>VZRH01002542.1:993175-1008425 GCA_013397555.1 Urocynchramus pylzowi
AAAAAAAAAAGATGATTCCTACTTGTGTAGCGATGGGACTTAGAGAAGATAGCTGGTAGTAGCCTTTAAAGCAAATTCCAGCTTTGCCGTTAGCGGCATACAAGCAAACTCCCAGCTTGTTCCCGTCCTTCCCTTCCCCTCGGGGAGGCTGCATGCAGCACAGCATGATCACAGAGAAAAAATACAGGAAAAAGGGGGGAGCGGGGGGGAAGAAGCCCTCTGCTCTTGGCAAGGGGAAGGCGTTCCACAAGAAATGCTACAGGGTCAAAAGTTTACCGTGGTTTCAATTTCACCTTTTTGCAACCAATGAGCGTGCGGCGGCTCCAGACAGAACCGCGGGCGGCAGCGGCGCTTAACTCCTTGCGGCCCGGCCCGCCCCCGTCAGGGAGCGGACAGTAAGTGAGAAGGGCCTCTCCTCCCTTTCTCCTCCATTCGAACGAGCAGCAGAACGAGCAGCAGCAGAATGCCCAGCAGCCTCCTTCGGACTGAGAGTTGCTTTCAGCATAGAAATAAAAGGAAAAGGGAGTCGGAAGCAGTACGGCAGCGAGTCAGAAGGAGGGCCCCTTTCCCGCTTTAGCTGAAAACCATGGCAGTAAGCAAAGGGCTAGAACTGATACTAGGCATTATCAAAGCATCACCTAACTCTGGAGGTGTTACAGCTACGAGCCGCCTGTTTGTGCTGGCAAACAGGAACGACCTTGAGAAAGGGGAAGAAGAGCACCAACACAAAACTGTCAGATAAGATTCTGAATGCTCAGTCCAGAGCTGCAGTAATTTACTTCGCTTTGCGTCAAACGAGGAATCCACGGTACTGTGGCATAAGGCTGGGCAGCCCAAGAAGTACTGCTGCCCAGTCCTCACAGTACCAGTTATAATAGCCTGCTTCTAGATGTTGACTACAAAACAGAATATCATCTACTCCATGAAGGATGGACATTGAAGTTATGGCTCTTGGCTACAAAAATCCTCAGGTCTTCAAAATTTTGCAAAGGAAAACAAACAAAAGCAAAAGAAAACAAAAAAACTTTTCAAAAAAGTAAAGAAATGCTCTGGACATGAGATTTGTAATAGATTGTCTTGGTTTAGCACTAAAAAAGAAAGACGCATATTCACTTGTTATTACAAAACTAGAGCACAAACATAGAACAGGCTTCTTGTTCCACTGTATCATCACTAACAAAGCAGTTTTCACCACAGGAACTACAGACCCAGGTGAACCAGTCCATGGAGGGGTACCCTAAAATCTGTGCTGCCACCAGGTTTTTCTCTGGGAGATTGATGAAAACGTTGATGACAGCAAATCTGAATGACAAGATCTATGATTGTGTTTTGGCATTTGAACTTGAAAAAAATCAATGTACAGCTACACTTAAGCAAAGAGAGCAACAGTTTTATCACCCTTTTATTGGTCTTGCAAGGAAAGAGGACTAAAGTTCTTGTGAAGATGTTCAGTTCAGTGCAGCAACAGAAGCTATAATACAAGACAGCATGAAGGGAAGTATGTAAAGCATGTAGTTCAGGCAAATTCTTTAACATCGTAACCTAACAGTATGATTCAACACAGCAGAAATGGGTAGGCTTACTTAGAGATTTTAGCAGCTCTGATTTGATACCAAGTAGAATGGCAAGTCATCGCATACTTTTGCAGAGTAAAACACACAGAACTAGCCATTCCAAAGCAGGAGGCAGTCAAACTGGGAAACATTTTGAGGCATGTATTTTGACACAGTCTGATCTCCAACACAGTGCAGAAAGGTTGACAAGAATCTGTCAAGAGGTAAAATGAGTAAATATGCCATCAACATATAGAAAAGGTTTATGGTAAGGATGCTGGTGAAAATACAACTCAGTTTGCCAAACCCTGAAGCCAAGGTAGATTGTTTAAGATAATGCACATGACAACGTAAGGTGGAAAACAATATTAGTCAGCTGGCAGCTATTACTAATTTTCCATCAACATGCAGTTTCAAAATCAGTAAATTATCTTACCCAGAACGTTACAGGCTTTCAGTGCACTTTGTAATGGTGAAAGATACTCTGGTCTCAGACCTCTATACAGGTCCAGAAAATGGATGAAGACTCTTACAAAACAGCTATGCCAGTGAAAACATTGCCAATCAAACTTATGTAAATCATACTTTTGCAAATCATACTTCTGCGACTCAATTCACAAAATAGTTTTAGGCAGTAAGATAATCGTGCACAACCTCTTAAAACCTCCTTCAGGTATAGTCAGCCACTCTACTTCAGAGCAGCCAAAGAAAACCAATTTCCAGCTGGTGGGCAAGGTCAAACAGTGATTTCTTGAACCAACACAGGTAGATTCCTTTCTTAATCTATGCAAATAGGCACAGCAGCAGCTTAATGCAGCTACTATGAGTTAAGTTTAATGCCTTGAGAGATGCTAACAAAAGACGCAGGAAGTGATTAAAACACATAAAGTCAGAAAGTTGAAGGCATCATGAGATCTTAGCTGATTGAGTTCATGCCCTACTACCAAGCTTTCCTACTGTAGTTCAAAAATGGAAAGACACCCCAGAAAATGCCTTCAAATAATGCTGTATTTTCACAGCTTAGCTAGATTAGGACACAGTTACCTTTATTAAAAGCTCTTAATACATTCTTCTTAGTAAAAAGTGCAGTTTGGTTTTGTTGTTTTGCCTTCTCTGAATACCATGTAATTTTAGAGAAATTCTTTTACAGTAAGATATCATAAATGAATGCCCTTTTTGTAAGATGGCCTCATTTTAGAAGAAAATGGATACTATAAAATTTTATATCAAGTCAGCATGTTACTGAGAAGTTTTTCTGTGTTTTCTGAATTTGATTAATACAAGCCAAGGTCACTTCCTGAAAGAAGGATGCCTACTACTGCAGCTACAAGCAAACTAGACTCAAAAGCTGGGGGATGGGAAGACAATACTGGCAACTGCTAGCACTGTCTCCAAAAATATACCAATTACAAAAGTCAAGTAAAATTTGGAATTTTTTACTACATTACTACATAAGTAACCTAATAACTAAAGTCTGAGTCTGTTTAATTACTGTTCCAAGCAAACAAGATTCACAATGATGCACCAGCGAACCTGCAAAAAAATGACTAATTCTGAGGACCCTTTACTAAACTCTATGCAATTTCCTCAAAAATATATCTTTTATTTTTCTTTTTTCTTTTCTTTCTTTGTTTTATCATGCAGTTCATGAAGCTAGTAAGAGACTGCCCTTGAATTAACAGCATGTCTCAGTCCTACTGAGACTGTGCAGCTCCACCCAGTCCACATTGTCCTATTCTGAAGTAATTTAGGAAAAACACATTTTGGGAAAGCATGCAAACTCTTTACAGAAGTCTACAGCACGCATTTTTCTAGTTTCTGAAGAGTGTACCTAGCTTAAAAAAACAATTAGAAGTAAACTGTGTTCACCTGTAATGTGTTAAAATGTTTTAAACCGTGTAAAGATATTTTAAAATAAGTTGTTTTTAAAACGTGCCACATTTGAATTACGCATGAGGCCAATCAGATGTAGCTTGCCCTTCCCTGTTAGAACTAACAAGTCGTGAAAATAAGACCCTATCAAACAGAAATAGTATTATTTTTGCTTTTTCTACAATCTGGAGCACCACATTGGCAGCAGGGTGGAAGGAATCTATTGCTGAAAAACATTCAAAACCATACATCAACAGACATTTCTACAAGGACATCTGGGGACACACGGATATACACACACTCACCCTCAACTTAATATACTTCATCTTTAATAAAACAGCCTTGATACACCCAGCATTGCAACAGATGTTTCATATCTGGCTGAAATTAGGATGATCTACTGAAAGTTAGATTTGACATATTGGTGCAGTAAAAAGAAAGGAATCTTGCTAGTTTTGGGTGGGCATCTTTGCCTAAAATAGAAAAATAAACTACAGCATATCAGTGCCTGTGCAGGCACAAGTACATCTGTGGTTAAGGATGCCTAACATTTTCCATCACAGCAGCCTGTTCTAATTCTTTAATGCCTGTCTCTGACATACACCTCAGAACTACTTTTTGGTTCAGATATTTGAAAAATGAGCAGAGACTTCTGTTGAACAAAGTGTAGCCTTTTATTCAGTCCAAGAAATATAAGTTTTGAAAGAGAAACTGGTTGAATGTCTAAACAAACTGAACTTTATCTTGCTGCTTCAATGAAGATATCTGTATAGCTGGTAAGTGCCTTATTTAAAGTACTCTAACATGCTCAGTTTTGTTTTAAACCAGTGGCCAAGATCCTCAAGTATTTCATTTAACCAAGTTAGCTTTGTTAAATGAAGCTGCACAGCTTCTCCATGCTGACAGAACACGCTTAATCCCTATATTACCAAGACCAAGAGCAACTTCTCTATAAACCTGCCAGCTACAAAGCGGTTAAAGTGCCTAGCTTTAAGTAGCTAGTGAGCAGGGACATTTTTCTAGATTATGCTGCCGCACCCATCCACACCATCCACAAAGCATGAGGCAGCAGCAGGATCAAGGGCTTAGCAAAGGCCACCCTTACCTCCCTCCTAATTCAAGATTTCATTTGAAACAGTAGCTGAAGGACTCAGCCAACAGTGCTAAAAACCCACTTTCCTGCCCCTCCAGCAAGTAACCCGTGTAGAAGGCACACTCAGTTTAGCAACCAAGGTGGTGCCCTGCTCAATGGCTACCTTGCTGGCAAACAGAGTAGAAATTTCCTTGTGGCACATTATACTATTTTTTCCATAAGCTTCTTAAAGACATACAGAAACTTACACTGAAAATACTAAGGATGTGAGGTCATTCAAAAAACTTCAAATAGTATTGTCGGCTCCACCTCTCAAGACTTCTTCAATCCTAGTTTGCACATTCTTAATTTAAGCAGATTTCTGAAACAGTGCACTGCACAGATGATACAACAGACAAATAAGGCTATTAGTAGTCTTTTCTGTGAACTGATGGGGGCCAGTCCCACACAAAGTCTCATGAGCAGTAACACAGCAATCACTTCCAATTTACCACACAGTAATAGATAATTGTCTCATAAATCAAGATCTGAAGTCTGTCGAGGACCTGTATCTTAACTTGGCCTTTGCCCAGCATAGGTACTTAGAGAGTTCCAGTGACATTCCAATCAGAAGACACAGGCTTTTTCCAATGGAGAATAAACAACAGTGATACATATTGTCTTGATTATGACAGATCACAATGAATATATTTACACCCATCAATAAGGGTGGGCCCATGAGCATGAAAGAAATATACTCCATAAATCACATTGCCTTGCCTTTGGCACATTTTGCTAGTCAGCAGATGCAGTGCTTATGAACATTTATTCATGTGTTTGCACAAGAAGTAAGTTACAGAAATAATGTCAGCAAATGTATTATTTTACACCAGAAACATTATACTTTTAAAAATGTAGATTCATATTCTGAAAAAGTGTTTGAGTGCTGTGGGGAGAGGGTAGGGGGGAAGGCACTTATCCATTATAGGGTTTCATATTGTGTGAGTCTACTCAGACTCACACAAACTGGCTTTAAGGGGAGTTAAATGCCTGGTGTCTTAAAAATGCTTTTGAGAATCCTACTTAGTATCTTTTTCTGTCATGCTACTAAAATAGATTATTTTTAAAATGTATCGAAAACCACATATCCTCTTTGTTTTTACGATTAGATCTTGGTATTTGCTCATCTAATAATAATTAAAGGCCTATTAATGAAGTTCATGACTTTTCGGCAAAACTAGACTCTCAGATGTGAGAGTACAGGATCAGAAACTACCAAAACCAAAAAAAGCTTCTGAAGAAAGGAAATAAAAATAGTACACATTTTCCATGCATAGCATCAGTGCTTATATATGATTAATTTAATTGAAAGGAGTAAGTAGAGCTACTTAACACAAAGGCACCATTTCTAAACCCCAATTTGTCCTTAAAATATGGAAATGTTTCAAGCTCAATGCTGTAATTAAAATCTGATTAAGTTTGAGTATATGCAGGTACACTTCATTTGGCTGCAAGAGGTATTCTGCAAGAGGTATTTAGTTCAACAAAAATGCTTACCATTCAATATTTAAGGTAAAATCAGTTGTCTGCCTATGTTATACCAACAGATTTGAGCATTCCATTAATTAGGATCCCCTTTCCTCTATTTCTTTTTCATATTCTGTACCATATTTCCTTCACAGTGAACAGAGCTTAGTAGATACAGTACCTTCAGTGAAATTGCAAAATAAGGACAGAACAGAATCCCCCACAAATCAGGTTAATTACTCTTTCCACAATACAGTCAGGTTATCACAGAGCATCTGCTACAATGTACTGATCAAAACAAAGCTGTAGTGGTACTGTGCATGTCTCTGGTCAAATAATATCTTAGATTTATGGGCTCAATTATTTTAAAATTAAGCAAGGTGAAGTAATAAAAAGGAAAAAGCCCAAAGGTTGGTATCTTTGCTCAATTCTACATAAAGCAGAGTAGTACCACCCAGAGAGGTAATAGAGATTGGAGAGTCACGGAGTCTCCTCCAGGGCCTACAAGAAAAGGGCAATAGGCGAGCTTTACTACCTGCAACAAGCTAAATTTCAGTTTATAAATAGTGACTGAACACCGGAACCACTTTCAGATAGCCTACGGAATCCCTATCCTGAGAGATTTTTAATACTTGACTGAACAAAACCTTGACCGACCAACACTAACTTTGCTTATGGTGTTTGGATTGATGCTAGCATAATTACGCGATGAATTTCAGTAAAACACTGTCATCAGGGAATTATGTACTACAGGCCAGAGATAAACTGGGATGTAGTACATAAGGTACTGAGATAAGCCATTATAACAATGGACCACTAAGATAGGAAAGTAACATTACAATTGATCCTACTTAGTTTAATTTTAAGATACATCACCACATTCTTTTTGGTTCTGATTTAAGAGGTATGTTTTATTAATATCATGCATGCTTTAGATTTTGCATACACACATCAACACTCCCATCTTTACTGAACACAGAGTATGTAATCCTGACCACAACATTCATTCCTACCATCAAGGATCTTTTTTCCCACCTATTTATGAGAAAAAATGACATGCTTTTAAGTAAGGCTCTCAGTGCCCTCTGGATTTTTCTTTTTTGGTCCAAACTTTTCTATTCTTTACAAGGAATTTCCATTGCATAAAAACCTTGTGCTTCTAGTTTTTCTAATGTTCTATTAAAGAAGCAGTATCTTCACTTTCATTAAAAAGCCATTTTTCAACAAATCTCACATTAAGCTCCCAAGGATTCCTCAAGCAGGCAGAAAATCAGTCTTACTCATGGAAGTTTTTATACAAATGGCACTTCTCAAACACTAATGTTTATCCACAGAACTCTCCTAAATGACACTATCAACATTAGCACAGAAATTCCAAGCAATTTTAGGAAGACTAGCAACCATTCTGGAAGTTAGTACAAGAGGTCTACAACTATCAAAACCAGATGGGATGATATCCTTCCTCTTCAAGTGCCAAAAGCATTTATAATGTTTTCAGAACCAGTTCCTTCCTTGTTTACAGATAAATGGCTAAGCAGTTGTGCAGTTTCACATCATCAGGAAGCAAACTTTATGTATTCTTATACAGTGCGTTGGTGGAAATGCCAGGACAGAGCTGTAAATTTTTTACTATTACTTTTTCCTTACATTTCCTTGCATTTTTTCTTTAGTTTCCAATACAAGCAGACTGACTGAACTGTATCTAGCATTCAACAAAACTCGGAGCTGGAGAGCCATTGTTTCATCTTTAAAGTTAGTATTCAGCCATGTCTGCACTGAAAAGTTGTCATATTAGCATCTGATAAGCAAATAAAACATAGTAACTGACTGAGGAGCACATGATCATGCATTTATGTCATGCAGTTGCAGAAGATCGGCTATGAAGCATGAGGAATGCAATGCGTTTTCTTAACAGTAAATGCCACACTACATTCATCCAATGAATGACCCTCTGCTACAGTACCTCCCACACAGGGTAGGAAGTTATGTTTAGGTACGCTGCGGTCAGAAGTTTATATTCTTGGGCACTGTCAAAATTTTTAGGAGAAAGGTTACTAGTAATTGTCTCTGGGCATAGAATACCTTCTCTTTTCAAAGTCCAGTAAGTAATTTTTTAGTGTACCTAACAGTCCACTGAAAGTTAAAAAAGCTACAAAGCCTTACTCCTGAGCTTTCATCAGCACGAAAACTTGTTAGATTTTCATATAGATGAAGCCTATAAGTAACAGTGTACAAACAGGATAATCACAGCACACCATGGAGGGACCACAAGGGAAGAGCATACAAAACTTAAGCCTGATATCATTAATCCTCTTAAAGAATAAAATTTATGTGATCTTTTTTTCATCAAAAGTAGATTTATGACAGACAATATGCAAAGACAAGTGCCTGCATTCAGTCAGGACCAAAAGTTATTTACCACTTGTCTCCACTTCATACTATTTACCTCAGTGTGTCATCTGTCTGCAAAACATGGCTTAGGAACTATAATGTTTTGATGAGCACAGCCATCTGAAAAAACCCACAAATTCTTCTGTCCTTTGAAGAGATTATTTTCCAAAGGTTTGCCTTCAAATGTCTCCTTTCATTTTCTTTCATTTTGCTTTAACCCCATCTTACTCTAACCAAGCCAGCTCACCTCTTTTAGGGCACCTGCTAAACTGCAGAGCATAGAGGTTGAACTTAACAACAAGAGATTATTCCAAAGGAGACGCTTCCTTTCTTGAGACCAAAATCCCACTGAATAGAATGTCCAGACAAGTTTTCAGCTTCACTAATCTCCAGCAACAGGTATAGTAGCTGACATATCAATGTAATAGAATACTGAAGGCTAAACTTACCCCAGAAGCTATGACCAAACCTCAAACAAACAATACCCAGCAGTGCATTATATCTGCACTGAGCCCAGAACAGATTTAGCTAAGAAATCCTGTTTCATCATCAGTCTTTCAAAATAACAGGAATTCTTTGCTCAGAACAATTACCGGTTACTTCAGGAAGAAGAAAACTCTAGTACTAGTGATAGAGAGAATTAAAAAACAAAGGCAGATATATACACACAAGGATACACTGTATCCCACATCATAGGTTGAGCATCCTTTAATGGTCCAAGTATTCCCCAAAAGCCTAACACTGTTAGATACCATGATACCTACCAAGGCCAGGTCATACCATGCATTTCCTCAAGTGAGGTGGAAGACAGCAAACTATACACCATATTGACATAGAACATTAAAAAAACCCCTTTATTTTTTTTAAAGGAATTGAAATTGTTTTCTCATTTTTTTTAACTCCCTAAATATCAATAGTTTATGAGAATTGACGCAGAGAAAACAAAGTAGTTGTGACAGAAAACTTACCGAGCACAGTATTCGCTACAGCAGAAGCCAGTAGGAATGCCTAGAAAGAAAAAGCATATTAATGTGTTTTAGCATACTCTCAAACTTTACAATCTACTGTTCAGGAATTTCCTGGTTCAAAATGACTGAGTCTCCTAGCTGCTGGATATTCTGTGGTAGTCAGCTCTGTAGTTAAACTCTGTACTATCTGAAAGTATCTTTTTTTTTTTATTTTTAACCCTGCCATCTGATAATAAGGAGAGTAACTGAAATGAGTGAAGAAGAAAACACTTTCCTCCTGTTGATTTCCCATTACACTTGTAGTTTTGTATAGATCTGCCTCATACTGTAAGGCCAACATAAAAAAAAAAAAAAAAAAAAAAAAAAAAAAAAAAAAAAAAAAAAGAAAAAAAAAGAAAAAAAAAAGAGAAATGCTGGAAATTCTGTGTCTTATTAAAAATACAGAGAAACATATTCAATTTTACTCGTTGATACTGCATATACCACAAATACTTACATTTGAGAGGAAGGCATAGCATGACTGTATAATAATGTAGTATTTTCAATTTTCTAACCTTTTTCTTCACTGACAACACTCAACTTTTGGTACACTACTTAGCACTGGTCTGTCATTTTGACAGAAGAATTAATTCAGATTTACTTTTTTTATTTTACTGAGTGGAGGAAAATTGAACAAAGATCTATTGGCTATAGCACACCCTCTTCTTCCCTAGGTAAAACACTAGGAATAAAGACCAGAGCATCATTGGAGTATGGACAAGTCTCCTAAACCAAATGATAGGGGCATATTCAGTCAGTCATCCTGAAAAGAAAGTTCTCTTAAGTCACTGTGGCTTCTTCAGTGACCACTCTGACTCAAATTATTACCTGTAGTTACTAAATCTACATTTGAGAAAAGGTCTCACTAAGACTTAGAAATCCATCTCAAGCTTTAACTTTACATCAAATTTGTAATGTAGCAAATTTATATAAGATATCAAAAAGGTATACAAAGCAATGGCAGTAATTTCAGCACTTTTAATCACCGAGCAACCAATTAAAAATTACACAATTCACCATACAATCCTTACATAAGCTGGAAAAAATATTAAAGGTTCATGTCAAATTCAATGCTCTACTTTTAACTTTAGTCATTAGCATTCTCATTAGCAGTAAATACATGAGAAAGGATTACGAGCAGTCAGGAAGTCAGATGTTGAAATTTTTATATAATTATTTAAAAAAAAATAGTAGCCCAACAAAGAGAGGTAACAGAAGAGGAAGCACAATGGCCCTGACTTGGCTCAAGAGCTGTGGAAATGTACTATGCTGTCTTAAAAAGACAAAATTCCATTAACATGCATTTAAAGGGTTCTGATTTTGTATTTTCAATTAATATTAGTAAGACAAGAGCTTGTTGTGATGCTGCTTACTTTTTACAAAATACAGTAGCTTAGCTCCCACCCCGGCATTTAAGAAAGCAAAAACCTCAACCCAAGATACGAAGGATTCTTTAGGCTCTACCCCAAAACAGCATAAGCCAACAATAAATATCTGTAGTGACAGATAGACAAGACACATTCCAAGTACAGAGTCCTCTACATCTTGGAGAAAGGTCAGGTAGCTTTTAGTAAATAAGAGCAACTTACACAGAAAAGAGCTTTAAGGTAGACAAATGAGGTTGAACCTGTAGATCCCTTCAGTTTGATTTTCACCGTTGTATCTGAAACTACAGTAATTTTAAAAATAACCATTAAATAGCCCTTAAGTTTAACTCTTCTACAAGAGATGTGTTTCCTAATGTCTTTCGTCCTTTGTATATTAAAGATAGGATAATTAAGATTTTTAGCTTAGCAGCATACAGTCCTTACTGGAAAGGTTGGTCCAGAATTACCATCGGAAGCAAGAAAAGATGTATTGTCACCTAGCAGTGTTCATGTAGAAACAGGAACAGTTAACACACTGTAAAACAAGAAACTAAAGCAATAGAAGCTGTAGTTGATACTTAGCATGAGAGTGGTTTATGCACGGTCTTGCATATGAGAATTTATTTCTTGACAATTAATTTTTAGCAAGCACTTGCTCACTAAATAGCTTGAAGTTCCAGTCAGAAAAAGATTCCTAACTGGAATTCCAGCAATAAAAGCATGCCTGCAAGTTATTAAAGGAAACAGTGGAAAATTTCTCAGGCTCACATCCAGAATGTCTGCGGTTCCTTTTCATATTTCTCTTCTTGCAACTTGCAAAGTAGATACTAAACCAGACCCTAAAAGCTTTTTTTTTTCAGTTGTTCATTTTTAGGGTTTTTTTTTTCCCTTTTCTTTTGTGAAGCCTGGAGATTTCCACTGCTTTTAAAGAGCTTTTTAAAAAGCTGTCTCAAATATACTTCTCAAACAACCTTCCACTTCTACCTAGTCACTCTTTAGTTTAAAGCAAAAGTTTCATTGCTATAAAGCAGACCTACGATGAGCGGGAATAAAAAAATTTTGCTCATCTACCAAAAGCATTGCTTGGCCAATCTGAAATATTATTATACTGTGTATTAATCTTGACAGAGGTCACCTGAGGTTCAGGTACAGAGAGATAGATGGGTAAGAGAAGACAAAGCAGTTGATAAAGCTACCTTGTAGCTGTACATTTGAGCAGACATTACAGTGGATGACAACACAAGCTGTTCTGTTCCTATTAAGTGATCAAGTAATGGCTGTCCTTCAACTTAGTCGAATTTTCACTCAACAATTTTCCATTGTTCCTGAATCCCACTCATCATCCCTGTTACCTGCTTATTGTCTCTCACACAGCCAATACAAGTCTGGCAAGTTTGCTAGCACTAGTTCTATACCTCACCTCTACAAATCTTATTCAGCAGCCTCAAACATACATCACCAAAGATTAGGGTGTTCAACAGAAAACCTACAGTTGTAATACAAAAGTCTTTGAAAGCTACTTCAGCCAGGGAAGATGTTTTCTTCTTTCAGTTTTCTGTGCACTGATTAGAGAAAGAGTCTTCCTAATTTTAAAGGGGGGATGAAATGTACATCCTAGGTTAACAGGAGATGATTAAAATAGAACAAAGCAAACAAGTGAACAGTTCGCAGATAAAGTATGCTTGCTTTTGTTGCCATTAGCACTATGTTTGAATCTATGACTAGATAAATACTTGAAATACTGATTAGGAGGGGATTCTTTCAATTACTACCTAAGAATGTTAAGTAATGTGCTGACTGACGTCCTGCCCATTGAGCCAGAAATTTCTACTCTGAACATCAAAACGGCTGCCATAGAAGATAAAACCAGGAGGGTACTATAACAAAAGATGCTGCTATGTCTGCTTTAGTTCATTGCAGCAGCAAAGATGGACTGAGCACAAAAAAACTGCAAACCAAGTCATAATTCCCTATTTCCATCTAACCTCTCTAGAAAGAGAAGCTATCATAGGGGAATTATGTCTGAAAAGCCTATCCAAATCACTGGCAAAGATGTTGCAAATTTTTGTTTGAAATAATTTCCTTAAGATGTAAGCTGCCAAAAATAGAAAACCCTTTTAAAGTTGTCATTATTAATACAAGAAATTAATTTCTGAATCTTTACTAGTTCTTCCATAAGATTAAAAAAAAAAAATCAATGTAGCATTTCCATATACTGATTATGTGCATGCACACACACATGTATGCTCCTTTTAGACGTCTGTTCAAAAGGTTTTAGAAAAAGTTTATCCACATAGAATGATACCCCCTCAGACACACGTAGCAGCAAAAAGCAAGTAGCACAGTCTACCTTTTTCTGTGCCTTACTAGCCTCCATAGAATGTGATGAAAAAACTCAGCAACGTTAAGATGTTCATATACTCTATAGGGAGATCGGCAAAGTGTTAGAATTACAAATTGAGTGCACAAAGCAAAACCAGAGGAATGCTACCTTTGATTTAGATTTATTTAGTTCTTTGGACCCACACAAAATGAACAGAGAACCCCTGACTGACTGTTCTGAACAATCCTTTCCCCAAAATACTAGACAGAACATGTATTTCACTGGGGTTTTTTGACAGTAAATTGTTTAGTTCTGTCTTTTACTTAACCCTTCTATGTAAAAGATACAGCAACAAAAGTCACCCAATCCAATCCCTGTTACATTACCTCTTCAATCACTTTGGGATGTTTCAGTGAAGCAGGGCATTCTGTTATTGGACACACAGCATACAAAAGATTAAATATCCTTCAAAAGAATGAAGGCAAGGTAATTTTGTTTCACTTTTCAAAAATCCGTTTATTCATAACTGTAAATTTTAAAAGTCACCAACTAAGTATTATTAAAGTAACAGGATCCATCTGAAACATACCTCCCATTTATATGATGCACAAAACAATTTGATGTGCCTTCACTCAATTAAATGCAGCCCACAAAAATCACAGTGAGTGGAAATACATTCTATAGCAGATTTAAATCAGTAGCAGTTAAATTCTTTTACAATTGCTTCTTTCCTAATACACTACATCTAGAAACATCAATAGATTTAGCCAGGGGTGAAAGGGGGAAAAACAAACGAAAAAAACTACATAGGCAGGCTGCCCCAGCATTCAGGTCAGATATCCTTGGCATAAAGGATACTATTCCTCCCCTCCCAATCTCCTCCATTTTTTTATTATTAAAATAAGTCAGAAGAATATTTAAGATATTTCTAAGTACTCAAAAAGCTTGAACATGAAATGCAGAAGATCCTGTATGGTACAGTCCTTTAAGATCACCTTTTCAAGAGAGACTCATTTAAATGCGGGAGTTGAAGCAGCCTGTAGTGTCAGACTGTAGTGTCCAATACATTTTCACATGCAACAAACAGTTAAATTTTGCAGGCAAATATAATCAAGACACCTTTTCTTTCCCAGAGTTATTGAAAGATAAAAACACCCCCCCCTTTTCTGTGTAACTGTACCACAGATATTAATAATGACGGTTTTGTGATTGTGATTTATTGTCCATTATTAATTTGAAAAACTCACCATGCAAAAGATAAGGTTCCATTGTAAAATAGATTTGCTTCTTCTTCCTAATCTGCATTTTGTCTCAGCTATATGTTAGTATATACATCAGTGATATAATGCAAAAAAAAAAAAAAAAAAAAAGGAAGCTATGCAATGCAAAACTTCCAAGTTAATAAATCCAAAGCCAGGAGGAACAAGGGCCTCAAAGGAATAGTTAAATGAAACACAAAGCCACAGGCGAGCCCAAAATGCACGCAAGTCATATTCCAAATAAAATCAGACTAGCAATAACACACAGTAATCAGGACAGGTACTTAAGGTGAGGCTGAATGCTAGGTTTATTTAGTCTATCACTTCCCGTATCCCACAGCCTCTATCTTCACATGTCAGCAGTGAATCCATCAAATCCACTGGTATTAGTTAAAAAAAAAAACCAACAAAAAAACCAGTAGCAGTAACAGAATTGAAAGAAATTCTTTACAACTGTCAGTTGAACAGCAGTTGTAACAGCAGTTAACAGTACATGCAATTACTGTTAATAATTGTTATAATGCACAATCTTGTTTGAAAAACAACAGTAACAAAACTGAAACAAAACAAAAAGCCCAAATCCCCCAAAAAGCACCCAATTTTGTCTATTTCTTCTACACCCAAGCTTTTATTCTCCAGTTTTCACTCATATACAATTTGTTTCTATGAAGCTACATTTTATATTCAGAATATAAAACTTCGTTTCATGTGAAGCAGAACATTTTAAGATGGAAATATTCCATGAGAAAATATTTATTTTTACAATAGTGATGGTAAAATTTTAAGCTTATTGTAAGAATCCATTTTAAATGTATTATAGATGCCATATACTAGAAATTGCCATGCCTCACACATTCAGA
This sequence comes from Urocynchramus pylzowi, assembly GCA_013397555.1. NCBI lineage: Eukaryota > Metazoa > Chordata > Aves > Passeriformes > Fringillidae > Urocynchramus > Urocynchramus pylzowi. The sequence goes on from VZRH01002542.1 coordinate 1,008,407, forward strand.
TTTCCTTTTTTTTTTTTTT
>VZRH01002543.1:5570-17415 GCA_013397555.1 Urocynchramus pylzowi
TGGAGCCTGGAAGGAGCCATGCTCCTGCATCTCCTGCTCCCTTTAGTCAGATCAGTGTGACATGTGTGTGTGTTTTGCCAGCCCTCCTGGCTCCATGGTGGATGCACAAACCATTCCTGCTCTGCTTTTTGCTGGTTTATGACCCTGCATCTCCAAAAATCACCCCAGTGACCTTCACCTCTCTGGGGGGGAACAAAATCCAGCAGTTCTCCTGCTTGGGTGATCCACCATCCATGGCTGGGGTGGCTCTCCAAATGAAGGGATGGGGTTGGTTTGGGGTTAAGATCAATTTATTGTTAAGATCAATTGATTGTTAAGATCAATTTATTGTTAAGATCAATTTTATGTTTAGACTTTAGTCTCAGATGCTATGAGATTTTAAAGGAGTAAGTTGTTGGTCATAGTTTAAGAGTAGTCACAATTTTCTTTGTTACAAGGTAATATATAACTTTTTAATTTAATGAATAGGTGTTATAAGGTTTATTTTACTTTTTTGACTTATCACTTCTGCTTGGTTTTGTTGTATTGTGGATACTTTTGTCTAATGGGCTTCTGGTTTACATCTATATGTATGCTTCTATTATAACTTGTAAACTTTCAGCTTATTCACCACCAGTGGTGACCCAGCTGTGCCAGCTGCTGTCTGGGGCTTAGTGAGAGCACTGATGATCCCAAACACAATCCTGTTTTGGGAGTTTCAGAGTTGCTAAATGTTTCCCTTGCTCCCTGGCAGTTGTGGTTTATTGTTCTTGTATTAATGTGATGTAACCCCAGTTTTAAATGCCACAAATATTCTGTATTTCGATATTTTACTCACAGGTCCATGGCACCACTACAACCACCTCCATGCTCTCTTTTGCACCCTGTTTTCCTTAATTTCATCCCAAATGTGTTCAATATGGAGAAGCATGGAGGATGGCTTGAGTTTATTCTCAGCTCTAGCAGTGGCTGGGGGGAGGCAGAGCCAGCCAACATCAGCATGTAGTTGGCAGATTTAAACTGTTCTTGATGTCACTTGGGTTTACCTCATCAGCAAAATAACACCCCACTTAAGGAAAGATTGCTGTTCTCTTCTTTACTTAATCTCTTTTTTATTATTTCAGCATGAAAGTCAACTGCAGAAGAAAGCATTTAAATGTGCTATTAAAGAAACTGCCTTCAATTTTCACTGCCACTCCCAGCCACCAAAGTGAAACAAAAATGCCCACTTCTGGTTTCATGTATATTTTTCATTTTTGTGACTCAATTGCAGTATTTTTTATGATTTAACTTTAATGAATCAATTGAAGCTTTTTCTTTTTTTTTTTTTTTAAACTTAGCTTGGAAGTGAAAAATTACTTCCAAGGGCACAAAAAGTCACAGGGAAAAATCTGGAAGGATTGGAAGGACAGTACCTCTAATGGAAGGACTGATCATCACAGTCCCACTCCTATTAAAGGGCAGATGAAAAAACACCCAAGGTCACTCAGACAGAGGAGATTTAGGAGCAGCCATTCCACCACCTTTCCCACAACCACCTTTATTCCATGTTCTCACAGTCCTCACTCTGATGTCTCCTGTAATGCATTTAGTTTGTGTAAGACAGAAATGTTGCTGACTATTAATTGCAACTATAGGAATTCATTGACATTTCCAACATTTCATACTCCATTTTAAATAGAAGTAGAATCTGCAAACAGATTTTGCTGTCAGTTACAATCTTGGAGTTCAGAGTCAGTGAAACTACTGTCATCTATTTCAGCTTCAGCCCAGGAAGGAGCAGAAACTCATCCAAAATAATGTGCAAAGTATTGTTTTTGATGTTCAGCATCGTCTCACTTCACCACCAGTTTCAATCTAATTAATTCAGACTGGCACAAATCAAAAGAATGGGACAACTACAGAGGTCATGCCACAAGACAAAAAGCCATGGCCCTCAACACTTATTATTTGTTGTTACTGTTACCCATAAATGGGTTTTTGTTCACCAAAGCTGTTGATAATCACAGCAATATACACAATTGTATGAAGTAAAGGAATTAATTAATTCCTCTATATGTTGTCCTTCATTTGCTATCAACATTTTGTTGTTTGAAGCAGAAATCAGTTCCCTGTGATCCTGGATAAACCAATACAGGGGAGCTATAGAGATCTACTTCCATCAGCATGGAAACAACTGGCTAAATGCAGTCAAATAAACAACTTTAGGTTATAATTATTACTTAAACAGAGATAAGAGCTCTGTTTTCTTAGGAACTGGAAAAGCACATAACAGTCTTCCTCCTAAGAGGTCTATTATTCCAGTCAAGGAAGGACTATTTATTGACTNGTTGTCCTTCATTTGCTATCAACATTTTGTTGTTTGAAGCAGAAATCAGTGCCCTGTGATCCTGGATAAATCAATACAGGGGAGCTGTGGAGATCTACTTCCACCAGCATGGAAACAATTGGCTAAATGCAGCCAAATAAACAACTTTAGGTTATAATTATTACTTAAACAGAGATAAGAGCTCTGTTTTCTTAGGAACTGGAAAAGCACATAACAGTATTCCTCCTAAAAACTTTATTATTCCAGTCAAGGAAGGACTATTCATTGACTCAACATTTATTTCTGATTTGACATGTGCCAAAAGACAGCAAATGTAAACCAATTTAAGAGAGTCCACAAAAGGCAAATGAATTAAGATCAGTACCCTCTGGCTGAGTTAGCTGGATTGGTTCAGAGCTTTACCCCGAAAGGTATCACAGCAGCCACTTCCTGAGCATGTTAAAATTAACTGCAGACCCCTTCAAGGTACCCAAGTTCTGCATTTATTTGCAGGAACATTTAAGAAAGCTCCAAAGACTGAGTTTCTTCTCTTTTTGGATTCATTTTATCATAGATTCATGGGACAGCTCAAGCTGGAAAGGATCTCAAAACAACACTTAATCCAACTTCTGTGGGACAGGGACCCTCTGTGAGATTATCCAGCACCCTGTCCAACCACACTTTGGAAACTCCCAGTGAAGTCGTGCCCTCTGCTTGATCCTCTGCAGAGATGAGAGGTTTCCTCCCCAGAAAAAACCTCCATTCAGAGCCCAGCCCACAGTGAGAACACTCAATGAGGGATTCCCAACCAGACATCCCTTTCCTCGGGATCATGGAGCCAGAGAAAACTTTGTGGAGCTTTGTTTTTTTTTTTGTCCTCCCAGAAAATCAACTTTGAGAGCAATCCAAAGGGATGTGGGAGATGCACCTTGAGATGCTGGGAAGGTGTGTCTTGGGTTCAAACCCCAGGTGAGCACCCAGCTGCCCTTGGTTTGGCACCTCTGTTGTTGTTTTCTGTCTTTTGGAGACAAAACTCTGCCTGCAAACACAATGTGCAGGGCTGCAGCCATGAGCTTACATGCCCAGTCATGGGAAATTTTTTTTTTTTTTTTTTTTTTTTGTTCCTGTTAGGAGGCANAATGAGAGAAACCCAATTTGAATAACCAATAGCCCAGACATCAGAGCATCCACCCAAGTCCAGGGCTCCATTCAAACACTCCCTACAAGTGAGGAAAAACAGAAGGGACTGGGAAAGGTCACTCCCATTGATGTCTGACCACTGGGATTTTCCAGGGGCAGACCCACCTTGGTGGATTGAGAATGTTTTGAATTTTAATCGAGTTACAGGTATTTGTGAAAGGGGGAGGAGAACTCACTTAAATCACCTTGTTTCAAAGGGATTGCTGCTTGCCCCAGGGTAAATGTGTAGTAGAAAATGGGGTGTTTATGGGATTAAGTAGCATCCCACTGACATTTAAAAGTGCCTGCTCTTCCTCGTGGGTAGATTTGGGTGCCTGGTAAAACAGAAAGGTGCAATAAAGGAGGAGAAATTTATTTTTAAAGGAAAAAAAAAAAAAAGGGAAGGGAAGTTTAGGGAAGGGAAGGGAAGGGAAGTTTAGGGAAGGGAAGGGAAGTTTAGGGAAGTTTAGGGAAGTTTAGGGAAGTTTAGGGAAGGGAAGGGAAGGGAAGGCAAGGCAAGGNGGAAGGGAGGTGAAGAGAAGGGAAGGGAAGGGAAGGGAAGTGAAGGCAAGGCAAGGCAAGGCAAGGCAAGGGAAGGGAAGTTCCACCTCAGGGTATGGCTGGAACCCTCCTGCCCTCTGCACAGACCAGCAGAGCTCTGGAGGGGCAGATAAAGCCAGGGATACAGAGATATACTTTTGGCTACAAAGCATGAATCTGTCAACCAGTACTTCCAGCCACCTCTTTTTTTCAGTGACTTACAATCACATTGTGAGATTCCCAGATGCCTCTGGGGTTATTTTCAGGTGACTGTCTCTGGAATTCACAAAGTTTCCTTTAACCCCAAACCCTGCCTTCCCTGGAGGTTCCTTGCCTTGGCAGGCCAAGCAGCCTCAGCTCTCTCCCAGATTTTCACCCCTGGCTTTGGTAAGCCTGGAAGGTGTTCCCAAGAGAGATCTCTGTGTGCTTTTGGGCTTTGCTCTCAGGGATGCAGAAAACCCCTCTCCCCACTGAGACTGTCCCAGGCCAGGGTGGGGAGAACACCCCCTTCCACTTGCCAGGAAAAACAACAATTTTGGGGGTGTGAGGGCTGGGTGCTGCTGCAGTGATGTGAGAGGAGGCACCACAGTGAAAAAAGTCCTCTCCCACATTTGGAGACTGCCAAAACCACCCTCCTGAATTCCACCAATTCCACCTCTCTGATCATGAGCTCTGGAAAAGGAGGGGTTCTTTACATCAAATTCCTCCCTTGCAAACTGTTCAGGCTGCTGTCTCATTTCCCTGGCCTCTCCCTGGCTCTTCTGAGCATGACCATGATGTTCATCTCACACCCTGAATAAATAAATTCCTACCAGTCATCTGGAGACTTTCCCCCTCTCCTGTGGGAAACCCTTTCATTCCAAGGACCTACAGTTGGTTATTGACCAGTGGGTTTCTTTGGGAATTTAAAAATTCTTGCAACGCACTCAACTAGCTTTGAAAAAGTCCTGGGGTTTTTTTGTTTTTGTTTTTTTTGGGGGTTTTTTGGTGTGGGTTTTTTTTGTTTGTTTGTTTTTTGTTTTTTGTTTTTTGTTTTTTTGTTTTGTTGTTTTTGGGGTTTTTTTGTTTTTGTTTTTTTGTTGTTGTTGATTTTTTTGTTTTTTGGGGTTTTTTGGGGGGGGGTAACAATGGCAAACTACTTCCTGAGCAAAACAATGAGATGTCAGCATATTCACAATATTTCAACATTATGTGCTAATCCATTTGTATCCACAATGATGCTTCTAGAAAAAAAAAAATAGTAGGCCAACATAATGCCAAGGCTACTTTGACTTATTTTTTATTTTTCCTCTTTTTCCTTTCTTCTTTTTTCTTTTTATTTCTTTTCTTTTTCCTGTTTGTTGGGGTTTTTTTGTTTGTTTTGTTTTGTTTTGTTTTTTTCTTGTTCAAAATATTCCAGGCCTGCCTCAGTCTTACTAACTGAGAAATGAGACCAATTTACTTCTCAACATAGGCAGTCAAAATAAACAAAGATAATATCCATCAGTCCTAAAAAGCACTGCCCTTCTTCCGAGAGGAGAACAACCTCATCAGAGCTAAGCATGTAAGCATTGCCTTTTCTTCTCTGTTTCAGACTCTTCTCACCTCCCAGTTATTGCTCTGGAGCCTGAATCCTGGTGACAGATTTATTTTCCCCAAAGTTTAGGAGGTATCCATATCCTCCCATTACCTTCTGATTTGCTAGTTACATTAAAACATGAAAAGGTGTCATGAAAATACATTAAAACCTGCCCTTTTTCTACTTGGTACCTTACCTTACACAAAAGGAACAAATCCAACTAGCCAACTCACTGGGGAATTTGGCCCATAAGCCAAGAAGAATTATTCTCTTTTGAAGAGCTCCATTTGGGAAAACCTTTCCAGAGGTTCTTTAAAAAAAAATGTGTTTGGGAGAAGGTAATAATGAAAGGAAGAAAGAAGACTCAGCTCAACAATAAGAGCTGGATAATTCCCACAAAAGTTATTACTGATCCTTGCTTCCAGAGGAAAAAAAAATCCCCTCTGGATAAATTCAGCTTTCTGGAAAAGGGTTTAAACTTAGCACTTCCATTTTACTGGTGTTTTGCTTTCCAGAGGAGATAAAAGATAATGACTGACTGAATGGCATGAAATCTTCACACTTATCCACACCTCTGGAAAATATCCTGGGCTCTACTTCCTTCCCTTCCCACATTTTCACCCTGACATAATCTTTCCCATGTGTTCAAAAAACCTGAAAGTTTCTTTGTGTCTGGAGAGTAACCAAATGCTCACATGCCCTGGTGATGTAAAAGCCAAGCCATTTGTGTCCAAGGAAGTCCTGCTGGAATTTAGGAGCAAATCCTGTCAGGCATTGTTTGTGCCTCTCCTGATGAAACACCCCAGAAATCATCAGAAATCCTGAAATCATCAGAAATCTGGGTTTTACCTGAGCACCAGAGCTGGCACAGGGGCAGCACCTCAGACCCTCCTCTCAGGTCTGCCACCTGGGGCTCAGCCAAGCATCCAGGGGGCAGGAGAAGGTCCTGGCAGCCCAAAAGGTGTGAGGGAGTCACCTCACCTTGTCACCCTGCAAGCAGAGATGATGCTGAAGGTCAGGTAAAGGCTGGGAAAAAGGAGTTTCCTGTAGTGCCACGGGAGCCTTGGTGCAAGGGAATTAAGAGCACCAAAGTCAGCTGCACTTGGCAGATTTTGGGAAAAAGCCTGGATTGGGGTCTTGTTTGGTGTGATCCTGAGCTGGTGATGCCTTAAGGTTTTAACTTTTATATTTTTCAGATCCTGTACTGCATTAGTGCATAACTCCAAACTCCATACAGAGTGTTAGTTACTGTCTTCACATTTTGGTCAGACAGAACAATTCCTCCAGGCCTGAGAACCAAGGTCATCATTACAGCCTGAAAATATAAACAAAAGGGAGTTGTGGGGGGAGTAAACTGGGGGTAAACTACTTCATTACCTGAAGCTGTAATTGGAGGATTTGATGCCTTCAGACGGCTGCCCTAGAGCAGACGCTGGACAGTGTTACAGAATAAAGTAGGGATTTATTAAAAGGCCTCAATGGATCTACCCTGGGCAGCACAAGAGCCCAGCCAGGGCTGCACCCAAGATGAACCAAAATGGTCCCAAAATGCATGACTAGTCACAGGGTCTCTCACTTTGATCAGTTCCATTTGCATCTTGGAGTTCATTGTCCAGTTCCATCTTTAGCCCATGCAGTCCCATCCTGCTTGTTTTTCTCTCTCCAGCCCATGTTGTTTGTGCTCTTGGGCCTGAGATTTGGATCACTGGTCCTTGATCCCCAGCTGGAGAAGGAATTCTTTTGTCTCCCTGCTCTGTGAAGGGAGCTCACCATCCCATAATATGAAGCCCAGGCCAACCCACTAAAGCAGCACAGAATTTGAAAAATATAAAAGCTAAAACTTGAGGCATCAGATTAACCCCTGAAATGCAAATGGATCAAATTTATAATTGTGTGAAAAACTTGTGACCATTGTCCATTTTGGGTGTAGCCCCTCAAAGGCTTCTGACTGCCCAAGATGTACCTTTTGAAGGCCTTTAATATAAACACCCACTTTATTCTTTTGACTCTGTCCAGCCTCTGTTCCAGGCAGCCACTCCAAGGCATCACTGTCACACCCATGGCAGCCCCAGGATGCTGCTGGGGCTGAGGTCTGTGCTGGCCAGGAGGAGAAATGAGAAAAGCCAAGCAGCAGATGCACTCCAGGACAGCTGAGGTTCCCACAGCCCTCAGCCCCTACTCCCCAGGCACCCAAAGCTCCTGAGAAAGCAGCCCCCAGCCTGGCTGGAAATGGAGCTGGTGACAAATGAGATCCTGGGACAGGAAATATAAGGGCAGTGCCAGTGCCTCTGCGAGCTCCTTTGAACTGTGAAGACATTTAGTTCACATTTCAGGCACCATTTATTTCACTGCATGTGTGGTTTTGTCTTCATTTGCTTTTCCTCGCTGAGCATCACCCTTGTAGTTAAACTATCAGTTAAACTATCAGTTTCTGGGGGATTTAGAATCATAGGAAATGCAAGCATCTCAAAAAAAAAAAAAAAAAGAAAAGCTAAAACTTGTATATTTTTGCTCTGGGTTCAATATTCTAGCAATCCTTCTCTTTCTCTGCTCTCTGAAATACAGGAGAAGGAAAGGCAAAGAGGAAACTGCCTCATATCCCTAGGAGTGGGGTAAATCTATTGCAACAAAGGGTCATAGTCACCACTTTCACTTCTTGAAGAAGAATTTCATTGCCTTTCCTATGCAAGCCAAGGTTCTTCATTTCTGTATTGATGTAAAAACCTTGCCCTCAGGCTGCAGGAGCACTGTTATTCACCCTAGGGGAACACGGGATGCTGAAATGTTCTGGTTTTGTCCTAATTTAGAGGATGTGAAATGCAAGAAAAAGTGTTCACAGCACAGGAATGATCCAGTCTCTTTGTTTCTCTTTTCCCCAGACTCCCTGCTCAGAGCTAGACACATGGGACAGATTTCTAAATGTCTCTGTCTGCAGCCATCTTAGAAACCTCCATTTGTGACAAAATCTTTAAAGGAAACAGCAAAGGCCGCAGCGTGGGGGAAGGCTGGCACCATCCAGTGCTGCTCCATCCGCTGGTCCAAGAACCTTCCCAAAAATTTGAATCAAATTTCCAGGATGCTGAATGGTGACAATGTACCAGCAGCTTCATAAGCTTTTTTTTTTTTTTTCATTTTCCGTCAAAAAGCCGGCTGGCTCGGATTTTGGATGGGAATTAAAACAACCCAGCTCCCTCTTGCTGTTTGCTCATTGTTCAGGGTCTGCTCCCTGTTTGCCCAGCCCAGTGAGCTATTGTTCCACGGGGGCACTGCAAACCTCTGCGTGCACAAACTCAAACCACACTGCAAACAGCACATGGCTTTGTTTAATCCACAGCAAGGGCCTGTGCTCTGGCTGGAGAGGCAGCACAGCAGAGTGACCTGCCCCGTTTATTCTTCCTTTACACATTGCCCACCCTGTCCCAATGCCAGGACATTGTGTGCCCCTTTTATGAAATTCATTTCTGAGGATGCTGCAGCATGAAATACCTCTTGGCAGTGACTTTGTTGGGATTATAAAGCCTTGTGAAGGTTGACCTAAAACAGACACTGGACAGAGTTAAAGAGTAAAGTAGGGATTTGTTAAAAGGATCTCCTCAATGGATCCACCTTGGGCAGCACAAGAGCCCAGCCAGGGCTGCACCCAAGATGAACCAAAATGGTCCCAAAATGCACGGCTGCTCACAGGGTCTCTCACTTTGATCAGTTCTGCTCCATTTGCATCTTGGAGTTCATTGTCCAGTTCCATCTTAGCCCATGCAATCCCATCCTGCTTGTTTTTCTCTCTCCAGCCCATATTGTTTGTGCTCTTGGGCCTGAGATTTGGATCATTTGTCCTTGGTCCGCAGCTGGAAAAGGAATTCTTTTGTCTCCCTGCTCTGTGCAGAGAGCTCACCATCCCCTTATATGAAGCTCAGAACTGCACACTAAAGCAGCACAGAATTTGAAAAATACAAAAGCTAAAACCTGAGGCTTCAGTTTCAGGGTGCTCTGAGGTTTTTCTCACACTGGTTAAGGTAGCATTGTCCTGCTGAGTGCTGCCAGCAAGATCTCCCCTCATTCCAGCCTCCAAACGCAGGCTGTGGATGCCCTCTGCTGCTCCACCAGTGTCAGTTTAGGGGTTTTTGCTGTTTCTGGAGATATTCTGTTGTTCCTGCAAAGATTAACCTGCTAGGTATTATTTTCATTCCTAATAAACCCGTGTGTGCTGTCAACAGGCTTCTGCAAGTATTTTGCAGATCAGAAATCTATTAACAGGCAGCAGAACAAAGTGCTCATCACAGTTTAAATTGTAGGTTTTCTGCTTTGAAAAGGTGACGTGCTAGTGCTGGTATTTCAGCAGTTCCTACAGTAAAATGGAAAAGGAGAGGAGTATTTTACTGTAATAAAAATATCACTTGTTAAAAGCTCTAATTCCATCAGCTTTTACAGACACCACCTTGGGCTGGGAGCAGTGAAGAGCCAGGTCAGTGCTGTGACAGTGAAGAGGAAACCACAGCAGCCAGGGGTTCCTCAGCCAGAGGAGCAACCTGGTCTGATCCCTGAGGAAGGACAGCAATGGGGAGAGAGTGTTAAAAAAATCAATTTCTGTCTTTTCTGTGGATAAGCACAGAGCATGAGGAGAGCATCCCTCTGCAGCAGCAGGGGGAGGTTGGCTCTGTGGGGTGATCACACAGCACTGTCACCCTGTGCAATTCCAGCAGCTTGCCAAAATTTAGGGACAGACATGTTGTTTCCATTAGAAGAAGTAATTGATGAAGAAATCAGATACTTGCCTGATGCACTCCTATTTTTCTGCAGTGAATGTACAAAGCCCTATTTCCCTTCCCCCGTTGTGTTTGAACAGCAGGAGATGAGACTTTTCCGTTCAAAACTCCAACACTTCTTACAGCTAGGACCCTTCCTGAAGACTGTTTCTTCCCCTTTTCTTATGGATGCTTTGAAAATGTGGCTTTGGCTGTCTGTGCCCCCTCTGTCCCTGGCTTTTCCACCCTCATTGCTCTGAGTGCTGTGCCCCACACAGTTTGGTGGGATAATTCCAAAGCTTGCCCTTCTGCATCTGCCCTCAGTGCAGGCAGCACTGCCTGGCTCATGACCAGCCCCACACCTGGCCTGCACCTTGTTTCCACCAGCTGGATGGAAAAGAGCTCTCTCAGGGGCTTTTTTTCTCTTTCCCCAAACAAAGGATGTCTCTCCCCCTCCTCGGTCTGAGATCTCACTCCAACTAGAGGCCTGAAGAAGCATTTTCTGTCAGTGCTCCATCCTTGAAATACAGATTTCCTCTTGTTAGCAGGTACTAAATTAAAAGGTAATAACCAGGTGAAGAAAGCAGCATGGGGAGATGATTTTTCCCACCAGGTGTAGAGAAATCTTCTGTCGCAGGGGGGGAAAAAAAAAAAAAAAAAAAAAAAAAAGAAAAAAAATCTTACAGCAAAGCAGGATAAACAAACCTCCCCTCAGTTCTGCACACTACACACAGCTGTAACTTCAGTACTTTCTGGAGAAGGTCATGGAGTCCATCTGCTAATGGGTTTCCTGCCTGAGGGTATTTACAGGGAGAGCACGTTTTATGGACAAGGGCCATCATGGGTGAAAACAATTTGACAGCACAGAAGATGAAAGCAGAGAGTGACCAGAGCAGCTCAGAGAAGTGTCCTTTGAGGACACAGAAACAGCTCGGACACTGCACCCTTCTGGCAGTGGCTTTTGGACAAAGAAAGAGACTTAAGAAATGCATGTGACAAGGGCTGTCAGGAAATCTGCAGCTCTGAGCAGAAAACAGGGAGGGACAGAGGGAGGGAGGAGGGAGCAGCACACAGGGAGCCATGCCTGTGTCATGAGGAGGAATTCAGCTCAGGAGATACTTTTCAGGTGAATGAAAAGCAGATATGCAAGGAAACTGGCAAAATATGCTAAGATTATGGAAAGCAATAAGGAATTGCTGGAGCTTTTATTGATAAAGATATGATAAAACTCCTTTTTATTATTACCCTTCATATTGCAAAGTGTTCAGAGCTGGAGAAAGGGGCCACATGGAAAAAGTGCACAAAGATTTTGTCTTTCAAAGCACAGGAGCTGCACACTCTGACCATCACACACTGTCTCTTAATACTGACGTTATCAACCTCTTCAGCTGCCACTCACCTGAAATTACTCTGATCACTTCCCTCTGTCCTGTACCCCTGCACCTTGGGGAACTTACCCAGTATAATTCTGCTTTTAAACCCCATCAAGCTGTCAGCCAAGCCAGTGCCAGGTGTGGAGCTTGCCTGCTTGAGCATGCT
>VZRH01002545.1:0-91022 GCA_013397555.1 Urocynchramus pylzowi
TGGAGTATGTTGTAGTAGTTTGTTTCTGTGTTTGCGTCGTTGGTTTTGACGTTATTCTGGTGTGTATGTAATCTGTTTTTGGTTCAACTGTGTATTCAGTTGTTGTTTTGTGTTTTGTTTGTAAACTTAGGGTCGTTGTTTCTTGTCCGGACATTGTACTTGAAAGGGTTGTAGTTGGTTGTGTTGTAGTCAGAATTTCAGGGGTTGTTTCGCACGGCACTGTTACATTCATACAACATTTAAATCTTAATTCATAATTATAGCAGATGGGTGGCAGTTGATCTTTATTGTAGCATTTCAACCCTTCTTCTGTGTTACACGTTATGTGTTGCTCAAGTAGTGGATATGGCGTATTAGGGAATCGTACTGCTCTACATTCCACATCCTTTCTATTGTTGCAGACTTTGTATCCGTTATTTTCAATGTTCTCAATCGTGTCAAAATCTCCATCATTGTAACCTGACCCTGGATAACTGACATCATACCATCTTGACCAATAACATTTTTCTTTGAAACAAAGAGGAATTGTTGAAGGGGATGTTATGACAGGTGTTGTCGTTCTGGTTGTTTCTTCAGTAGATGAAGGTATGAATGTTGTACTTTCAGTAGTAACTGAATACGTTGTTTCAGTAGATGTTTCTGTCAGAGTTGGAGTTGTTACTGGGGTTGATGTGCTGAAAGGCGTTGTGGAAGAGCATGGTACAAAAACACAGCAGAGGATTCTGATTTCGTAGTTGTTGCACATTGTTGAAATTTGATCCTTGTTGTAACATAGAAGCCCTTGCGTTGTACTGCATTCTACTTTTTGGCCAAGGTCTTTCAGTGGTATATCAGGGAACTTTTCTGCTCTGCATTCAACAGCCTTTGGGGCTGTACAAACTTCATAACCTTTTGCTCGTAAATCATCAAAAGTTTCAAAATCTCCTCCATCATAGCCAGGGGTTTGTAGACTCCCATCATACCATTCTGACCACTTACAGACTTCATGAACACATACTGATGTAGTTGGTGACACTGTGAAGGAGAAAAGTAATAGGAAGAGACCATGAAATTAAGAATGAATTCCTGTAGAAACTATTTTTTTTTTTTTGTTATTTTAAATGGACTGACCATTTCCCTAATGTCATTGGTCTTGCATTATGCTCCTGTACTGCATCAGTTTATTTTACTATGTTGTAGAACAGAAAATCCATCACCCAGCAATTTAATGTAGTGACATGCTTGGAACTATGACTTCCCAAGACATTACTAATTATGAGTTAAAAGGTGCTGAAATAAGGCTCAGGTCTAATTTATACACTCTGGAAAAGATCTAAGTCTCACTTGCTTTGCATTTGGTTCAGTGTATTTGCTTTGGTTCTATCTTGCTTCATTACATACTAGTCTCTCTGGAATGTATTGAAATCAGTGCAAAGAGTCATTTTTAGCGTATGCATCAAGATCTGTCACTACTTTTTTCTTCCAAATCAGTTGACTCCTGACTCAGTGCAGAGCAGTCTTTGTTCCTACATTTCAAACATCCCTACACTTTGTATTTTAGCTCTGATCTGAAGAAACCATTTATTGGTTGGAGAGCTTTTGCAGGTGAACTCTCATTATGAAATAGATGGAAAATAGCTACTCAATTCCAGCAATGCTGATATTTTCTGTAACTTCAAAATTAATGTATTTTATACTGATTTCATAAACTAGCATATGCCCAGAGTAACTTGAGATTCCCAACCTGAAGAATGCCGTACAGGAATTCTAAAAACCAAAATTTCATTATCTCAAAGCCAATATCTGAGCAATCCACTTAGTACTGTAAAATATATTTTTCTCACAAAACAAGAGAATATAATTTTAGGGGCTACAAAGGACATACCTGTGGAAGTAGTGGTAGGTGGTGTAGAGCTGAAGTGAAATGTCGTTGCTGTTGTGGGTGTTGTGATTGGACATTCATGCATAAACCTTTGAAGTGTTCCATTGGGACCACAGGTTGCAACAATACACCATCCTGTGCCATCTGTAGTATTGTAGACCACGTCTTTGTAGTTGTATTTCTGTCCCTCATAAGTACAGACACATTCTGTAGATTAAAACAGGATGTTATTCCTTGCTACCTGAAACACCGAGTACCCTAAATGTGTCTTATTCATATCAAAATGACTTCATCAACATACCATGTTCATCATATCTGCATTTTTTGCCATGAATTGTACATTCGCTGAAAAAGAGAAAAACAGATTATGAGTGTGGACATACTGGTTCATGACATTCTTTTGTTATAATTTTTCTTCTATCAATCCTTTGCTATTCATTGTGTGTTTAAATGTAAAATAACCCTATCTTGTTTGAGTTAGATAGTCAGTTCTGCTCTACAAATTCAGGCTAGGTATTTATATTCAGGCTACAAGTTCTCTGGCAAGAAAGGTAGCTCTTTGAGCCAGCATATAAAACATGCAGCATCCCTACCAGTGCTTTTGGGAACAGGACAAAAAATATAAGATGGATGATGTGAAATATTCTTATCTCCCCAAAAGGTCTATTTTTTGGAGGGGAAAAGCACAGTAAATGCATCATTTACATTTAAAAGGATGTATACAAAGGATTTCTACCATGGATGTTGAGGTAATCTACACAGTGAATTTCCATTAGCCTTCCAAAATATACAAGAAGAATTCTGGTTTTAAGGGCAATTTATCTATTAGGAACTGAATCTTGATGTATTTATTTACAGGGACTTAAGAACATCTATACACTGAATAAACGGAAATTTAAATATGTATTTAATGGATTGGATTCAGGCCATGCTGTTAATGGCCTAGATGATACAGGCCAAGGCATCTATGAAGTGCAAAACCTGCCAAGGATGTTGGTTTAGCTCCAATGGGCTTTGGCTTAGGGGTTTTGCTATTCAGATTGCACTGCTTACCATATTTAAGTGTAACTACTTTAAAGGTATCTTAAGACAACTACTTCACAATTGGTTTTGCTAACTGTGTACTAAAGCCTTACAGAGGGTTTAGCAGTACTTGTCGCCAGTAATATGTGAGAATGTGTGCTGACTATTGCAACTATGCAAGTACCAGTGCAATAACAGAAACAAGCTCAAAACAATGTAGATGAGTTGGCTGCTCACTTCTAACAAATTTCACATGATGAGTTTAGGTATATATTTTTAAAAATTCTCAGACTATTCCTTAACTAACATTATTTTAGCTTGTTTTCACTTCATTTAATAATGATAATAGCTTTAAAGGGCTTTAATAAATATACAAAATAAGTAGTAAATTAATCTCTTGATGATAAAATGTTTCACTATGTTATCATTTAATTTCCTGGGAAGGGAAGAAAGTTAGACCTTGTTATCAGCCTCTGACTGGTCTAGTTGCTGTTGGTAATTAACAAATTTAATGTGTGATGAATTATGTTCCACAATTTTAAACTCTATTTTTAAAATTCTTTTCTAATCCTACCATGATTCACAATTCTGCTTTGAAGGCATCTCCATTCCTGGTTTGTAATTTTTTCCATCTTCATAACAACCACAATAAGAAACACAGGTCATGGTTTCCTCATCAAAATAGGGCTTATTCTTTGGACACTGTGGATAGCAACCTGCAATAAAAAGAGAGTCAAGTTGACACTAGGCCTTTCTTAAGTGTAAGTAAGTCTACACTCATATCTAGTTTTCCCAAAATGTCCCACGTGGTAAGTGGAATGTCAGATCCTCTTACTGCCATTCCTTTGATTGCACATTATGCTTTGGAGTATTTTGTCCTCATCTTCATTCCAAACAATTACATAATCCATTAGGGAATACAATACTAATTAGAAAATCTCTTCTTATAATTTCTAGTGCAAACATGTCATACACTGAGTAACAAAAATTTTGTTCACCATACTGCATTTTAACCTTTCAAGTAGAATGAGATATGCATAATTATGTTTACCTTCCAAACCCCTCATCTCATGAAGGCATTTCCCACTTGGATTATTGCAGGTCTTCATACAAGGTGCTCCACATGGCTTGTAGTGCCACTCACATTCCCCTTGTGGATTATAGTAATCACAGAAGAGAGCTAGAAGAAGAAATGCCAGAAAAATATCTGTGATGTTTTAGCTCTATACTGTTTCAGTTTTTCTAGGTAAAAATCCAATGGGATCAGCATAAATCTCATAGGTGGTGAACAATATATCATCTTATTGCTAACACAATACAATTGTTACATTTCTAAAACCTTTTAACACTAATAAATATATGCATCATAGAACAGAGTTATACATTAAACATGAAAAATCAGTTGACTGAATCACTGATCTTAGCTAGCATGCTCTAATTTTTATTTACATGGAACCAGATGTAGACATGTGGCAGTGTAATAAAATATATTTCAAGGTAATTAGACACTAATTGCACTGCTTGTAAAATTATTACCTGTGGTTTCATTTTACTAAGATAGATTGTCTTCTAATGATTTACCCAACTGCTTTGTGGGCGTTTCTTAGGGGTTTTTTTAGGGTTTGGTTTTTAAGCATACAATTGTGCCTCTTAGAAATACAATTTTTTCCTTCCTTTCTTGTTTTACTTTGTTTCCTTTTTTTTTCCCTTCTGTTTTCTCTTCCTCTGAACCCCTTAAAAAAAGTAGTGGGTTGGAACTCACGACAAATGGATGGGGTTCTCCATGATATGCAGATGTCTAGCTCATTGCATGCTTGAGCATAGGCAGCTACTGCTGTGCAGAAACATTCACAGTCTCCTCCAGTGTCACAGGCACAAGCATCATCCACACATGCTTGGTAATATTCATTTGGTTCAACCTGATAGAGAAAACATTCAAGTTTTCATGCCCTTATGCTCTTCGCACTGTCCTAAAATAGCTGAATAAGAGATCTGAAACTCATAAGTCTGTATGAGAGAAAGCTAAGAAGGAAAAAGTCATGAGAATGCTTTGAAAAATCAAGAGGAAAATGTAGAATAAAGCTAGTAAGCTGCAATATTAAGAACTATCTGGTGTTGAAGACATTTGCAAAATACTGGTAATTACTATAAGCTAGCACAGAGTCATATGTATGAGGTGGCTGATATTTATATTAGTAGAAAATTATGCTGTTAGCAAATAAACATATCTTGAGATTTATCTACTGTTGTTCCTTCTATTAAAACAAACTAACTAACCAACAAAAACAATAAATTTCTTTAGTGTACTTACTCAAGACAAAACCTGAGAAAATGAAAGTGAAAGTATTTCTATGCAGCTTCTCTATGCAGGAACTTGGTCTAACTTCACTTTGTCAAGCATGACAAAATGTATTTTAGAGTATTTTTTAATCTATTCCACATAAAAATGGATGTAGTAATTTTGTCAAGATGTAATAATTTTTTGTCATACCTGTGCCTGGCACTTTGCAAACACTTCACTGGTGATGATGCTGCATTGCTTTTGTGCCCAGGCTTTCCTGTATGGGTTTGCAGTGCATGGATCCTGTGTACGATTGGCATTTGGGCAACTAGAAGATACTTTCCAGCTATTGGCAAACTCCAGCACACTTCCTACCACAGACTGACTGCGAGTAGTGAAGTCATTATTTCCATTGCCATCATAGTTTCCACAAAGTCCACAGACGTGGCCCTGCATCAGGATAAACAAACAAAATGACAAAGATCAGTAAGGTACAATTTCTTAGTATCTGTGAGTAACAGACCTCAGGATGACTCTTATGTAACCATCTTATATAAGATTAGTAATGCCTATTTAGTAACAGTGGTGGACATTTTCATAAAACGCTTTTCATGAAGAGAGGTCTCTAGCCTGTTGTTAGGAAGGAGTAGTAGACTGATGGGTTTTGTTCTAAGTACTGGGCTATTTAATTTTAGCTGATCCTAAATATGTCTCTTCAGTGAGGATTTTTCATGAAGAAAGCTACTGATAAAGTTGCTGTTATGCCATTGCTGAATAATGTAATTTAAGGATAATGCATAGTACACAATTTAAGTCAACGCAACAAGGATAATATGTGATTTCTGCTCTTCTGGTTTACAGCCTAAATTTCGACCCTCTTTCTTTGAGAGATAATATGACTATGTTACTGAATTCATTTTATTCATGTTTTCACTTTTAAAGTATACCTGAAAGCTGGGACTAAGTTTGATGAATATACTGGTTTTTTTGTCCCACATGAGTATCAGACCAACAGTAGTATCAACCACCAGGTAGATGCCCATGGAACGGATTTGGAATGGCATTTTTCCTCCAGGTGTCCTCTGGATGACATCAGAGTGTCCATCACTGAGTACCAGCTCATAGTTCTAAGACAGGAGAAGAAAAAGTTAGAGGCCAATTTAAAAAGTCACTACTTTGTAGTTTTATATATTGACAGTAACTTCTTGAAATAATAATATTATCATCAAGAAGATCCTATTCAACAACTTCAGGTTAAGAAATTTCTTTGTAGATTTCCCTCCTTTGCTTTCTAGAGCAGAGAGCAAAAAAAGTCTAGTGACACTTTCATTATGTTGGAGACCACTTCTCCTATGCAGTCTAGCTGGGACAGCTTGTTCTAACCTTCTGGCACAACTTAAAGAAAATACTTACACCCAGGAAAACTTTAATAGACTTAGAGCAGGTAGTTCCTGTAGTGCCACATGGAATGTTCTCAGTGATGACTCTGAAGGTTCCCTGGTTCATAGCTTGTTGACCACAGTAGTTCTGAAACAGGAGAATGATATTCACTGTTTATATGGTACTTGTTCATAAGTAAAATGCAGGGTATTTAGAGCAAAAATCTAGGCAGGACTCTGTTACCTGGACCAGAACATATTCACAGTCTCCTTCAAAATCAAAGCGTTTGCCATCAAAGGTGGTATAATGCCCATCTCCATAAACAGAACATGTTTCCAGGCAGGGTTCCTCAGAGCATTGCCATTTTCTGTTTCTACATGTGCTAAACAAGACAAAAAGCACTCCAAATGTAAAAACTAGGCAAACACACAATATAAACATAGGTACATTTCTGTATTTTAACATATGTTAAGATTCTAATGAAAAAATAAGGTTTGCTTATTCTCAAAAATGCAACATAGCTCAAGAACTATTGGAATTTATCCAAAGACTGTGTTACTTATTGTAATGAATCATCTGCATCAAGACACCAATTTTTTCACGTTTCCAGATCCTGTTGGATCTATTGAAATGGAAGGATTATCTTGGAAGAAATAAGATATTTTGACTTGAATGAACATGACAACATCAAAACCATGGTGTTTTTCTGACAACTTGCAATTTCTGGGCTGTGCCATGGAGAAAAATAGACAGAGCTTGCTTTTGAGGTACTAAGTTGATTGTTTTATGCAGGATTCCTTCCTAGAAATCTTGATACTGCTAGAGTGAAATGATGTTATTTGCTTAGATCTTAAGCTGTTCTACTTTTTTTTTTCCAAAATATTATTTTTCAGTATGCTCTTACCAGTTGTTACAGCCAACTCTGATTGATTCTCCTGGACTGTAGGAATTCCCATTGTGAATACACGGACAGTCTTCTGGAGCAATACAGCCACCTTTGCCATCTAGCACTTGATCATGAGGACATACGCAGCCAGAGACACAGTGAGTTTTGTACTGTAAGGACCATAAAGAAAACATGTCTTGAAACATTTGCCTAGTGGAAGAGTCCAGCTTTAGCTGGTAATTGTAAGAGATATCTTGATTAATATGCTTTCAACTAGGTATAAAGAGTCCGTACTTACACATTCCATATCTAGAGTCTGACAACTCTTCTGGCATCCTGCTCCTACCACATTTGCAGTGACATTGCCACAGTCAACATAAACCATGGGAGGCACACAGACTGAAAGAGAGAAAAGCCACAAGAAATGTGAGACCAATCATGCATTTGTATCTTTGTGTTTCCAAGAAAAAAAATTCCTTTGTGAATTATGTGTACCTTAATGTGATGTATGTAGTGAGAGAGAGACCAAATATTGTTTTGATCTCATATTCATGTGGTTTTTGTGATTATGCTTGGACTACTCAATAAAATTATTTTTTATTTAGCGTCATGAAACACTTTTGTACAGTTTCAGCAAAACAGAACAAAACAGGATAACAAATATCCTTGTTTACTTGTTTGGGCTTTTTTTTTTTTTTTTTTTTTTTTTTTTTTTTGTTTTTTTTGGGGTTTTTTTTTTTTACTGAGGATATTTGTTAAAAATGCCATCAGCTTTAGGGGACCAAAAAATTAGTATCTCCTTCAAAGACAAAAGTATTTACAGGAAATCCAGATCTCAACATCTATAAATTGTGATAGAGGATCCTCTCCCCCACCTTNCTTGTTTCGTTGCTTTGGGGCTTTTTGCTTTTACATTTTAATTAAAATGTGAATAGTTTTCCTCTCACATTGAGTGAGGTGACCAAGTATCCTTTCACCCTGGGTAACCCAGGGGGTTCTAACTTGTTTCAGCCACCTGAAAGGTAAGACAATATTTCTTTATATTTTGAGAATGTCCTCTATATTACAGAAGACCTCAATTCATTTTCTTGGTTGATTTCAGACTTGTACAATTTGCATCATTATGACAAGAGATTAAAGAAATGAAAAGAGTGAAGACGGAAAGGGAGAATTAAAGAAAATCTTAAGTGATATGTTACCTGGTTCAGGCTTCTCTCCAATGCAGTTTAGCTTTCCATAGGCACAAGTGCTATAAAAAGAAGGGAATAGATATTTTAAAACTTTCTCATTAAGTTTCATCCTATTTCCCAATGAACTTGAAATAATGAAAAATTACTGTGTGATAAAGTGAATGTCTCCTTTATCAAATAGCACATTTCAAATATATTAATATTCTAGGTTAGAGTAGAACAAAATACTAGTAGATTCTATATAATTAAATGTTTTCTCTGTCTATATGCCTGGTTTAAAGCTGTCCTTCAGAATAGTTCAGATTCCCATCATAATGGGAATAATCTGTAACAGGATTATCAGGCATCTTTCACCATAGAACAAGCCTTTTACAGTCATGGATAAGAAAAGTATATGTGGAAGCAAGGGAGGAAGGGAGGCAGAGAGAAAGGGACAGGGTGGGAGTTTGGCTGTTAGCAAAGACTGACCCACCACAGGACTGTTTGCTCAATTCCTGTAGTTGTTTATGTACAATCTTCTGAACATGGGTAGCCCTAAGAATTTAAGAAGCTGTGATTTTTTTAAATTGAAAATGTTATAGAAATTAATTTGATTTGATTTTATAACATTTATATGGTTTCACGATTGCCTATATCTAATCTCTTCACTTTTTTTACAAATCTCTTACCAGACAACACCGTTATCATGAACAACTTCTCCAGAAGACAGAGGCGTTCCTTTGTAGTAACAAGGACAGCTAGAAGCAGGCACACATTTGCCACTGTCATCCATGTAGGTTCCATTTATGCAGGTACAGCCATCAACTGGGACAAACTTGATGTTGCATGTGACATCAGGCTCACTCAGAGAGCGGCAGGTGGGTTGACAGGAATCGACATTGTAGGTGTACTTCAAGGACTTTGGACACAAGGTGGTGTATTTTGCTTGAGAGTAAGAAGGTGAGTTACATTTGTTGTTCATTCAAGAATCAATATAGGTATAAAGTATTTGAGATAAAGTATGTATGATAAATGTGGCACTGTACGTACACAGGCTTTACTGATATCCCCAGCAGTGCAATTTTTTGTAGTACTAGAGCAAAATTTTCCCTTATAAATGTGTCATATGTTTTGCCCAAAAAAAAACCAAAGTTCAATTATATTAAGACACCATGTTCCTCCCTCTACTCTATTTTTATACTTATTGTCAAAGTAAGTTGTGCAAGACCCTACTTATTTTATTCCTATTGCAAGGGTATTGCTCTTCAGGTTTTTTCTGATGGTTATAAGCAAGTAATCTAACAAAGCCTCTTTTTAATATTTCTCCTTGTTTGCTGTTTGTCTTTTATGGCATTCCTTTCCTACTCAGCTTCTTGAAAGTCCATGCTATACTTAAACCCCAGTTTAACACAATTTACTGTGGAATCCCTGAGAGTTGCTGTGTGGGGCCTTCTGCATGATAATTTTCAAAAGGCAAAGGGATGTAAAACTTACTGCAGGCTTTGCTTCTCCATCCAGTGAGAAGAACTCCTTTAGCAGCACAGGCTCTGACATAGCTGGAAAGAGCAGCACACATGCAGTCCTCACTCTTCTCACAGTTACATGTGTCAAACATACAGATCTAGGAACAGAGGATGAAGTGATCATCAGAATATCCTGCCAAAGCCATGGAACTCAGCAGTTTCTAAGAGTGTTAGGTTCATTAGAGGTTAAAATGCATGTAATTCACATGTATAAGTAAATATATGCCTGATTTTCATTGGGCTCTTTCAAAAGAGATTATTTAAGTGAAAAAGAGTAATTAGAGGTCCACTATTTTGAACTATTTTTTCTTTCTATTTTCTTCATGTGTTGGCAGTTTTCCAACTACTTCAAATTTGTTGCCACTGTGCTTTATATATTTAGAATAAATGGATATTATTTGATGCCACCCAGCTTTTGGAGCTTTTGCTTAAGAGACTGGGCTCTCTGCAGCAGAAGAACAAAGAATATAAGAAGTTATTTGATGTGTTTCTATGCTGGGCAGGGATAATACAGTATTGTTAATTCCAGATGATGTTTATTGAGCATAATCTTACAAATCTCCAATAACAGGAAAGTTTGTCAAAAGTACCCAGGGACTCTGGTACAGGGTTTCATCACCTTGAATCCCTGGAACATTTTCATTCACATCTTGTCCAATTCTCATTGCTGTTTTGTTGCACATTGCTTACCTTGTCCTTGCATATATGCAGAAGGCTTCTGAGAGCAGTTCAGAGGAGTTAAGGTGCCAGTTAAGATTCTGGCTAAAGCTTTCATTATATCTCTCAGAAGGGACAATTTTTATCCTTTGACAGTGAATCCAAACTCCTAACTTAGTCTTTAAGTTTGTAGCTAAAAATGGGTTCAGGAGGAATACACCTGTACGTTTATCCTCCAGGGATTAGAAATATAGTTTTCACAAAGCAGCAAATTTCATATTGTGTAGATAAGAATGAACTCTTGGCTTATAATGAACTATTATGAATGCATCTCCTTGCAACTGGCAGCTATTCTCTCAGGTGTTAGTATCAGAAATGTGAGTATTTTTTTCCTATATTGGATGGATAGAGTTAGAGCCAAATACCTTATGGTAAACTTCTGGATTCACTGTTGAGTGACATTCAGCAAAAGGTCCCGTGGTATCAGAGAGGAGTCCACACCAGTGCTGAGCATACTGGTCTGTGAATTGAAAACATGGTAAGGATTTCTATGGCAGTGCATTTGCAAAACTCTTGTCTCAACATAACTATACCTCCTCATTACAGATATTACAGAAGCTTAACATTACAATGTAATTAAGCTCTGCATTTGCTGAGTCACACAGTCTTTCACTTCCTCTAGGCAGAAGTATGAACTCTTCATAAACTGAATGTTCTCTAATTCATGATAATTGTCATGGAATAAACTAAAGATACCCCTAGCTGAATTTTAAAAGGGAAGGTTCACACTGTAAATTAAAACTATGCTAGTTCATCTCAGAAAACAGAAGAGTAGCTTGTGAATACTCAAGAATTATATATTTTGTTGTCTGAAATGCAGCTTGAATGCTTTCAGTCTCTGAACTGTAAGTCTGGTTCTTAGTTTAACAGTGGAAGGGCCATTCCCCTTCAGAGGGGCTAGGCACAGCTGTGACAATCAGTTCTTTCCCTTATATGCTGTATGGTTCCAGTTGCCCTTAAGTAAGGTGACTTGCTGTCTTGATCCAAAGGAATATATCTGAAGATCCAAAGTATTTTGCTAGTTATTATTTATTAATTGAAGACTTCTAGTGTCAACTGAGGAAAAATGCCTGCATGTGCAAATAGTTCTGTTATTTTGGCTAAATGCTTGGTGGTTGATCAGCTTATTCTGTCTTTGCATCTTAAAGGAGAATAGAAGAGATTGCTGAGCTTACCATTTTGTATGCTGACAGTACAGGGGTCCTCAAAGGTATTTTTGGCATCAGGACAATCAGCCCGAGTTTTCCAAGTATTGCCAAAGGCAGCTGAAGTGCCCTCTATCACACCACTGGTGGTTTTGAAATCATCTGTCTGTACATCATTGAAGTTTCCACAGAGACCTAGAAGGAAGCAGATGGTCTGTGCAAGTCTCCTACAGGATGACAGGTACTGGTGAAGGCAGTTATTAGGACAAGGTCACTCACCACAGGTCTGCCCTTTATGTGATGGGTCTAAGTCTATAAAAACTTGCATTAAAGGCACGAGTTGAACCTGTAGCTGAAGACCAAAAGTTGTTTGCAGAATTATGAAGAAAGATGAAGGCCTGAAGATGGTGACATTTGCTAGGGATATAAAAAAAAATAGTTATAATTTCATTTGAGATGAGCAGTTGAATTAATTGTTCATTATAGGAACAGTATAGTAGAGGAATTCTACAGCTGAGTTTGATATGCTCCTAATTTTTGAAGAACTCGGGGGAAAATGATCCTTACAGGATTTCAAATCCAGCACCAAAACAATCCAACCTGAACACCTAAGCAACAAATGAATACAAAACCTCCACTTTCTGTCAGGTGTTTTAAAATGAGGGAAGAACACACACTTCTGTTGTTATTTAAAAGGTTGTCTTTGCTTGATGAAAATGCTATAGCCCTATTTAATTGAAGACTCCAATGGAGTCTGGACCTATTCTGTCCTTTCATGATTTGATTTGTGTTCAGGTGCAGTAGTGTTTGAGAAGAACTGGCATGTCAGAAACTTCAGTGATGAATGTGCATTGAGAACAAGGACAGGGGAACCCCAGGGAACTAATGACTTGAGAAATTGGAGTCCACTTGCATGTCTGAATTTTTCTTTCCTCTCTTATGACAATGTTTGGATCTGAAAATGTGCAATAACACTTTTTGTTTGAACTAATTAGATATTGCTAAATATAAACCATGATTTTTCTAAAGTTATTTGTGTTGAGTAGGCAAATCCTTTTACATAAAGATGGGAGATAGTGTTCTGTGGCAGTGCTCTGGGTTTGCTGCAGTGTAACTAGAGGTAGAATTTATCTTTAAGTCATGTAATAACACTTTAAAATAAAAATGAGAAATAGAAGTTTTTCAAAGGAACTTACCTGCTGAGAATGGTAACTGTGTGTAGATCATATTCACAAATACACTCCCAGAAGGCTGGATCACAATGTTCTGTCCACAAGAAAAGACAATTATTATTGAGCAGATATGTTAAATTCTTTCCAAATGTTTCCTATCCAATACTACTCAAGATAAAGGGAAAAAGAAAATGGAGGGAGACTATGATGAGGTTCTGATTCCTGTACTATTTATTTAATCTTTATTACATATATATACTGACTGTCCAAGAAAGCAAAAACCAGAAGTTATCTAAATAACAGAAAGCTACTAAGATCTTCTCTTCTAATGTGCTTACTTTATTCTTAATTTTTCTTTTAATAATGTTCAAATTTGATAAAACAAAAAGGCAGTGCAAATTTCTTGTCTGTCTTGTTAGGTGTCATTTGCCTTGTCTGTTAATCTTAGAGGACATCCCTGTAGGATGTCAGGAGTGCACATTTGCTGCTCACCGTTTGTCCTCCGTTTAGGCTGATGGCTACACCCTTGAGGCATGTCTCAGTGTCAGTCAGGCCACACTTGTGGATATCCCCCAACACTGTGAATTCGTTGCTGTCACAGAGCTTGAAGAAGAAAACCAAAGATATTGTTAAAAGGATTTGCTATATTGAAATAGTTATCTCCAAAAATTAAAATTTCACATGCAAATGGAATTCTTCGTAAAGTTAGTCTTTTAAAATATTGTTTATTTAATTTCTTCTTGCTCTTATGTTCTAACATGTATGTCTAGAATCACCAAGTAAGTTGGCATCCGTGCAACCTGCACACTGGAAGCTGTGCATTGCTTGTGGCTTTCAGGGGTGAGTTAGACATATTAATCTGAACATCAAAACTTCCTCATGCATTAGTAAGACGAGTTCCTAATGTGTAGACAATACCTGCTTAGTATGCTAGAGCAGAAGGAGGTGTGCCTTTTTTGCCCACTGATTATGAAGTTTACCCGAGAGAGAAATTATTGTTTCCAATGTCTTCTGCACTGAATAGATTACTCAAGACCTTAGTGATTTGGACATTCTTTTAACAGGTTGGAAATATAGATTTAAATATCCTCTCATAGAAAATGAATCTAAAATTATTATTCAGGAAGATACTGCATAAAGGTTCAGATTTTGACTCAGTTCTGATTTTCAGAGGACTGTGTACTGTGAGCCATTGTCAAAGTGTGCCTAATGGCCAAAACACAACAGGGAAAGACTCAGAGAATGCTGTAATTGTGAATATGTCTTATCACATTTTTGCATATTGAAGACACCTGAGATGCAGAATTGTAGCCATCTAGAAATTCATTGTTAAATTCTGGGGCTTTTTGAACTTTTGTGTATAAATTTAGGGGTTTTTCTCTGCCTCCAGAGACCCTGAGAATCTAACTTTACAGGTTGGTGCCAAAAAGAGGAGTTTAATGTGTAAGTCTGACCTATGCTGCCATTGTGCATCAAGACAGTGCTTGTGAATCTTATCCAAAAGTTTCAATGATTTAAGCTAATCTATTTCTAAATCATCTCATTCTAGCTCATTTCTAAGATTTTATGATTCTTTTTCTTGGTAACATTCAGACTGATCATGTCAAGAAGATTTTATTTAATATGAAGGCCTTATGAAAATAGTTTACCTTAGTCATTCAGTAAAAATAAACAATGAATACACCTAGGGTTATGAAATCTAACATAAAAACTCAGTGCAAATCCTAAAAAATAATCAAAGAACACAAAAATACTACAATATTATTTAGTATAATCCTAACAGAAAAAACCCTGAAATCCATTTAGGGATGTTAACCCTATAACCATGTTAACACTCAATGACTCAGAAAACTGGTGTGATTGCCAGAAGTTTTCATCAAAAACTATTATATATAATAAAAACATTTTCCTTTAGCAAGGATTGCAACTCATTTTTACCTTGGTTAGGACATAACTACAGTCTCCAAAGAAGGAATAGTATTTCTCATCAAATGTTGAAATGTGGGAACCTCCTTCAATACTGCAAGTCCCAGGGCACGACTGGGTGATACAAGACCATTCACCTCCAACACAGGTACTGAAATGAAGGAGGCATTCAGTAACATTGGGTAGTGCAAATATAAACAAAATAAAAAGGCAGTAAGGCAGATAATGCCCTGATTTTTCCTCTTGAAAAACTGATCATACTGCCAAAGAAAGCAGTATTGCTTAGAATTCTCAGACAAATATGGGGCTGACACATTCATATTAAGGTGATAATTTTCTATATATATATTGTTGTTCATTTCCAATCTTTGGACAGAATTCAGTCCTGGTGAACTTATAATTCATGTCAAATATTTTAAGTATTTCTTGGAAAATAAATAATTAGGTACGGTTGCATACACTTATGCAGTAATACTTCAGTAATTATAAGGATAATAAAAAATACATATTTGTCAAACATGCCTCTCAAATGTGATCTCCCACTCTAAATGTAACGTGCCCCCAAATGTCATGTTCTCCATAATATTTATGAGACCTTAGCATTACACTGTAGTGCTGCAAAGGTATAACACTAATTCACATTTTTAAACACCTCTGGTATTTGACTTTGATTATCTTCCTTCATTGGTATTTCTTGAAATTGAAGCATCTGTCCAAAAACTCAAATTTTTGTTCCAAGTGTGAAGGGGAAACAGACATGAAAGTACCCTCTAAAGCAGTGTAATTATAGAACTTCAATCGGTAAGTAGTTGCTCATTTGTTTTTTCAAGGGGAAATCAGTAAATATTCAGCTAATACACAAAAAAACACCCCAGCACAAAACACAAAAACCTCCAAAAAACCAAAAAGTGAGAAAATGTTACCATGATCTGCATTTAGATGAGAAGGAGGCACCAGGAGCATAAGTTTCACCTTCATAGGTACAGTGGCATTCTCTGCGGGGAATGCAGCCAGCACCATTAACATCATCAAATACCATTCCTAGGAAAAGAAAGGGTCTAATTTTTATTCTGTGCACCATAGAACCTGCCTTTGAACACATACCTAGCAGATGCCTGAGACTATATGTCTGCTGTACTTTAAAATAATAGGATGCAAGATATGTAGATATTGAAGGGCTATATTCCATTGAAGTCTATCTAAAAATCTTAGCATGATCAAAAGGGACCTCTAGGAAAATACCTTTCTGTTATGTGTTTCATTAGAATGGAATTAGGATTAAAACTATTAGGTAGTGAGCTGGAATAGATGAACCATTTGTAAGATTGCCCATGGACATATCTGTACAGTAAATATTTCTATGCCCAGAGACAGAATTGCTTTAGAGAAGTCAATATTATGACACAAACAAGTGATGGTGAATTCTGTGAGACATCATGGGGATGGGAAGAACAGTTGCAAGGGGTGAAGCTCCTGTGGTACACAGTCACAACACCAACAAAAACTTAGACCCAGAAGTAGGTACAAAGAACACATCTATCTTGTACTGATGTGCAGTTCTTGTGTGTAATTCTCTGAAGCACCAGATCTAACACACTGTCTATTGCTCTGTCAGCTCCTTGTTGTTTAGACACACAACACTTGACAAGAAGGACTTGGTCATTTGTGGAACCAGATGCAGCATTGCTAACAGCAAATGAGATATGATTGCATGCCAAATTTGCTTAAACACTTCATACTTTCGGTGAGCTGTATTTGAATGCTGAGAATAGAAGACTGTGCTGTTGTTAGGAGCATATTATCTTATTCTCAGTTCAGTCATTTTACATTAATATATATATATATATATATATATCAGATTTGTTGTTTAAAAGGCCATATTTAGTTAATTGGAATAGAAATAGTGCATCCAGGGGAGAAATGTAGTTATTACTTCAATGATAATAACACTGATGATGTGATGGGAATGATCCAGAGTATGAAAGTTGTTAAATGTGTACATGTGAGTATTCTAGGGGGGTTGGTATGAGAAAAGGGCAGGAAATGAGCTTGCCTGGAGGACAGACGCAGCCATCTGTACAATGATCTTCACAAAGTGCAGATCGTTCCGGATTGCTGCACGTGTCGGAGCAGGGAGAGCCACACTCATGGTATTGCATGTTGAATGGACATGATTTGGCTAAAAGTAGAAAGAGTATTATAAAGCTGACTTTTCATTTAAAAGCTGGAGAAAACATTTTTTGCAATTTAGGTTGTTTTGTGTCAAGATATGACAGGGTATCCTGTTCCAAGCAGAGATTGAACCACTTTAGATTTTCTCATTCATATTAAAAACCCCCCCAGGCAAAATCCCCTAGGATTCCATATTCCCAAAGTCTTGTGTATGACCAGGTAAAAACTGATTTCATTATAATTGCATGCACTTTTAAACTACTGTCTTCTTCAGGAAAAAACCTCACAGATGTGAAGTTTGCTAGATGTGTGTAGTAAGCACAGGTGGAGGCCCCTTCCTGAGATACTCACGGCACAGGTCTGAGGTTCTCCAATTCAGGGGCTGTCCACCTGCATGAGCACACTGCCGGGAGTACTCAGCAAAGGTGTTGCACATGCAGAAGTCAGCCATAGAGCTGTCACAGTGGCACAGGTCTTGTATGCAGGTTTCAATGTAGTCCTGGACATTCACAAGCATGTTACAACTTGTAAATGCTTTGCTGGTTAATACTGTCTCACAGATAGAGGCCTAGGAAGGAAAGAGAGAAGGTAAACAAAGTGTTAAGAACATATGAAACTAATTATTTAAGGCATGGAGCAGAACAAATCAAAGATTGATCTCGTCCAGAAACCCATCTAACAGTAGCCTAAGCTGATACTTAAGGAAAAATGTAACAATAGGACAAAACCACATGGAACTCCTTTGAATAACTCCAGTAGCTTCCATATCCTTAGTTACTATCACCTCAGGTCACTTCCCAAGCATTATACAATTTCTTGATGTTGAAGACATCCTCAGTAATTTTCTCTTTCAGGAAAATATGCAGTCTTGTAGAAGTAGAATGCAAATTTTTGACATTCACTTTAGCAAAGAATACAACATGAAATTTAAAATATTTTTCTTTTGAAACCTACAGTTGAGTCATATTCATGCTCTATTCTTTCCCTTTCTTAAAAGCTTTCTCCAAAGAAAGAAGGTTTTCACACTGAGAAAACAAGTTTTGAGAGAGAGGTTCTTACAAATTCTCTTGAGCAGTTCATCAGAGAAGTAGGAGGAATAGGATCATCACACTGCTCTGTGGGTCCATCCATCTTCTGCCTATTACCAAACTGTATGGGGGTCAGTTTTGTCTCTGTAAAAAACAGTTCAAATATTAGAACAATGCTTACTGAATTTTGCATGGAGTTACTTTCTTTTGTGACACTATCTGCTATAACATGAACAGTGATTACCAAATAATATCACTATAATATGAAAGGGAAAAGATGAACAGTATGTATAAAAACTGGATCTTAACTATTGAAAACAAGTAGAAATTTTTATATGGCAGGTCTTAAAATAGCTAACAGTGATAGAAGCAGTCTAAAACATGTCAAAGTCCTGTCATCACATGAATACATCACAGGAATACAGTTTTCCAGTTAATACAACCCACAACCCATATTAAAGTCTATTCTAAGAAAAAAAAAAAAGCACCAGTACTTAATAATGCTTTTTATTACTTACTCCCTGAAATAAATTCATTGCTGACTGGAATTCCATTGAAGTCCCCACAAAGTCCACAAGTTTGATTGGCATATTTCTTATCTAGTTCCACCTGAAAAAAAAAAAAAAAAAAAAAGAGGAAGGAAGTTTATAGAAATGGCAGTCTTGATTTAAGAGCACAGCCTATACCAGTATTGCTTGTGAACTCAAAATTTGGGATGTGTTTGTTATGGAGACTGTGCTGTGTGATAACAAGGTAGGCACCATTGGAATGGTCAGTGATGACCAAGAAAAGCTTGCTCTTATCCCAGTTGTGAACATCAATACTTTGCCAGGTCTGGAATTTCAGGAATACTTCATGGTGAGGTAGGAACATTATAATTTGGCATCCATTGATTCTGAGCTGAGCTTGGGCGGGAAAAACAGGAAACAGAAGACTGGAAGGCAGAGCAATACACTAAAAATGGACACAAATCCAAAAGTAACTAATGCCTGCCTGGATGTAATACTGCAAAGGTCTAAACAGACTATTTTCAAAATTCAGACTTTCTGCTGTGTTTTGGATGTTTTCTTACCAGGAGGGCATCCTGTCCATTCCAAAGGAAGGTCAATCCCAACTTGGCAGAAACTTTCAAATAGTTGTTACTTCTCTCTATCAAGACTCCCATATGGCTGTAGGGCATCTGGACCCTGGGGAAAGATCATAAGTCAGCAGGGGTAGGGACAGAATATCCATTGAATGTCCACAATGATATCCTTTCTCATTCTCTTTGAGAATTTTCAACATGTATCTGTGAAGAAATTAGAGCAATGACTACTACAGACAACACAGGTTTGTAATATTTTGTCCATTTCCTATGCAATTGCCTCTCATTGTGCAAATGGATCAGCCTTGCTTTTCCTGTTGTTCCTTTTGGCTTTCTCCATTAAGGGCGTTTCACTGGGTAAAATGTTAACATATATCTGTGGTTGTATTGTTCAAAAAAGTGCTGGGAGGCTCTGTTTTGCAGCCAGTGTACTTCAGGATATTGCTATTTACTCCTTGAAGCATTTGCTAATAAAGGGATAGACTCCAGGCTTTCTGAGACATGAGTGCCATTCAGGAAGCTGTACCCAAGATAACCTTTAGATTAGTTCGCTGTAAATAGCTGCCATAACAGACCACTCACTGTGGGATAGCTGCCCAAATATTTACCTGGCATTTTGGGTAGGTTTCACACCCTATGCCAAAGTCAGTGCTACAATTGCTACATAGATAGCAAGTTTGCAGAACAGATAATTTTAAATTAATTCAGGTACAAGCTGAAGAGCAGTCACTGCTTTACTGCACACTGTTCAGTGCAAAGACAAAAGCTGTCAAAAATTCCTCTCAGGGATTCTGCTGTGGTAAAATTAATGGAAACTACTAACTTCAAGAGTGTAAAGAAGGCAGCTTATAGACTTAATTGCATACCTACATACACTATTGTAGCTGTGGGAAAGCATGTTGGATACAGCTCATCTGAACAAAACAGCCACACGGATAATCTGCACAAGTGGCACTTAGCTTGCTGTCAAGCCCTCCTGTGTTTTTGTTACTACTTCAGGAAGGACCTGAGCCCTCCCACTGCTTGGGAGCAATGATGAGATGAGGGAAGGGGATACTTGCTCAAAGAGCCCACTGGGAACAAGGTAGGAACATACAATTTGTCGTCGAGCAGGACAGAGCTGGGGGTCAGTTCGATCACTACTCCTTCCAGCTTCATGATGACATGAGTGATCACAGTAGCATTTTCCACCATTGCACGCCTAATCTGGATGTTGAAGTCCTCATAGGAAGACTTGCAGTTGGATGCAAAGATGTAATTGCAGACCCCAGGGAAGTAAAAGATGTCCCCATCAAAGGTCTTGAAGTGGAAGTTACCCCATGTGCTGCACACACGGCCATTGTGAAAGGGGTTGCCAGCTGTGGATTCAAAAGAAGCAGTAAGAATTTTCTGTAGTTTTCCATGATACCCTCCCTGTAGATGTTTTATCCCTCCTGCTTCTTTCACCAGCCTCTGTCCAAAAAGCTCATCTTTTTTCTGTTTTGTCTAGCTATTTGTTTGTCATAATTTATTTATTTAGTTCAGTTGCTTTTTGTGCTTAATCAGTTTTGCATAGGGATATAGGGTCTAGGATCAAAAGAGACCTCCTGGGTCACTAGATCTAGTGCTCTGGTTCTGCTGACTTCCCTATCCCATAAATCCTCTCCTAAATGTATGTATGTAAAGTTTCACCATAAAACCATTTTAAAGCTAGTTTAAAAAGCTAGCTGATACCCCTCCTTGGTTAGGCCACTCATACCCACAACCTCTAAATGGCTGGAAGACTTTTGTCAACATCTTCCAAAACATATTCCTGTCCCTTGTATGCCTGGTTATTCTTGTGTCAAAATTACACTTCACCTTGAAGGGGTTCCACCTCCCTACTCCTCCCCCAGCCCATTATAGAAAGCTCTTCTTTCTTTTCAGTCTTCCTTTCCTTGCAAGCATACTCTCCAAAATCCCTGATTGTCTTCCCAATCCCTTTCCATATTTACACTCCGCCTGCTTGAATTGTACCCTATTCCCGAGATAAGGTGTCTCAACAGTTTTCAGCACACCAGTATTTCCCTCTCTTTACTGGAAATATATATAATACTGGGGAAAAACATGTACAATATGTATGCATGTTTAAATATATATTAAAATTTTTTCTTACAGCTGCATCATAGAACAATTGGTCAAAAGCACTGGATTCACATTTAGATTATCTGTGTTACCTGGTTAATTAATTCTCTGTTAATTTTTTTTGTTTTATGATGCTAAAGGTTCTTACACAATTATTGATTTTTTTCAGTCACTCCATGTTCTTTGTCATTAGCAAGGGCCAGATATCTGAGCCATGACATTTGCTTAACTTACCCTTTACTTTCAGTGCGTTTTGAAAAGGTGGAATGATTGTCACTCCTTGGGATTTGAAAGCTGGTAGAAAATAGAAAGGAGAAAAAATGGCCAGGTTTAATCTTTTCTGAAGTCCTAAAACATGGATAGAGATTGCCTAGTCTTTTTAGTGAATAGTATTTCCTACTACTAGTTACACTCTAGTGGAAAGTTTCCACAAGGTTTTATTGGTGGTTTTTACACAATGCTTTGTGTTCTGTCTTTCTATAAATTTCACTAACAGCTAAATTGCACAAACTGTAGTACTTTCTTCCATTTGTTCAAGACTCCCATCTGATGCTGGCCTTGATACTCTGAACTCAAAAGTAGCAATATGATGCTCAGAGCACTGAATTGTAATACTGATTACAACAGCTATTTTTAAATAACCTGTGGCACACATTTTGCAGGGCAGACTTAATGATCAATTATTTCAGCCTGTCATCACTAATACACCAGTCAGCTTTGGGTCCTTCCACCCTTATTTTGCACTGTTCAGTTATGTGTCATGCATGATCTTGTAGTACTTAATTATTCTAATGTTTAAGGTAGTTATAGCTTTCTTATTCTCTTGGGAGTGATGCAGTCATCTTGACACAGTGTAAAAAAATGTGCCTTTTATTACCTACTATCAAGTACCTTGGTGATATGTATGTAAACACACACCTCTTCTGAAAATACACTTTTAGATATAAGTTATGTACCTTTCGTGAAGTTAAAGATTAGATAACTGTATCATATCAGTAGAGCAGATCCACTGGGCTAGATCTCAGAGGAAGTTCTCAAGCTTCGAGCAGTCAGAGATTGTCTGAGAACTGGATATATTGTACAGAGGGCTTCTCTTTTAATGTGTGGGGTATGTGTACAGCTAGGAATCAAAATATTCTAGTAATCTTACTATTTATCACCTTTATTTGGAACAAAACCTTGGAAAGAGATCAGCATAAAAATACCTACATTTTTGTCGCTACAGGAGAGATGGAGAAACATACTCTGACTTTGTTGGTTGTTCACCCCCCTGGGCTTGAACTGCATCAAGAGTAGTAAAGGAAATGTGAATGTCTAACAGGAGGCCAGAAATGCATCAGGACCCATGCTACATGCAATCATAATGGCTAAACACCACTCTTTCAGCCTGTTCCTTTTTTAACTTTTTGGGTAATTAATTACTGCAGGGCAGCCATCAAAAACATGCATGTAGTGATTTGAGCAGGTCCTTATTCTGCCACAGTATACCCCTGGATACTCTTAGAAGCTTTTCAGATAAAGAACCTAAATTTCTTAGGTTTTATGATCACTTTGTGCTTTAAGCATCAGTAAAACCCTTTTTTCTAGCTAGATGGCTTTCAAATAAGTCCCTTTTGTACAAGAAGAATTCACTTTAGGGTTAGAGGACTGATCTTTGTCAAAGCCAAAGTTACTCTGTATTTTACAGTTTCAAGCATTCTTTGTAATAAGCCACAGAAGGAAAATGCAAAAGCCACACTGCATAGAAGGAAATAGGTCTTTCCAACAGATACTTTTGTGCCTGTTGATTTTGCCCCAAAGCAAAGATATAATTTGTCATTCCATTCCAGTGCAGCATCAGAATTAGAAGACATGCATTATCCAGAGGGGCTTTCAATGCTCTGCTTTGTGAGAGTTCATCAGAGGGCAGGTTGAGGTGAAGACTGTTCTGGCCAGAGAAAACTGCAAGTGCAGGTTCATGCCCTGCTGCACCTCACAAGGGCAGTCTGTAGATAGGACCACTAGAGGGGCTAAGGCCAAAAGCAGAGCTGTGGGGAACTCTGCAAGTCCCCTCTGGGGAAAGAGCTAGGATTAGAGGAATTGTGTCCCTTTTTAAGGTAGGAACCATTCAGTGCTTCTGGGCTCCTTCAGTTCCCAGGCTCAGAGAGTTTTTTGCTTCTCTCTCCCTACACTGTGTGGCTCTGCTCTGTCTCATGCCACATGCACTGCAGATCTCTGCAGCCATTGCATGTTTTGCTAATGCTATAGCTAGTCCTGTCATAGGCTATTCTTTGACACTACCACTTCTTAACATAAGTTACTATGGAACAACCTAGGAGCAGGAAAATATGAAATCATATGATAGGATCTGCACTAAAGATCAAAGTGCATTTAAAACTAACATTGTTGTTACCTTAAACTTAAAGGAAAATTATCAGGTAAAAAAAGAAAAAATTAAAGGGGTTTCCATCCATCTGTGATTATCAAGTGCCCTCAGAATATTTATAACAGTTCCATTTGTTTTCAGTCCATTGCAAACCAACCCTGCGTGCTAAACTTTTATGCAACCTCATAAGCAAGAGTAAATTAATTTTTAAAACCTATTGCCTGATGATTTTCAAGCAAAATCCTCCCTTTCTTTAGTACTCTTATCATCAGCTGATAAACAGCGTCTTTAATAATTCATGAAGACATACTCCTCAGCTGATTTGTTCCTTTCTAGAGGTACCTTTGCACCTTTTGGTTTGTACATTTAGAAATGCTATACCACCTTAAAGTGGATATTAAAAGCTAAATGCAAATCTTGAGGCATTCTTGTAGACATATAATTTCAGAGAAAGTTCCACTCAATGCAGTGGAGCTGTTCCAGATTTTGACTGGAGAAAAACAGGATGACAGTTTCAAAAGAGTTAATTTTCTCTTCTTAGGAAAGAAAGTACTTTAAGCAGAAAATAAAATCTTGCATGAAGGTAACAGGTTCATTAACTTCACAAAGCCAAGAAAAAAAAAAAAAAAAGCTTCAAACTCCAAAGCAAGTTATAAATTCTTTAAAACAGTAAAAATGCCAAGCAAGTGAATCTTCCTACCTTTGATCTGTATGAAGACCAGGGCTAGTATTGATATCCATAGTGGTAGACGTGTCCCACCACCTTTACCCATCTTCTGGCGGGCCGGTAGAAACTACCGAACAACCTGCCTCTGAGGAAATACCTGTCTGTTCCCAAGTCTTATATAGTGAGAGAGTAGAATTTGGCTCAGTTCCCAGATTGTTTCACAAGGCTCTTAAAAGGTGGGGCTTCAGACATTTTCGTTTTCTTTTGCAGGTGCAGAGGTAAATAGAGGATGCTCTGACTTTCCCTCAGCTATTTACAATCTAGGAGGAGTCTTCTTTCCACATTTTTGATGAAATGTCATGAAGTGAGCAAGAAGAATTTTTGCTTAGGCTAAGTCTTACCAAATTTTTGTTTCTTGTGGGATAAACACAATTTAAGTGACTTTTAAGCAGGAAGTTTGAGTGAATTACTTAACTTTTTTTTTTTTTTGGTTTGTTTTTCTTTTTTCTTTTTTTTTCTTTTTTTTCTTTTTTTCTTTTTTTTTTTTTCTTCTTAAGGCAAGTGATGACAATTAGCTTCTCAAAAAGCTCCAAAGAAGTTCCACCTGATACAATTTTTTTAAAATGAGTTTGCACCTGCACCTGCCTATGTAGCTACTTTGCTTGTGAAATGAAGAAATCAAATGCTATTTAAGGTCAGCAGTTAGCCCACTGGCCAAGCACAACGCAGGTGTACACAATGAGAATCCTTCTGTGTTGGCAAGTCAGTAATATGGCCCTTTCCTTGAGGGACTCCTCTTTTCATATGGGCAATTTTAAGGTTATTTCAGCTGTTTTCCTTCTGAGTAAACACGATTTCACCATTAAAAATGAGATGGATTCTAACTATGATTAAAAAAAAATCCATGTGATTTCTACACCCTAGAGATATTAAAGGATAGACATGCAAGAATATTTTCTGAAATATTCCTTATCTTAGGAGCAATGAGGGAGTGAAGAATGCTTTTTGTGTATGTTAAAATAGTTATTTACAGCTATAGTACTTTGGGAAATTAACCTTTTATAGTGTTTTACCCTGGGTTGTAGAGAAACACAGTCTTACACTAAGAGAGCAGATCCCATAATCCTACATGGGTTCAAACAGTTCCTGCAAGGAAGAGGATACTGATATAGTCTCCATATTCCTTGGAGTCATAACAATGTTCAAAATGCAATGAAGTTTAGCTGTTATGGAGGGACATTAGAGGTGCATTGAAAAGGTAGTGAAACACTCATTTAGGTTGCCTAGGAATACTGACCAATTTCCATCACTAGGTTAGTAAAACACCTAGATGAGAATGGTCTAAGTGCTGTTGATAGTGCTCTGGGACAAGGGAATAGACTAAATGTCCATTTGAAATTCTCTCAAATATTATATTATGTGTTTTGAAAAAACACATTTCTATTTTTCTATTTTGTATTATGTGCTATGAAAAATTAGCATGGAATCATAGAATTGTAGAATGGTTTGTGTTTGGAAGGGACCTTCAAGATCATCCAGTTCCAACCCCCTGCCATGGACAGGGAGACCTTCCACTACACCAGCTTGCTCAGAGCCCTGTCAAACCTGGTCTTGGACACTTTCAGGGAATAGAGCATCCACAACTTCTCTGGGCAACCTGTTCCAGCGTCTCATTCACCTCACAGAAAGGAATTTCTTCATCTAATAAAAATCTACTCTTTGTTAGACTTGAAGTAGTAACTTCAACACTAAGAGGGAAATAAAAGGCACAATTTTTATCTAAGAAGTAAACAAAAGCAAGAAATATGCTGGTTGTCCTGAACATTTTCGGAGTACAACTATTTAAGTAAAGGTGACATAACAAAATTGAATTGGAAGTTTTGAGGAAAAGAATCATTTGGTTTCAGTCATGAGTTATTCCTTTGGCAACTTCATTGATGTGTAAGTCTGTAGAATTTACTTAGCATTATTAAACAAGGAAAAGAAGATGCCTGCAAGATACTTGTACATACAGAAATACATGCAGTGAAAATTTAAGGAAGTATTATTGTCTCTAATGGTTATTATGAAAGTTCCAGGATGAAGATCTAGAAAAAATAAAAACATTAATAGATTTAAATGATACATAATTAAAGTAATGATAAAATAGAATGGTAAACTCATGAGGGTAACACACATAAGCTTATTAAGAGATTATGTTAGCAAGAAGAAATATATACTTTATGAATCATTGTATTACTTACCACTAGAAATTAATTCATATCAACAGTTGCTATGCTGTGGTTTCATATACATTTCCTGCATGTTCAGGGAAGCACTGTGATCTCTGAGACATCCCAGTCTGGACATCACAAATTAGGCTGAAACTGGTTTACAGTTCAGTTTAACCCCTTTAATTGAGCTTGAAGGCACCATCAGAAGTGATTCCCTATATCTGTATTTTTGACTGAAATTTTCAAATCTCATATATGTCATGAATGAACTATCCTGACACTACTAAGTGATTAATTCATTGGCTATGACATATGACTCTTGCCATATTAAATTTCTTATCTTGTGCTATTTCTTCTCAGAAATTATTATAAAATGTGTTAAAATGTATGAGACTTGCAAAAATAATCTCAAATATTTATGAAAAATTGATTTAGTAGCATTATTAATTATTCAAAGAAATAATTCCTCTTCAGATTATATTTCACCTTCATTCATTCAATAGACATACACAGGTGACATGAGAGAGTATATTTTAAAAATTAGATGGGAGTAACATGTCTGATTTTTGTACCTCCTTATGATAAAATCCATACAATTGACTGCATAAATGGAAATATTAATGCGTTAGAAAAAATTTATTGATGTACCTATTTTTTTTTTTAACAGAAAAGATAGAAGATTTTGCCATTGCATTTGATCTGCAAACCCTGACTTTTCTTTCTTTGGTTTCTCTCCCTTTTTCACAGGATCATATTCCTACTCTCTGCATCCGCAATATTAAATTGAGTGAAATATTTCAGTAAAAGGGTTGTTAGCATTTTAAGATCCATTCTTTTTAACCCTATGTGATCAAACGCTACATGGTGGTGATGTCATTTACACATCTTACTCATGATTTCTAAATCTCCTTCTTCATAAAATAAAATGAGACCATCATGTTTTATCTTCATAGATACCCACTATAGAATGCAAATAAAATGTGATAGCAAACTTGGTTAACTTTTGGGTGCAATAATGACTGCAATTGGTGTCTCCATTTATAGTTAAAAAAACCAGACTGATGAACTCCTAGGGACATGCAAAACGTTGTCTAGTCCACCTGGTGCCGTACTGGAGTAGGGAGTATTCATTTCAAGGGAAGGAGGAAAACGTGTAATTGACAGGAATTACAGCACTTCCTCTGTGTGAGGGCTAAAATGCAAGTTAACAAGGCGCTGCCTGCTCGGCTTTTCTCTGGCTGATCATTTGGCCACTTCTGAAGCCATGTTTAAGTTCCAGAGTGATTCTGGGATACTTGGCATGGAATTCAGCTGAAGCACCATTCTGACTGTCCCTGAATTTTAACCTGTGCAAATTCAAATGCATTATTTTTATATGAAAGTTTATATGGAAAAGTGAAGTAACTGGTCAATTCCAGCTTAAAAGTTGTTCATTAACATTATAGGTGTTCTCTTACTTTTGTGAAGATGAACTACATTTCAATCAGCTGCAGTAAGTATTTCATAGTATGACACAATATAGTCTATCTAAATAAAGCTATAGTTAAGGGCTAAAACAGGGATACAACACCTTTTCTGTTTTTTTCTAGTCAAACACAGAGCCATTGATCCATTCCTTTACTTCCAAATGCTTAGATAAAACTCATTAATTGAAAATCAGATCACATTATAACTGAGATCTTAAGCTATTTCATTAACATGAGTAGTTCTCCTTCTGTCTTTTAGTGTGTGCATTGTAGAGGAGCAATACATCATGCTCTAACCTCCATTGCAATCTCTATGTTTTACTTCAAAACAAGTAATATGTAATTTGATTAAGATCTGTTTCTGATCTTTTCATTTCAAAGTTTGAAGTGTCATTTAGAAGAACCCAAGCAAAGCATAACATTTTAAATAAGGCACTGGAGACTGACTAGCTGCCACATATGAGGCTGGTTAATACTGATATGATTAGGAAGTAAAAGATACTGAGTATATATATCTCTCATTTTACTTAACCGTTATCCTCTGGGAAGCAAATCTGTCAGAGAACAACTTAGAGTTGTATTAAGACATTTCCCCCATAGAAAGCTAGTAAAGATCCTGTGCAGAGTTAGTAAAGGAAAAACAATGTGCACCCTGTACCATGAGAAGTACGAACATGGGGGCCAGAGCAGGGTTTCCATGTTGTCTGAACACGTCCGGGATATCTCTGTGTATAAAGGGGATAAACGCTTAAGCCTCTTTACAGTTTGTAAACACAGACACCACAACCATGCATGCCAATATTTGCAATTGGTATTATAGACTAAAAAATTGATGTACACACACACGCTGGAGGGCATATTTACATTGTGCAGTGGTGCGTGTTGCAGAGATCCCTTTGCTGGCAGCCGCCAAGGTAAATTCGTAATAGGAAATAGTGTCACTGCATCAATACGAAGTTGCATCTATGAGAATTTGCTTTTATCTGAGGCACTGACACTGCAGCATTGTGTTTGGGATCAGAGCTCTACCTAGACCTTTGCAATGCCATAGGGCCATTGCAGCAGTGTTTAAAGCCAGCTGAAAGCTGGGGTCTGTTATGCAGTGCCTCAGTGACCCAAATCAAAAATCAGTCTTTAGAAACAATTGGTGTTTGCAGGCTCAGAGAAATAAATGGTACAACTAGTCAAAAAGTGGGTGAAATGGCAGGCTATGCTGAGCAGTACCTATAAACTCTCAAAGGAACCCCTTGGTGATGCACAAGCTCAAAAAAATCTGCATTAATATACTCTGGTGGACACAATTCTGCTGAATGACAATTTCTTTGTTTGTTATAATATAAACTACAGACTGTGTATAAGTGGAGATAGATATATATATATACTATTACCACTAGCAAATTTTGTCAGAAGTTCTATTATAAAACCCTTGAATATATTCCCGTATCTTAAATCAGTAGCAGATATTCTTATTAAAAAAAAAAAAAAAAAAAAAGCATGGAGGATATAATTAAATGTATACAAGCAAAAAAAAAACCAAAATCCTTTGGTCCATGTATTATTCAAGACTCAGAAAAATTAACTAAATTTATAGAAGTGGTATAAAAGTTAGCAGAGACCTCTTTAGTATTTCAGTTCAAATATTTCCATTCACATTAATAATTTAAACTTCTGTTATGTCATCCTTCTTGAAGGGAGAACACATGTGTATGTTCTCCCTTCACACATATCTGTGTATGTGTGTTCAATCTCTATGGTAAAGTAACTTTTAAAAGTTACTTTTAAAAGTCCTTTCCTGTATTCAGCATTTTAGTTCACAAACTTGGACAATGGTACAGCATAAAGACTTAAATTAATGGAAAATGTTGAACAAAATGAAGGAAGGTACAAATTGGCCATAAATTAATTTCATTTGGAAGTTTGGCTAAGGTTTATAAACATTAAAGGACTGATATAATTTCTTTAAGACCTTATTGCAGTAGCAGGGATAAGAATCATAATCACTATGGAGACAAACCTGATGCTCACTTATGTAGTTATTAATATGAGGGTTTATTGTATTCATAGTTTTTTATCTATTGTTTTATTTTTATTTTAGTAAAATTTAAGGAGAGCTTACTTTATTTTTATAAAGTATTATTAAGTTTGCAATGTCAAAACACTAGGAGGTATTGATGTTAAGACCATCAGTGCAGCTCCATGATACAGTTTTAAATTACGTGGGTGAAATGTTATGTTTCTTAGAGGGTTCTTGCTTTTTTTAGACAGAACTTAGATAATGACTATTTTTCGTGTTCAATTATTTTTACCTATGTGTCCTAACACTTTGTTACTGTGTGTTATTCAATCCTCACTGAATACAGTCAGCAATTTCCTCGGTTACTTTTCTGTGGTGCACATCACTGGAGTCCCTGAGAAGTTCATCAGTAGTAGTGTATTGCTTTTGAAAATACGTTTTTAAGTAATTGGGATATATTATCTTTGTTTTACATATTGCTAAATAAGGAATAGTAATTTTGGGGCAAATGGTCGAACACCCCTAGGATTAATTTTAAAAATACTGAGCTTTATTTTGGTAGTCGCATGTTTAGTATGTCATCTTCAGATAGAACTGTGAAGGTTCTGCAGCTGAGATATTGAAGTGTCTAGCACAGCATCTAGAAGAAAGAAATCATCAAGTGTGAAAATTCCAGTTTAAATAAATATGCACAGCATCAAAACTATTCAAAATAAGGGAGAATTTGAATCCATTTCGACACAGTGACATCTGTGTGCCATTTTCATTCTGCGGTGGCCAAATTCTCCAGACAGTGAGAGAGGACTGTGGACAACCATCATGCTCAGAGCGTGCTCTCATTGAACCTCGAATCCGGGTTCAGCTCCATGCAGCAGGTGCCTGATGTGCACACAGTCCAGTGGAGAGCAGCAGGATCCAATCAGAGCCTCAGGGTTGTGCAATCCTGTCTACGCACAAAGATGGCACGTTGTGACTTCTGATAGCCTGCACTCCCTGCTCACGTAAGTAACCCTTCCTCAGTGAGTCTGAGTAGAGACAGAACTACTCATGAGAAATTCTCATGGGCTCTGTGTTGTAAGTTATCACAGAGCGTGGGTTTTAGATATATTCTCTAA
The DNA here is from genome assembly GCA_013397555.1 of Urocynchramus pylzowi. NCBI lineage: Eukaryota > Metazoa > Chordata > Aves > Passeriformes > Fringillidae > Urocynchramus > Urocynchramus pylzowi. The sequence continues at coordinate 31,311 of VZRH01002545.1, forward strand.
ATATGCATCATAGAGGTGACTAATTAGTCTTGCAGGGTTTGCTAAGCTGAGCTGTCAGACTCCTTATCATTTTGCAGTGCTGAAGTATGATATAAAACAAGAATGCTGTCAAACTTGAGCAGCTAGACTTGTACTGTATTGAACATTGAACACGTCAGTGGATGAATTGTCTGTTGACCTTTTTATAGTCAGTTTTCGGCCTTATTGATCTGAAAACTATGAAAATCCTTATCTGCTTTTCAGCTGCAAATGGCTGAAAACTAGTGTTGTGTTCATGTTTTGAAAATAAGAATTGTGTGGACTGAACTTTCTTACCATGACCTGAAATGACTTGCAGAGTTAGGGATGAAAAGAAAATTATTCTGCTCTTTTTTGTTGCCATCATCAAGCAAATATTATCCATGGCAGTTTGACTGTCAGTCTTCAGTAGGAGATTGATGTTGCAAACTGGTAGTGATTGTTGCAGGTGATGTCTAATTTTGAGTGCACATCTTATAACTCTTCACCTCCTTTGAGTGCTAACAGTATTTCTGATGAAATGAAGGTAGAGTCTGAACTATTAGTAATAAATTGAACAGAGACAATCACATGTAGATTTCAGATCTGAAACTGATTTTTGTAAGCTGCTGATTAGGAAAGTAAGAAGTGACTGTCTACAGTCATGCTAGATGTGACATTCCATATGTGGTTAGTTCTAATACATGCTTCTGGGCTGATGCCTTTACACAAATATGGAGTAGAAGAGCTATGATTCCTTTTATACAACACAATAAAGCACAGTTGTCTCTTGTTTATATTGCTCTTAATAATTTAGGAATGATGTTAAAGTTTCTGGAAAGAATTTTGGACACTATAGATAGAAAACTGTGGTAGATCAATTAAATTAGGCAGTAATGCATACATCAAATGCAGATCTGAACTGAGAAGCTTAGAATCTCTATGCAGTGTATAATGAAGAGATTTGAAGAAAGCTTGTCCATTGTTGAACTAATTACATGATCATGGAAATGGATGCAAAAATTATTTCTGTAAAAAGCTGACTCTTTTTGGAAATTGAAGGTGAAGTAAGGTTTCTTATTAAAATTTATCTCAGATTAATATTGACACAAAGGGCTGATTTCCATTATTAGCCTTATCAATGCAATAACATTTTTGATAGAGAAAATACTGCCATGAAACGAGGAGACTTTTTTCCTGTCTTCACAAGAATAAACAAATAAATTACTCTCTACAATCTAAAGTTTGACATATGTTTCATAGCAGGTAGTGGGCTCTTAAGCCTTCTGGAACAAACACGATCCAGAAGGCTGATCATCTCCATTTTGTGTTTCTGTCCAACAAGAAGAGAAACAGGAAAAGTAAGTTTGCTTTTATGGTGTGGATCCTGCAGTTTTGGAACTCCTTTGTATGCTCATTTGTTCTCTCTGAATCATTCTTGCAAACAGGTGGGGAGCGCTTTCTTTTCTTGCAGGTTTTGGATTGAATTCAAGGCTCCAGGAAACCCAAGTCTCTTACACTGGTGAATTTCAAAGCAGTTCAGCGAAACTCAGCTGGGCTGCACAGAAGGAAACCTGCAAGTTCCATGCTTTGTTAATGGTATTCCAAACACTACATTTCTTGAATCAAAGACTTAAAACTATCAGGTAATCACTTTTGTTGAATCAGACTCCTCTATATCCCAGACCATGCTCTCATACATATTTTATTCTGTACTTTTTTCATGTAATTTACCAATTTACATTTAGGGCAAATCATTTAGGCAAACATCCCTTCTTGGCTGAGAGATTCCCGATGACAGAGAATTGCCTGCATCTGTTGAAAAGCTGTTTTCCTTGTTATATACTCAACATTGCTAAATGACAGTCTTCCTTTTCTCAGGGAAGAATCAAGGGAGGAAAGCCTACACTGCATACATCAGCAGCTGAAGCATTTCCCAGCTGAACACTAAGTCAGTTTGCTGTAAGATTTATGTCAAAATTTGGTTAAAATCAGTTTGACTGCCTTGTACTTCATACAGAGTTTCAGTTCCCAGGGAATCAGTCTGGTTTTATCCCACACAAGTGAAGGTGGATCAGATCAAGAAAGGATATTGATTGCATGTGAAAAAAAAGCGAGAGAAGCCTTTCACTGTGTTAGGAATGGTTTGGCTTGTATGTAGCCACATTGGAGCTGTACAAGAGTCACTTCAGCCTGCTCTCTAGGCTCTGTGGTGTATTTCAGCTTTGCTGTAACTGCTGCATATTGAAAGGTTTAAATGATATTTTTCTTTTATGATTTGTATAACACTTAGTAAGTACTGAGTGGTTTACCCTTGAAGCTCCGTCAAGCTAGACCCTCGTTTGAATCAGCTTGTCATGGGTCACATTAACTCATTACATTTACACTGATTAGGGTGTAATACAACCTGAGGAAATACAACATGCAATGTTTTAATCAATAATGTGAAATCACTTTTCCTTCTAGTGGTTCCAAGCTGAATTGATAACTATCACTAAGAGCTCTTAATAAAATTTTGTACATTTTCTCTCATGTAGCATTATAATAGCCTAGATTCTTAAGTAGTAAGAAGAGGTTCCAGTGTTTCTGACCTATAAAATCTTGATATTCAATTAAACTTTTTCCACTGAAGGATTCCTTTGCAGATAATCACAAAACAGAACTATGCTGTTCTCAAAGCAAAGGCTTTTCTCTCAACATACTCTCAACTCTGATGGAAGTAATAATCATCTCTGTGTTGTGCAATCCACTAAATTCAGTGGTCTCGGGAGATGATCCACCTTGATAAGCAATGTACTTTGACAATGTACTTTTACGGAAGCTAGGGGAAAATCCCTTGGGTTTAGAATTTGCATTGTTTTAACTTCTAAACTGAGATAAACAGATTTGGGATTTAGTTTCTTTTTTTCCCCTTTTTTTTTTTTTTTTTTGGTATATGTGTGTTTTACATAAAAATGGTATGTCTTAAGGCTCTAGCTTAGAAGTTTAAAAATCTGAAAATTCGAAGGGATGATGGTTTGTGCTGGTTCCCACATTGGTCAATAAAGGGATAGGGTAGAAATGCCTGAAAAAACAGGTCAGAGCCAGAACTATACACAAATAAGTAAATAAATGGGTCTAAAGACACTTTCCTTGTATAAAGAGCAATGAGTTTTACACTGTGCAGTTACAACATGTAAGATTAGCTAGGATAAATCCTATTAAAATCTTAAATACACAACAAGCCTAGCCACTGTCTAGGGCAGTGTATAACAAAGCTCAGTATTTAATAACAATGTCAGGTTAAGTGCTAAGAAAGGGTGGAGGCCAGAGCTATGCCACTGGTGAGGATTTTAAGTGCTCGCAGTCTGTGCACAAGTTCAATCACTCCTGCCCTTGCCATTCCCTGAAAACAAGGCATTTAAAAATCAAAGCCACATTTCATAGTATCAAAATAGTATTTGTTGAAACACTGAAAGTCAGAAACAATGCTTTTGTTGGCAGCCTTCTTGACATGTGCTTGTTCAAAGCAGGGAAGAAACGGTACGACACAGAGTGTTGGAGAAACAGCTCCAGACAGATCTCCCTTGCATTACTACTTCTCTTCATTGCTGTAACTACAAAGAATAAAACTACTCACAATGGAAATGCCACAACACTGTGTCCTGGTGGGTATGCAGAGAATATTCTTGTCACCCTCTCATGGGAATGTTGGGAGATTAAGGAGGAAAAGTGGAAGGAATGGTAGTTGTAGGTAGTATGCTGTACAATGATAATGCTGCATCTTAAATTCTGGCCACAATCCCATACCAGATTTGCTTACAGCTCACTGTTTCTTGAAGACATTGCAACTCTGGTTAAGGTGAGCTAAAAGAGTACCATCTGGAAATGGCATTGAGAGGGGCTGGGCTGAGCAGGAGGTGTTATGGACAGACTGCTTCCTTTATGTGTCACTACCATCATCTGCAAGATCACTGAGCCTAAAGAGAAGGGTTATCCTCTACAGTGTATTTAGAGATTTACCCTCTCTATGTATTTAGAGAGTTTTGCAGCTATCCCAATTATTGGCAATTGGTTTTTACATCCTCAGCACCTAAAATCTGACTAGCATATCCTTGACTGCATTATTTGAGGATAGCCATAGGTCTTTTCCTACTGCTAGCAGGAAATGTAGTCACCATAAGAACCAATGGTAGTTACAAACTGAAGTCTGATTTGAAAATCGCTGTAATCAGGATGAAACTGCAGTAAAAATTCCTGGCAGCTGACATGACACGCATAAGGATGTGCAGCAATGCTCTGGAAGCATAAGACTTGTAAGCCTACATCATGTGAAACAGGAAGTACAAAGATGCTATTTTACAGACCTGCTAACTGAATATTATAGTGATCTGTATGCACTTGCCTGGCTGGCTTCTGGCATCTATTTCCCTCTGCAATTTCTGAGCACTTGTTGCCCATCCGTGGTTTATATTGTCAAGAAGCGGTGTTACCAAAATCATGAATGAAACATTGAATGGCTTCATGTCCAGAACAGATACAGATTTATATGTTCATACAAAGAACTAGAATGATTTGTGATATCAGTATAATATATAATAATAACTTGCTATATTAATTTATAGAATTCCTATCTTAGCAATTTCCCATTCTCTTAGGTATTAGTGCAAAATCTGTACTATTTGAATATGTCAGTCTTTTCTATTAGAGTGAAGAGCAGATTTTATCATGACAGTATTTTTAAACAAAATATTGAGCAAGTGCACAGTCACAGAGATTGCCAAAAGGTTGTTCTGTTTAGTGCCAAAACACTAAATGAACAACTTCAAGTCAAGCATCATCGAAAACAAAGACTAGCTTGTTCAACCATTATCTAAGAGAACAAGAACTACAGCAAAGAATACAATTTTGTAGTTGGTTTCCACCCAGAAGTGCATGCTTAATACTAAGCTGTGCTCTGCAGATAGGTGTCTGAAAGAAAAATTCTCATATTAAGTAAGAACAAAGTAGAGAACTCTCACTTTATTTTATCTGAGATTCATTCAAAGTTTTCTCTTGATAGTAACCATACCACCTATAACCACACAGGTCCCAAATTTGGAATTCTTGTTCAGCCAAAATGTCTCCTATGAGAGCCTACAAGGTTAAATCCATTTGTTTCTGCAATGACTGCAAAAAACAAAATTGCACTTTCACCTGGAGAGGTCTCCTGGTTCATCTAATGTGGATAGAAGAGTAATTTATTCTTGGTGGGTGTTGCTGCATACTAAGGAGTTTAAATATTCTGAGCACCAGCCTGCACGTATGAGGAGCATGCCTGTTTACACAGGGCTTCTGCAAGTGTCACACAGCACCTTTTCCACAATGGAAGAGACACATATTACTGTATCTGGCATAGGTCCTTGGAAACAATCCTGAATCCCAAGAGCTTCACTCTTGGCTGACTAAACAGGGAGCAACACACCTGAAAGAGCATGTTCTTATTGAGAGCTGTGGTGCAGCAACAGCAGGAAATAAGCAGAGTCCTCAGAAATCTGTGTTGCCAGTGTGCATGTCACCAGTTTTTTCCATAATTATATTCTCTAAGATAACACTTTTCAGCCAGGAAATTTAACTCTATTTTGAACGAAAACACTCCAGTCAGATTAAAACCTGGATTCTGAAGTATATTCTATCTTTATCTGTAGTAGAACCTTCAACTGAACTAATGAAATAAATTGACCCTGTAGTCCCTGTGATTAATTATTGCACAAACTTCTGTGCAGTTATCCTGTGGCTTGTGATTGTTTGCTTGGCTGTTGGAGACCATGGATACCTGCAAGTGCAACATCCCGTTGACAAAATCACCCATTTTCACATCTCAGAAAGGTAATACTTTAAATTCTGAAAATACTCAGACGCTGTCCCAGTGAAATTCAGTCCAAATCAAAGCTTGGTTCCAAGTTCCATTTCCCACTTGTTAGGCAGGGACTTAGCTGATGACTCCTGAGTATTTCTCTTAGCAGGGCTACAGTGGGGCAACAAGACTCTGCAGCTGGGGAAAGGCAGAGTCTCCCTTTATCTCCTTTTCTATTCTGGCAAGTAGTGAAGTAGGGATTCAAGGAGCAAAGCTAAAGTAAGAATGGAGTGAGGATGCTCAGGCAGTTTGGATGAAGGACTCCTTTGGTGCACAGAGGGAGAAAGGGCCATTTTTTGAGTTAGTTGAGTCAGAAAATAAGGGAGGAAGATTTTGACCTTTCTCATTATAAACCATAATTAATTATTATGATACAAGTTAGTACAAGCAAATACAAGTTAAGGATGAAATTCTGCATTTGCATGAACTTAATGACTGATGGTTGTGGTTAGAGGTACTTATTCTGACAATTATTTGTTTCAACAAACAGCTTCTAGATCACTTGTTTGTGTCTGCCATTTTTGGGAGTTATAGAATGTTTTTCTGCTTTTATTTCACAGAATCACAGAATCAATTTGATTGGAAAAGACCTCTGAGATAAATGAATCCAACCTACTTGTTTGTTTTTCCATATTTGATCAAGGTGCCAGCTGGGAAGTTGCTTCTGCAAAGTTTAGAAAGTAACACCTACCCTACTGTAGGAAAAAAATTATGTTAAATTCCAACATGATTGTTACATTGAGGAAATTATTGAAAGTGATGGTTTTCACACTGTGATACCATTTTGGGATTATGTAGGATAGTCAGGTTTAATTCTGTTTAAGAGGAAAACAGGAAAAGCCAATTCAAGATAAATGAAAGAAGAGGAGGAGCACAGCAGAGATTTCCAAGTCAAAAGGTGAATTTCCTGAAAGTGCTACACATCTCCACTCAATTAAGGACAGGTATGCTGTAGTCCTTAGTGTTTTACCTCTGTCTCTTGCTTTGTGTAGCAACAAGTAGTGCAAAGGATTGGAAAACCAGCTCCAATCACCCAAAGAAAAACTGCCTCAAGGTACATCAGCCCTGCAGATCTGTTGCTGAAGGAGAAAAAAAACCCCATCTGGGTCTCAATACAAAGTGAATATGTAAACCTTAGACAAATTCTGTTTTCATATGAAAGCACAGAAAAGTATTGCATAGAAATGCAGTTTTTTATATGAATGGTGGGATGGAAGTAGGTTTTTTCAGAACTTTTAATATTTCTGATTTCATCTGCTGTTTCATTATCTAGATGAAGTAAAGAAGGCAGTATCCTGGACCAGCTAATACTGGCTTTTTGTGCCAGGTCAGACCCTCTGGCTTCCCTGTGAAATCGTTTCCTGAGACATTTGCTGATCTCATTTATTATATCTTTTGATAACCAGACTTCCAAAGGTATCTGACCACTGCAGTAGTTCTTCAGCCATCCAGGCAACAGACAGTAACCTTTGCAAAGCTGCTGCCTCTGAAGCCATTACTGAGTTTTTACAGAGAGTGACTTAGAAGAAATTCTGTTGTCAGTATTTAATTTGTTTTTATATTATGTAGTATTATAAGACTTAAAAATAAGATAAAGATATTTATAACATGCATAAGTCCTTTGGAAAGACTGGAAAAGTCTCTTTAAAGGAAAAAAAAAAAAAGTCAAACTAGGATCTGAGGTAAAGTTCAGTTAAACTTGTGAGTTAGACCTGGTGGAGTAATTATTAGCCAGATCAATTTTTAATAAATGAGCGTAAACCACTGACTTTGATATATGAGCACATAGCATTAGGTTTGCATTCAGCCTGTTCTGTAGAGAAGAATGCTCATTATATCAGTGTATAGACAATTTGTAAACCAGATATAATGCTTTAGGTGGGATAGGAATCCATTATTCAAAATTTCATGTATGTGAACATCTAGCTATAAAAGATCCATATTTCTTGTAAATTATGTCCCTAAATGGGATCACATTTGTCCTTTAAATGAGGTTTCAGAACAGAGCTTGTGCTATACTTCAGTCTCACATTTAAACTCTGTAAATACTTAAAGCAAGAATTCTAGCTGGGTATTTATTCTTTGTTATCTATCCATGATGATTTAATTTAAGCTAATGAGAAAAAGCATCTATTATTTGAACACTCTTGACAGTCCTCTATTACTGTTCTGGTACAAATTCTCCTTAAGCCCCTGAAAATTTGACATAAATTTAAATAAATATTTGCATCAAATGTGTCATAGGAAGCCACTGTTTGGATACACCTAACTGGAAAATTTCTATTCTGTTACGAAAAATTAGTAGAGGCAAATACTTGGGTACTGTGAGTCAGCCCTCTTCTACTTCATTGTAGCTCTCTTGATTTAATGATGAGTTGGGTTCATGATGACCTGTAAGAGAGGAGCACACAGCCACTGGTGTTCCCTGGAAAAGAGATGTTAAACTGGGATTCTCTGCCCTCCACTGAGGCAGCTCAGATGTACACCTGAACATTAACACTGAAACCATAACTTACATCTTCCAAAAGTCTGAAAAAGTTTGGATCTGGAACACACTCTTTTCTCTTACCTCTGATTACATACTGGGCTTGGCCTGTTCCACATTTGTGGCAGGCAAAATCTGTTATTTTACAATACATGGCTCATGTAAATACATGTCTAGTAAATACCTTATGTCTAGTAAAAATGAAATGTTGGGAATTTAGGGAAGATGGGCCAGTACAGGAACAATGACCTAAGAAAAATGAAGGTGTTAGATGACCTGAAGCCAGTCTTGAGAAGGTGACTGTGGAAGGTGGTATGAAGTTATGAACATATAAAGAGAAGCTGAACTGCTATCCTTATATATATTTATAAGTGCAAATATCTTCATCTCAGACCAAACCTCTGCTCTACTAGGTGTGTAATTATGGGGCAAAATATTTCCAGAGTGGACTGCAACAAAAGAACAAAACGACAGACAGCAAAACAGGCACAAGTAATAATGCATAGGAAAAAAGTAGAAAGCGTGGAAGCAGGATATAGTACAACATACACAGAGTACAACTCTTTGAGTAAATATTAGCAAAGAATTACTGCAGATATTCATCCAGGTCAAGGAAAGTGGATACGTGTGTGAAATCAGCTGATCTGCCCAGCCACTACTCACCTGTTCTCTTGGAGGCATTCCATGGACTGGAAGGACCAAGTGCAAGACTGAAAAGCCAAAACACCCTGCCACAGCCCGTTCTGCTGGGCTCAGAACGCATTGCACAAGCATTGCACAAGGCAATCATAAAAGGAGAACTTCATGAAACCGTGTGCAAGATGGAAATACCCTGCAGCAAAAATGTCTGCCCCCTCTAACATTTACCTTCAAGATGTTACAGTTAAGGCTGGGACTAGGTCGAGGGAAATGAGCTGCATTTTAAACCTCTGTACCCTATAGTTATTTGTGTTCAGTCAGTCACCCACAGCTAATGTTTCTCCTTATTTTATCATTGTTATGACAGACCCAAGCTACACAAGATGTACCGTTTGTAGGAACAGCTCTTTAGGGCATGAGGAGGTCCATGAGAACTTCCTTCAAGATGCAACCACTGTGTGGTGGTGCTGATGGCAGAGGCTGTCACTGCTTACACTGACAGACACTTCAGCAGTCATGGCAACTGAAAGCAGTGTTCAGAGCAGAGAATGGTCTTGACAATGACCCTTTTACATTTTTTTCAATAATGCTTTTTAGAGCAGTGCCACACAGATCACCAGGAAGGAAGAAGTGACTCGGTTGGAAGGAGCAAGAATAAAGAGAAGAACATGGTAGCAAAGAAAAAGGCTGGAAACTAGCTGGTTTTATACTGGGGTGGGAAAGGAGATGTTCACCAGTGACCAGCCAGCTCTGATAATACCTTTTGATGGTAAAGACTCATTATGAGAATGGCTCATAAAGAAATAACTCATCTCCCCCTGTATACAGGGTCTGAGATCACCTTTTAGTGTATGGGATCCTTGTTCTTCTTGGTGGCTTTCTGAAGTGGCTATTGTATCAGTTCTAGGATTAAATCAGGATCCCTGTTCCATGTCAGCATGGGTCTTTATTTTGCTATTAGGCCTGTGTCTATTCAGATGGGTGATGGATCATGCGTAGATCTCTGGGAAGAAGCTGAGATGGTTTACTCCTTTGGAATCTGCAGCAATCCCCAAATAATGCTCCCAGGAACAAAAAGTTTCTAGACATTAACAGATGTAACACTCTCCAGTTTAATTATGTCCTAAGTCCCTGTGATTTCATAGTTGCACTTCCTAGTGTTAGAGTCTCATAGCCATCAGCTCCTCCTAAAATTCAGATCCAAAGCCCAAAGCTATTGGATAAAGCAGTTTCACCTTCTCAAGGATGCAGGACTATGTTGTATTTCTGTGTTTTCTGTGCAGAGGAGCAGAAGAAACATGTCAGCCCATTACCTGACACAGCATCTAATGACAGGTTCCTGCTGTCCCGGAGGTTGTGGAGCTCACCCATAACAGCTCCCCATCTGGGCAAACTTTGGATTTTATGAGTGCACCCAGTGAAGAGGGAAAGCTGCATCACTAGTAATGGAAAGGGAGAAAACAGAAACAAAAAATCTTGAAGGATGGAAGCCCTTCACTGAGTAATTGGTTTTGTTAATGTGCTAAAATAGCTCTAAAAAGATAGAAGTTTTGCTGCCTCTCAGACACTGTTGTTTCAACTGGTTTTGGTGGATAAATTGATTGTTTAGCCATATGCATTCTAGAATTGCAGCCAAAACCAGAAGATATATGAAGCCAGAGCAGCATGGACACCTCATAGATAATTATAATGGAATGAGGTATAGAGGAAAAAAGTGTCAACTAATTCTCAGAAACTGGTAAACCATTTTTAACATCTAATAAAACAAAAGCAAACTTATTACTCTTCCCTCTGACACAATAGTGTATGAGCTTATATTCTCTATCTGGCCAATAAAAATATTACCAGTGTGTGGAAAATTAAAGAGTAGTACTTCCCTTTACATAGAACATAGAAACAATATTAAGAAAGTAGAATACACATATATGAAACCCATAAATGTTACAATAAAGGGCTTGAGATAGGTGTATGTATAACAGAAGAAATCAAAAAAGAAGCTCTTAAAAAAAGGGGGACTTACAAGAAGGAGGAGGAAAAAATTGTCTCACATTAGCTGAGAAAATATCAAGCAGAAAATTGCCGGGTTTAAAATAAATTAGAAAGAGAAATTCATATTTTTTTAAAGGAAAATGTACACTGAGAAGAAAAAAGGGTAAAAAGAGCAGTAATATAGTTTGATTTGAAATAAATTCCTTTGGGAACAAGCCTAATGGAGGTGGTTTGTGAAAGACATTATTTTCATGCAAACAGGAAGTAAAGAAATACTGAAAGCAAATATATAAAATAATGTTCAGGAGTAAAGATGATAGTTACAGTTATGATTCTTTTTCCTTTACAGGCTTTCAAAGTCCCTCATTCCTCCAACCCTTTGACCTGAAGCACATGACTGTTTGAGGTTTGGTTGGGTTTTTTTTATATTCAATGCTATTATAATTTAATGCAAGTACATGCCAGTGCTATGAATGCCCACTGCTGGTAGCTCTGACTGTAGTACTGTGTAACATTAAAAATGGACTTTTTCACCCACTTGGAACTCAAATTCTCAACCTGCTGCTCATTTCATGTGCCTTGTAAGAGCCAAATTCCTTGGCTTTACTTTTGAGTATGAACACGTGTTGCTCAAGGAAGCTTTTAGTTTAAGAGCATCTCTGAAAGTCCACTTTATAGATTCAAAAGAATAAATATTCTCATCCAAGTCTAACAAGAGTTTCCCTCCCTATCAGTGGAACATACTATTCCTGCACTAGCATATGAATATAAATACTTACTTCCTTTCAGTCAGGAAACCTCACAATTCTCTGTCTGAGGTGAACCCTGAACCACGAACCTCAAAGGAACCTAAACTCTTCCAGTGATTGGAACATCCTGATGTAATGATTCAACACAGTCCTGGCTTCCATGACAGCTTAATAAGGTAGGTGCTATAGGTAATTTTTCAGGTATGATAGAAAAATCTGCACTCTTTTGTTCACCTCTGTGGCACTTTCCCCTTTGTCCAGTTTAAAGTAGGAACCACTGCTTCAAGAAAATTCATACAGTGAGTGAAAAACCACTTTTCTATCAGTTATGTAGCAAAGATATGTAAGGGGTGTTAAATTAACATTTTCAGTACATTCTCCTCCTTGACCTTTTACACATTTATGAAAATGAGAATGAGGAAAAAAAGTAACTTCTCTTGGGGTTTTTTCTTTTAATTTCCTTTGGAGTTGTGTTTTTTGGTTTTTTTTTGAAAGTGCATTCACATTAGCTCACAAAGCCATTTTTATTTTAAAACTGTTTCAAATGAGAAATCTTTAAATTATGGTATTTCATACTAAACCTAAAAAAAGTAAGAGAAGCAGAATGTTTGCTTGCTTTGCATTTATTTTATGTATTTTGATCTTGTCTCTGTCCTGCTGATGATATTACTTTGAAACTTGTGGTAAAATGCCAGGGTGAGAAAGAAGCTTAGCTCTTTGAAATGGTTGTGGTTAAATTTGTGTTACACCCTCTGTGATCTGATAACAACAAATCTAACATGTAAATCTTTGCAGAGACATATACATTCAGGTAATCCATTTATTTGCAGACTTGAACAAATATTGACAGAAGCAACTTCATACCTGTGGGTAATGACCCACCACAGTGATGACAGATCACAGCCCTAACTAGAGCCTGTGCATGAAAACACTGGATGTACAGAGCTCAGCTCCATTTCTCCCATAGTATAATGTGTTTTCTTCTTTTGCATTAAAATTGGTCAAGACAAAGGAATGACACTGATCTTCTTGGGTCAGGTGTCAGAAGCTACTTCTGAATTTTAATGGTGCTTTTTAATGGTGTTTGCTACAGAATGGTGTAACCTCAAGTTACATGCTGCTACATGTTCCAATCAAATTCTAGGGGGGCTGAATGATGCTCTGGGGGGCTTCTCTCCACTCTCAGTAGAGGAGGACCATGAAACTCACTGCTGTATTTAAGACACTCACCCAGTGAGTGCATTTCACACTGAGTTTTTCACCTCCTTGGATTCCATTTTAGCTAGGATGCTACAGGCTAGGTGTGAGAGGTTTTGTTAGATCAGTGAACCAGCATGTGAATACCCACCTGAAAACTGCTTTTTGGAGAATAACCCAGTCCAGTTTTGTAGATGTCGATATGATGTGATGCAGTAATATTTTAATAATATTACTATTAATAGCAATGGTCTGAAGATATTTGTAACGTAAATCTTTCAGGTAATGGCCTTAAGAACAGCCATAAGTATAAAAACTCTTAGGTTTAATAGGTTACTCTTCTGCTGGTAGCAGTTTGGATACTTGCAGGTTCCTAAATTGCTTATAATATCATCCTGCTTTCAATATGACTTTTCATTCTAGAGTTCTATCCCCAAAAAAGGTGTTGAGTCTGAGATAGACCATATCATTATGGTTCAACAGAAGAAAAGAAAGGGAAACTGTTTTGTTATTTTTAGAAGAGAAACTGCCCTCCTACAAGTTCACCAAGTACTCCTCCCTCAGTACATCTTGCGTGCCTGCTTGATGAGGAACCACAGGCTTTAGTGTATCTGACTCTCCAAAGAGTGTATTTTGTAGGTGTGATGCCAACGTGCAGCTGTGCACGCCTAAAAGCAAGGGCCTTCTTGATTTACTCCAGTCTATACAAGGGTTGCTACTGGAAGAACTAGTCAGGAATGTTATGCCAGGATAAATTTGCTAAAATGATCTTTCTAGTGACTAGTCAGCTTCCAAAAAATAAACATGTCTCCACTCCTGTCTCTTTACCCCAAAAAGAAGCTTTCCATCTACTCACTTGGAAGGCTCACTTTTGGCCTACAAAGGACCTTAATGTCAAAACCAGCAAGCAAAGACACTGCAGGTTGATTTTCTCCCCCTTTTTTTTAAATTTTCCCTTTTTTTTTTTTTTTTTTTTTTTTACTCCAGATTCTGGGCAAACTTTTCTTCCAGGTGCATAATACCTTTTCCTTTTCCTTTTAAAATAGGGAAGGTATGTTTTAATACATCTCTAATTATATTCCATAGCTTGCTGAAGCAAAGTTAAAATTATTAAAATTATAATTTCATGGTGACAGTGAATCAATTTTTCTTCCCTTTATAGGGTGGATATGAAGGCTAATGTCCTCCCAATGCCATTGACTCAGTGTTGCTAAAGGAAGTCTTCTCTTATCATTTGGCATTTCTGACTTGCTAATCTGATTTCAAAGAAAAATTGTTTATAGGAGTTCCTGGTTCAAATCCTCCTCCTTGCTAAAGTTGATGTCAAAGCATGTGCAGCAGTAACTGGATGAGCAAGTCAAGCTTGTTGAGTTCGGATCCAGAAATGCTAACAATTCACTGATTTAGCAGCTCTCAGATGCCAGTTAATAACCAGAGAAATAGGAACCCATTCAAACCTATTGGGTCAGACAATCTGGCTTTTTCCTGTACTGGTGCTGAAATCCAGCTCTGGGTAATGTCCCAAATCTACAAATCTCTGGGTCAGTTATTATATTTGTTTGATGTCCCTGTCTACATGAACAAATAAACAAACAGCCTGAATTTTCTCTCTCTTCAAACCATCCCTTTACTTCCCATTGCTACTTACGTGACTTTACTATCCACCCTGTGTCTCTTGTAGCATAGTCTGACCAAGCAGGTGCTATGGTGAATAAGGAATGCAGCTCAGGCTACTTTGTGTGTGCCCATTCAGCCCTTTCCTGATAGCAAGTAGGGGAGTATCAGCAGTGATAGTCTGCGCTCAAACACAACATACTTGCTTGGGGAAATCATGGGAGTGGGCACAAGCTACCTGGTACCCTTCACATGATCCATGAGAGAGGAGGTGATGAACCCACCACACACTGAACAGAATTGTTAGATCTTTCCAGATATTTTCCTTGTGCCCCAAATCAAGTTTCCAGTTCAGGTTTTAAAAGTCCGTATTTCTGACAGCATAAAAATGTAATACAGGAACTGTGGTGCCAGAAGACAAAAATTTTCTTGAGTTTTCCATTTTATATATATATATATTTTTAGCCAGCTATATAAAGTCATCTCTCTGAAGTATTGATTCAGTTTGTTCAAGTATTGAATAAGTCAGTAATAAGAGCTCATTCTTATTTAGTCCTAAGTAGCAAAGGCTTCTCTCTCATTATACTTTTAGGGGTTCTATTGGTGATCCACCTGGGCATGCCCACCAACAGAAAGCTCCCATCCCTCCAGGTTCAGAGGGAGGTGAACATGTTTTGGGAGATCACAAGATTCAATTCTTCATGGCTGGTGTCAGCACTTAGAGGAACCCATGGGGTCAGTTGGTCAGCTCGTCTGTGCCCGTGGCCACTGGCAAACCAACATTCCTCAATGGTAACATGGACTGTACATCAGTTCTCTGGAAACAAAAGCAAAATAGAAGAGGTCCATGGAGGTGGGCCACTTGCATCCTGTTGGCACGGTCCACATTCAAGGTTGTTCCTATTTGGCTCCATTCCCTTGAAGACACAAGGAGCAGCTGTGCAGGAAGTAAGTGATAACCACACCACCTAATGCTTTATGTACAAACAGGGGGTGAGCTGCACAGCCTTGATAAAGGCAGGTGTGATAGTGGTGGAGCCGAATCACATCAACTGCATGACCCCACAACCCAAATAAGGGCAGCCACAACTGGTGGGCAGGCTGGAGATGTTCCATAGCTGGGATCTGATCTCCACAGCAGCCAATATTGCAGAGGTTTGTGAATGAAAACTCAAAACATTCATCTCTTAGGCAGAAGCCCTGCAGATTAAAAAAATAAAAGGGGGCTGTTCTTGTTTGAAAACAGAGGTAATCCATTTTTTTACCAAATATGAAAATATTTCAGTTACCTTAATTTCATTATAAAAAGTTTTTAAGCCCTTTTCCACTGATTATTCTAAAACAATTACATATGAGGTTGTTCACTGATTTTTCCATTTACCACTTATCAAAGACTGGAACACTGACTTGTTATTTTAGTGGTATAAGAGAAGGGAAAAGTTGTTGCTTGTTATCTTGCTTTATGTGAATACTTATAATTTAATTTTACAAGCTTTATTGATGTAGATACAATTTATTTATATTTTCATGGGATAAATATAAAAGACCATGGATACTATTGCAGTTCTGTCAGGGGCTACAAAAAGAGTTTTCCAGACTCTACAAGGAGTGGGCTTGTACTTGTGATGAGAATTAAAGCTCAGCAAGTGTGAACCATTGATGTGCCTGCCCATGTCAAAGGGGATTTCAAAGCCCATGGGAATTCACTGTTTCATGAACAGAGCAGATGTCTCACTCATAAGACATGAATGGCTCCCTGTCATGAACTCACTGTCTCATTGAACTGATATTCCTTACCACTTTGTTATCTCCTTACCTCTGGAAGCACTGGGGACTCCCAGGCACAGCCTTATTTTGGACATCATTCTTTAGACCCCAGATGTAGGATTTAGTTGCCTGAACACAGTGCAAATGAAAAAAAACTTGTGCCCCTTTAAATATCCCAGGACACCTGAGCATCACGAAGAGAGAACTTGTGTCCTTCTACCTCTGCCTCTACAGACAATGCCAAATACTTGCAAAGGGCACCATGTGCTTCTGTCTTTTATACAATATACATGTAGCTGTATTTCTAGGGGACAATAGCAAGATGTCAAGTTTGATGCTGTAAATATTCCCCAGGAGGACCTTGATTCCTTGCTTGATTCCCTTAAACTTTAGAGGGAATATGGTCCCCCCGCCCAGGTGTCTGGTTTGAACTCTAAAGCTGACTTTTGTGACTACTCACTGCTGCTGCAGAACAGGCCAGCTGGGAGAAGGCAGCAAGCCTAGAATATGGTCATGGCTACAACTGTGCAACTGAGCCAGCCACAGCACTGCTGAGGCCTTCAGTAATGGCTTGACCACTGCAAGCGTTATTAACACAGCCTTCTGGCCAGGCAATGAGGTCCGAATTTACCTAAAATTTTCCAAAAACATACCCATTACTTTCCTGCTGGCATAAAGATGCCACCATAAAAATCATAAAAATCTGTGGGTTGGGTACATCTCCAGTGTGATCTTCTGCATAAAGCTTGAGTAACTTAGCTGCATTCACCTCCTTGGAAATCTGGAAATTAGGCTGTTCTATGTGACTATAAAGAGCTGCCTTTCTGGAAGGCAATGTTGTGGTTTGATGGCAGTTGTCTAACAGGAAGCCACTGAACTACAGCACAGGTTTCTATAGCAGTTAGGTGATGGTGAGTTGCAGTCAGTGGAGCTAAGGCTTAAAGTTGCCTTAGAAACTTTAAGTGGGGTGGTAGAAAAATGACTTTACATTTCAATATTAATTGTCTAAGCTATTCACTATCTGCCCTTCATTACCAGGATAAACCCTTGTAATCAGAGATTATCCAGTTCTCATTTGGAAAACACACTCTGTATTTATTATCTCATATATGCCAACTAAGTAAACTAATCTTCTTTAAAATTTATTACTACACTGGTCTTAGTATGACACAGTTACTCTGGTACAATGAACTCCTGTGCATATGGATACGTCATGAAACAGAATCGATTCCCAGCTTGGCTTAAGTGCCTTTGTAAGGACAGTGGAGCTTTCAAATCCAAGAAGCAACATTCAAATTAAACTTTCAGCCTCTTAGCTGAATAAGCCTTTTTTAATTGCACACAATCTTTTTAATCAATAATGTCAATGCTCATTTGAGCGGTGCTCTACTATCTGATCTCTTGAGGGCAGCCTGGACAGAATGGGTCTAACAGCAGTAAGGTGATAGCTGGGATTTTCTTCTGTCTAGGAGGCTAGAAATTTGTTCAGTATTAACTTCAGGTGTTCAAACCCAGTGGCAGGAAGATTTTTGCCTAGAGTTTCTCATTTCCCTAAGAGTATTTAGATTGTCTGATAATACAATTATGGATCTGTGGCACCTACATTAAGTGTGAATGCTTTCTTTGCAGCCTGTAGGCTTTAGCAGGATATAGGATGGTCTTTAGCAGTTTTTCACCATATTTGAAGCTAAAGCTTCACACCATTTTGTAGGGTACACTGGAAGGATTTTTTTCCTTGCAAAATTTTAATGGACATAATTTGTTTAATCTTTAAGACTTATTAATTTCCTGTATGAGATGATGCTTCCTGTTCTTCTGGTCATTCTTTTTGCAATACTACTTGGAAGCATTTTCCAGCTACAGTTGCTCTTTTGTTGCTCTCAGAATGAAGTAATTTCTCCATCTGACATAATGTTTAATACCATTTCTGGCATAGGATAACACATTGCACTTGATTGCAGCTGACCAGAGTATTGTGTTAAGTACCTAAGAGAGAAGAAAGGTGGGAGAAGCCACAGTCTCAGTGTGTTTGGTAAACCAGCCACTGATGGTTTGTAATGGGACAGTGAAGATGAGTCTCTGTGTGCTCTGTGTGCCAGGGGTGCTGTACAGTGAAACCCAGCACAGCTTAACAACAACTGGGCACTTCTGCCCTTCAGGCTGAAATTCTGAAGAATTCTGAAGCCTGAAGGATGACTGTCTAACTACCATCACCAGTGCATTAAGTTCAACTGGTAAGCTGGACTTGGTGATCCCTATGGGTTCCTTCCATCTCCAGATATTCTTTAAAATAAAAAGCACCCTTTCTTTCTGCCTTCTACATTTGAGCAATTCTATGTTTAAAAGCATTATTAGTGATGAAAATGAAACAAAATATTTCTAATATGTGCACAAGATGCTTTGATCAGCTTAATTTTTTTTTGTTTGGTTTAAAAATTAATTTCAGAAACAAAATATTTTTCATGATGATCTCATGATCAGCTCTTTTAACACAGTGCATTGTTTTCTGGAGCTTAAATCATTAGCAACAGGGTGATGGTACTAGTATGGAAGGATTTTTTAGTAATGGATTTTGCTAGGAGTCTCTTGAAAGGTAGCCAATTTCCTTGGGTTTGTTTATGGAGTTCTTTTCTCTTAATTTATAGGAAAAGAAGAAAAAAAAAAAAAAAAAAAAGAAAGCTCAGAAGGCACTGGTTTTCAGGCAAGAGTACAACACTGAAGAGTTACATACCTAAGAGTGGAAGAAAATCCAAGGCAAAGGCTTGCCAAAAGTCATACAAGAATTCATGTATGAATCCTGGAATTACCACAGAGATCTCCAAGATAAGAAATCCAGTTCTGATTGGCAGCTATTCTTAAGGTAAAAATTTGGTAAAAGTGCAAAACGCTTAATTAAAAGTGTTAATTTTTCTTTTGTTAATATGAGTACATTCCCTGTTTAACCACACAGAGCTCAGTGCTCAGAGAATGCATTCCACTTAGCTTAATTAAAATCTCATCTGGGGCAACTGAAAATAAGAAATTAGGCCCTGGGTTCAAAATGTCCCACAGCATTGCCAAGGCAACAATATCAAAATGTGATAAGCAGAATTATTCTGAACAGTAGGCACAGCTTCAAATGAGGTTACAACAGCTTTTTCTGAAGGTTGAAGGGAGACACAACACTTAGTAGTTGCCTGTAAGTAAACAGCACCTACAGTACCTGCAGTAGCTTTAGCCTCTATAATGCATACCATTGCCTTTGTGCTAGATACCCTATTGACTCTGTGTGACTCACTTTTTATGACCTCACCAATGAGATAACACCCTCATTTGATAAAAGACTTTATCAATTAAGAAAAGCCCTGCTGCCTGATAACCTGATTAAGAGCTGAGTACTCAGGGTGGTGGTGTGAGACCTTTCATTTCTAATCAATTATGGCTTCTTGTTGAGCAGCTTTATGGAATTATCCAGCCTTTGGCAAACTTTTGTATGATGCTTACTGCACCTAAAGATAAATTGCTCTTTATTTGTTCAATTTGCTACAAGGTGGGGCCCATCTGCTTGTAGGGATCCTTTCTCTTAAGACTTTGTGTCAGAGAGCTAATTTTTCACTTGAGTGTTCTTAGGGCTTTCATATATTTGCCATTTTTAGAAGCCAAAAAAGAAAAAAAAAAAAATTGTGTAGAAACTTCAGTTTCAAGATCACAGATGTATGTGATGGTTTGTAAGTTCTCTGACCAGCGACATCAGTTGCATCAAATTTGAGAAAAATCCCTAAATCCAGAGCTGTAGGCAAAGCTTTCCTTGTCTACATAATCCTGTAATTGTAGATCACAAAAAAAGCATACATTCAATCTTACCACAACATGGTAAAACCCCTTCTTCCCTCTGTGTAACTGTTGTCACACATCACTATCACAAAGCAATGGAAAATTTGATACATATTGTATTGCTTATGTTCCCTTTTCCAAGGGTGGAAACACCTATGGGAGAATGCCATGTAGTTTACTTCATGGTTTGCTTCTCCTTTTGTTGCTCCCCTTTGGGTTCTAATCTTTCACTAAGAGGGCTGTTAACAAAGTGCTGGGTAGGAAGGAGATGTGTCCCTTTCTTCTGTTTCAGTTTGAACAACAAAAACTCCTGATAGCACTGGTATAGATAGCAGTGAGGTCCTGCTCCTTGGTAACCAGCAGTGTTTTCTGGTGGCAGCAGGAGCTCCAGGCAGTGCTGGGAGCCCTTGGTGGAGCACTGGGGCTCAGGATAAGTCTGCCTCCATCCTGTCTAGCATGCAGACAAATCAGAAAACACTGTGCTATTCTTTTTTCTTTTGTTTGTTTTGGCAGTTTGGGGTTTTCTTACAGATTCAGGCCCATCAGTTTAAAACCTGTTCCTCAGGTGTTACTGAGCTGACTTTTGCCATTAGGATGACTTGAGGTTTACTTCAAGAGCTGAGATCCAGTTTCCTCGGGTAGCAACGCCTTTAGGTCTCGGTGATTCTCCCCCTCTATTCTGGCCTCATGAGACCCCACATGGAGTGCTGTGTCCAGGTTTGAGGACCTCAGCTCAAAAAAGACATGGACCCGTTGGAATGAGTCCAGAGCAGAGCCACTGAGTTGATCACAAGACTGGAGCATCTCTCCTAGGACAACAGGCTGAGAGGGATGGGGCTGTTCAGCCTGGAGAAGAGAAGGCTTTGGGAAGAGCTCAGAGCACCTTCCAGTACTTAAATGGGCCTACAAGAAAGCTGGAGAGAGACTTCTTATACAAGCAGATAGTGTCAAGACAAGGACAATGGTTTTAAACTAAAAGAAGGCAGGTTTAAGTTAGATATTAAGTGGAAATTCTTTACTCAGAGGGTAGTGAAGTACAGGAACAGGTTGCCCAGAGAGGTTGGGTTGCCCACCTCTGGAAGTTCAAGAAGACCAGGTTGGATGGGACTTTGAGCAACCTGGTCTAGTGAGTGATATCTCTGCCCATGGCTGTGACTAGATGATCTTTAGAGTCCCTTCCAATCAAGCCCATTCTATGATTCTATAATATTTTATTCCTCTCAGGGATATCTCAGCTATGCCTGATAATTAGCAGTTTAGGAACTTTCTGGAACATGAAGGACAGTGAAAAAATAAATCATTAGCTATTTATGCACCAGTCTATGCATAGGACCTGGGGGACAAATACCATAATGATGTGCCCTGCCCAGAATTGTACCAGGATGTAAGGACATATGGCAAGGAGACAATCTCATGCAGTTAGAACTAGGCACCTTGGAGATTATACTAATCTCACATCATACCATATCATATCATATCTAATAGACACCTGTAATTTTATTTCTATATATGTACAAGGAAAGGCATGGAGGAATGTACTGGCAAGTATTGTAAAGAGGAAGACTTCCCCAATTTAACATGGTTACAATGATAAACTTGTAGTCTGGTAATGGTGGGAAATCCTTCAGGTATATAATGGTTGTGCATGAATCACAAGCTGCTTAATAGTGCATTGAAATGCAGTCTTGAGCCATGACTGGTAGAAGATGTACTATCTGATTTATCCTGGGCAAAATGTCCAGAGGGGGTGTTAAGCACATTAAGTTAGATGAGCCATCCAGGGCAAACCTTTCACAGGTTATCAGCTGTGCGTGATAAACTGACCCCAGAGACATTCCAGTGTAAACTGAGCTAGAATTATTTCAGACATAACGACTTTCTATTTGCAAGAAGTAAATATCAGAGAAGAGTTGGCATAGGATCTTGTTAGCAAGCAATGAGAGTCAATGTACATTTATAGGGAAAGCAGCAAATTATAGAGAAGTGAGATCATTTTATTGGCTCTGGAATTAAGTAGTAGGGAAATGTTAATCAAAACTAGAGGGTTGGAGTCCAGAAGCTGTGGAGATCACTACAAAATCATACACACTCTGTTCTTATCCTGCAGGTTTTTTCTCCTACAAATGCTTTCACTTTTTTTTTTTCTTTTTTTTTCTTCTCCCTCTGAAATAATATGCCAGCTGTACAAATGTTTGACCCTGTGAACATTCAAAAATTGATTATGCTTTCTGGCCTTGCTGAACACAAGCCAGCTTCTGTCTGCAGAAACAGTG
Organism: Urocynchramus pylzowi; assembly: GCA_013397555.1. Lineage (NCBI taxonomy): Eukaryota > Metazoa > Chordata > Aves > Passeriformes > Fringillidae > Urocynchramus > Urocynchramus pylzowi. The sequence continues at coordinate 53,709 of VZRH01002545.1, forward strand.
TTTTCCAGAAGCAGCAGTGAGTACATACATACATGCTCTTTGCTAAGGGCACTTGCCAAAGCTTTGTGAGTGTGTCCAGGAAAAAAATATTCCTGCTCAGTCAAAACACTCAAACCTTTACCATTGGGAGTTAGTAGAAAAGATCCATTCTTTAAATGATTACCATAGCACACACTTGTACTATATGTGTTATACAAAAATAATGTGTTCCCTAGAGTAAACATCTGTTTTTGTCCCCCAGAATACTTTCTGGATCTTCGGCCAAATTCAATCAAATCTGGCAGATGAATAGATGTCTCAAGTTTATGTATGTTTCTGTAAAGCTAGAGAAATTAGCCAGGTAAAAGAAAGCAACTTTATTAGAATACCTCTGGTAAAGTCCTTCCACTTCAGGAAAAGCTTCAATATTAATTTACCCCTTAATACACAGGGAATCAGCATGAGAGCTGAATATCAAAATGTTTGTATGTTGGAAAGAAGGCTTCACTGCCCCACACATTCTAAAACACCTGACCTGATGGGTGGGTTCTGTGATGTCCAATAAGATGAATATACTGACTGAAAGCTGGCACATTCATAATCTCTTAGCTGGAAGGAATAACATTAGCATAGTTCAATTAAAATTCCATTTAGTGTAATTCAGTTAAAGCTGCAGTGGCACAAGAAGACAGAACCCTCTGGGAAATGAGTTTTTATTAGGTCAAATGGTTGTGGAACTACTGTTCAAAATTTTTTTTTGCCCTGGAACTGAATGGCTCCACTGTGGTTAACCCTCATAGCACATTACTGATCTGAGAGGGATGAATTACTCCCCTTTTAGCTGTAAAATTACAGGTACTTTTTTTAGAGAAACATAGACCTATTAAGGTTGGAAAAAACCTCTACATCATCAAATCCAGCTGTCAACCCACCACCACCACCATGTTCACCACTAAACTATGTCCTCAAGTGACATATTCACAAGTTTTTTGAACACTTCCAGAGATGGTGCCTCCAACTACTTCCCTGGGCAGCCTGTTCCTATGTTTGACAACCCTTGCCGCGAAGAAACTTTTCCTAATATTTAATCTAAACATCCCCTGGTGCAACTTGAGGGCATTTTCTCTCTTCCTCTTATGTAATCATGTACTTTCCAATCACTGTGAGTCATGAAGGCATTTTCAGCTCTACTGCCCTTTCTTCCCCATTCTTTGTTACCTCTGAACCTGAGAGCATCCTGGTTGTCTGCAGTGGCTCTTTTTCTGTTTTGGCAGCTGTGCACACCAGGATAATGTTTTTTATTGTCTGACTTTGAGAGCTTTGCTCACCTTCCTACTTTGCTCCTGGTACTTTGTTGAACTACTATTCCCCCTTTCAGTCTGAACTTCATGTTTTTGTCTTTTTTTTGCTAACTGTAGTTAATTCTTAATTTCAAAATTGTTTCTTCAGTGTTCAGTAAGTTCTTCTTCACTTTTCTCTTTGGGTCATGAGGTTGGGACCTTTGCAAGATGTTTGGTCTTTATTTGGTGAAGTCTAGACACTCGTGGTAGAGGGAGAACAGCACAGAGGTTCTTGCAGCCCCTACTGATCTCCCAGGCAGCTTTTCTCAGGTAAGTCCATGAACATAACTACCAGGATATTCATCCAAGCAAAAACCTGCACAACACAGTGCATCAGGCCTCCTTGCTGGAGCTGTCCACAGCCAAGTCAGTATTTTGTCTTTGTCACATGATCACAGCCCAATCCCATAGGTGATCTGCAGTCAGTCTTTAGCCTTGTACAAGAAACAGCTCCCTTTAACATGTTACTGCCTGAAAGTTAAGTCACACTGACCAACCCTTTCAGGAAAAAGGGACTTCTTTGTCTTCCTCATAGTGTACAGGAAATGATATTACTCTCTGTCTGGAGTTTAGGCTTGAATGCCTGTAGGCAAAGAGGATCTATTTCCTCAGTCAAATTTTTGGTGGAGAGTGGGCAGGATGCAAACATTTCTGTCTGCATATCAGGTGGAAAAGGCAGCAAACAGACACACCTTCTCAGATGCACATATTTCCTGGAGAAGTTGGGAAAGTGGGATGGGGAATTTTAGATTTTCATGCAATACTCTTTTCATTTGTGTTGTTCCTGATATGACATCTACATTTTCCGCTTTACTCTCCTCTCCTTAATCCACATGCAAAGGTGAAAGAAAATCTGTTAATGAATGATTTATCAAAGTGCTATGCAAGACTCAGTTCTTCTGGCGGATTTGTCAAGTAATGTGACATGTTGCATTATACCACATGAGTTATTGGTGTTTGTCCAGTGCTCCTGAGGGTGGTAGAGAGGTGATTTTGGGTTGCCCTACCAGCAACGTAAGTTTTACTGTACACTGATATGGGGATTCAAGAGTCTCTTCCTGGTTCTGCAAAGCTGTGCATTTGTAAAGGACACCTTCACCTTCAGAAGCCAAGAAGGAAGCCTCTAGTTGTGTTTCATTCACAACAAAGGGGGAAATAATACAATTTATTTGTTTTCATTTACCTCAGGGACTATTTCAACTCTACAACTTCAACATGGGTGATGTTCAGCTCTATCTGTCTTCTCAGTCTCCAGTAAACTTATTAGTGTTCCAGGAGATAATTCTGGTGTCCGACTTTCTTTTAGAAGCAGAGCTCCCTTGTCATTAGCACAGTAGTGAAGCATACAGTCTGACAGCCTGTGGTGTTCAGAGGTGAGAAAGGGCAAATGGTAGGAATGGCCAAGGGTCCTTGGCCTTCCTGTTTTAGGAGAACAGGCAAGGAGCAAAGCATGCTGGGGAGCAGCTAACTGAGGGCAAATGGGCAAATTCAGAGACAGCTCAAAAAATTAGGAAAGCTCTTTCAAAACTGATTTGACTAGAAAGAAAAAAACAAAACCTGTAGTACATGGATTGTATATTTCTCTTCCCAGAGCAGCTCTTTTTTTTTTTTTTTTTTTTCTTATTGCTTCAGGTTTTTATGTTGCAGTTAAGGTCATCCAGTGATCCAGTGATGTACTATGGATTTGTCCACCTATTCATCTGCTGTTCCCAGATTCAAAATTCTGTAGTTTACAGTTTCAAAGAATATGTCACAGACCCCTCTACACACTTGGCTTCTTAAAATTGATCATGTTTCCTTCCATTTTCCCGGTTTTGGATTTTTCAAAAGCTATGGCCTTTGTGAGAAAGGTTTATTTTCTAAAAAAAAAGGATTGAGGAAGGTAAGCAAAAGAGTTAGTCTGGTTTTCCAAAAAAGGACTGTCTACTTATCAAAAAATTAGGAAAGCTAATAGTGAAATGAGTTTTACTTAAAGTAAATGAGTTTCTGGTAGGAGGTGACTAATGCCATTTATCTTCTTAATGTAGTGAAGCCCAAGATTGTATTTGCCTTACTGACTTATACATAGCTGATGCCTCCCTGCTTCTGTATTTCAGGTAACTGTGACTCACTTATTAAATAGTAATAACCTTATTTATATTATTCTTTTCAACCTTTTATTTATCTGGAAGTTCGTTTGAGTGAGCAACACACGCAAGTTACTAAGCAGAAAACAAGTTCAACAATTGCAAACTGCAAAAATTGCATTACAGAAGTAAAAAGAAAGAAAGATATATAAAACAGGAGTTACTATCCTGCATGCCTATGTGGATGCAATTCTGTAGCCTTTAACCAGTTGTCCTCTGACTTTATTTTTTTTGCCATAGTGAAATAGTTATTTGGTTCATAGGAATCCTTGAGGTCCTTCCAAGCCTATATGGCCTCACTACCATATTCCTGTCTAAAAGGTAGACAAAATGGGCATGCCTTGAAGGAGGCACCTGAACAGGATATGTCTGCAATTGTTATCAGCCACCCTCATTTTCACTAGGCTTACCATGATTTTTAGCTAATGGAGGATATGGTCCATTAACTCCCTAACTCTAAATGTTTCATGGAGATATGCTCCATGTCAAAGTTTAACTCCCCACTGAGAAGTTTTGTAAGGGTTTGCTGCTGATGGAGAAACTATGTAACAGGAAAGTACAACCTCTTTCCTGGTTTTAATTTTGTGTTTGTGTGACTATGAAGGTAAGTTTTAACCATGGCTATAAGAGGAAGAGATGTACAGAATGTAGTAAATATATCTGTCTTAGAAGTTGTCTTGACTAAAGAGAAAGTCTGTCTCCCCTACTGTGACAAGTAGGGGAGTAACTCTGCCATCTACCTCTGCCATCAAATGTGCTCACAAGGCTGTGCAGATAAACTGGAAAGCATGTTAAAGTACTACTGGACTATGACTAGATGGGCAGAAAGAGACCAGCTATTTACGTTGGTACTTGGGAATATAAGCATCACTAAAGAAACAGTAGGAAGGTGGGATTCAAGGTGCATATGGGGGGAAAAGAAGAAATATAAATAAGCTTTTCTACTCAAATTCAAAAAAAATATGTGGGCTGGAATTTTTTTTGTTAAATTAATTTTTCAAGATGGATTTTCATTTTCTCACTATTTTTTTCTTTTTAATCTCAGTGTCTTGATAGACTTGTGTTTGTAATAAACTCTATGTACAAAGATCCCATGTGTCAGTTTGCAAACTACATTAATTTCGGTCTATTTGGCTTTGATTCGCTTATTTTTAAGGCAATAGATATAAAAGGGAATAATTTCCATCCTTTAGCTTTCTAAATTAGACATTCTTCAGAACTAAAGAAAAATGCTAGTATCTCAAGGAGAAAGGAACCCTAAATTGAATCTAAAGTCAACTGCAGAGCTCACAGAGAGACATATCCTTCTTCAAAGTCTTCTACAGACTGGAATGGCCTGTCTCTCCTTCCTACACTCTGACCTTCCAGGATCTTCTTTCCTCTATGCACAGTTCATTTCTCTCGGGTACAAAATAATCTTTCCTCTTGGAATAAGAGGAATTGGTGTTGCAGACTCCACATACAGCCTTCTCAAGTGCTGGCAGTCCAGGAAACCCTTTTGTGATTTTTTGGGAATTGCTGTGAAGAAGTTATGGTAGGAGAACATTAAGAACACAATTACAAAGAGGTGCGTCATACCAATTCTGGCAGCCAAGCCTGCAAATCCCGTAAGTTGTCGTTGGCACCAACAGGACAAGCAGTGCTTTCCAAGGAAAGTGCAAGAAACCTCAGAACAAACAGCAAAAAGGAGTATCTCACCATACTGTGGATACAGCTGGCACACAGCTGACCTATGTAATGGAGCTTCAGTGGCTTTCCAAAGAGAGGTAAATACATGGATTTGAAGAAAATCCAAATGAGCAGTAGAGACTCAGGGGTGATGAGCTTGCAGCAGGGATTAGTAATTCTGGGGAAGGTCAGGATGAGGAGTGAGGAGGATTGGTGGTGCAGCATGCTCTGTATAAACCTGTTTGTACCTCTGATGAACCAAGGGGATCCCTGGTGTTTTACCCAGGGGCTAGACTGAGCTGGCTTTGTCAATCTCAGAAGTAATTCTGTACTGTAGTGAACTAACCCTCTAGACTGGGACTAATACCTCATCTGTAAGTAAATATGTTGGGTCAAAAGCATAGATGTGCTACTGTTCATGTAAGTGACGTTTTATCAGTTTGCTGAAGTGCTGACTCTTAGCTTATAAAACACTTGAATTTACTGTATAATACAGTCAACTTTGAAAAACAGCTTGTAAATAAATGTTTCTGATGAAGACTGATAAGTCACTGAGCCACAAAACCATTTCTGTTTGCCAGTTAAGATTCAGTGGCCTGAAGAAAAAGTAGATAAGGAAAGATATTTGTTCTCTACAAATAACTTCTTTTTACTTTTGGTAGTTCACACATGTTTGAGATAAATGCCAGATAAACAGGCATAGTTTCTAATTCCTTCTACATAGTGCCCAAGGAAGGGAAACAATGACTTTGAGATTTTATGCTGCCTATTTACTGTATCACTTATATAAGAAAATATTACTGATGTGCAGAAACCAGAGGCTTTTTTTTTTTTTTAATGCAAGATCTGAGAAATTCAGAAGGAGCCTTGAAGATGATGATTTTCATACGTAGTGCCTAATTTGTTCATGGCTTTATTTTCAGTTGTTCTTATTACTTAGAAAGAGCACTATAAATGAGAAAACAAGTAGTACATTGAAGAAGGACTCAACAGTGCTCACCCAGTGGTACCCAGCCTACAATCAGCACTTTCATTGTCAAGACATCAGGGCCCTAAACGCCTTGCATGAATCACGGGATAAACTGACATCGGTTTCCCTAAAGGCATGTCTATCCTGCTGTCCCTCCTGCAGCAGCAAAGGGCAGACATACCAAAAACCTGTGTCAAATGCATCTAAAATAGCCCATGATGCTGCAGCTGCTTTATGAAAGTATCTGTTTTATTTTTTACCTAAGATAAAAATCTCTAGGGATACGTGCTGTCACGTTTGCGAAGACTCACTTAAGCTGAGCCTTCTGAAGACAGCTCTCTGGCCTTATGCTTTTATGTAGATCTCCATTAGTCCAGAGAGGAAGATGGGCAGCTCTAGAAAATGATACACCTCTCTTGGCCTGAGGTGGACAGAGTAAGTGAGGCATTTGTGAAGTTTTATGTGCTCAAACTTCAGATCCCCAAAGTTAGGCAAAAAGAGCCTTTCACAATGTGGTTACTCTGCATTTCTATCCATTTACTGGTGCACTCACACATCCTTCCAAATCAGGGTTAAATCAGTTTTTCATATGACATGGACTCAATAAGGCCCCCTTTGGTGTCCTCACTGAAGATCCTAGCACAGTTCTGAGAAGATGCAATGTTGAAGACATGCGCATCTAAAATAAGAACTGTGTCAGGCTCTAATACATCAGTACATGAATGTGGAAGGAAGTCAGCAGGTCATGGAGAGGTATTTATTCACTGTATTAAACTTCTAACTCTAATGACCATAGAGCTGTGCAAACAGAAACCAGTAAGTGTTTGAGAGGCCTTGCTAAAAGCTGTACAATTGCTCGAACAGTTGAACAAAAGAAGGTGTGAGCTTTGAACGTGAGAATAAAATAAGTATATTGTGGTTTACCTTAATATCAGAGCAGTCATATGGCTGCCTTTCAAGGAATAATACAAGAAATTAATCTTACAGAACATTCATGTGGTAAGATTGAAATCTTTATAAATTGCACAACAAAGATATTTTAGGATCAAATATCCTTTTAAGTCCAGCAGTATTTTTCAAGACACTCACAAAGTTAATATTTGACGTTATGTTTCTAGTGATATTAGTACTATAAGTAGTGTAATTATAATGTTAACCAATAAAAAACAGAACCAACACAAACCCCTACAAAAGAACTAATCAAATAAGTCTTCCTTTCCAATACCTGGTATTCTTGCTTCTCTTAAGAAAAAACTTTGAATATAAGAAGAAAAGGGGTTGTGATATGATGTTACTACCGAGATTCTAGAGTATTAGAAATGCTTTCAATAGTTCCTATTACACTGTAATAAATATTGTGAACGCATTGAAACATGATACTGATATTAAAAATTGCTCTTTAACCCACCTGTTATTAACATTCCATGCATCACATGGGAATAGGCTGCTAATTTAAAAACATCATGAGCTAGCTTGAGAACTAAAGTTTTCTTTGCATTTCCAATTCTTTTTTATTAATCAGTTTGGTCAAAAACTTGCCTTTTGCTCTTCATCAGCGTTAACAGTTACACTGCAATCACTGGACTGACAGAATTAAATATTTTCAGTATTTGGAGGTCTTTTATCTGTAACTAGGTGTATATATAGTATATTTACCAATTTGAAATATTTGGGTTCTGGTGACAGCTGTAGGCAAATATTCCTAGTTTAGTTATATTTGTTGAAAACCAGAGAGAAAGAAGCAAAGCTTTTAACAATATTATTTAAATTTATTACACAGCCTGCCTACTTGAAAGAAAATACAGACCTGCTGCTGTTACCTTCAGTCTATATGCTGATCCTTTCCCTGCAGTCCTCCTTTTTGATATAATTTTTGGACTTGGATGACCTAAAAAATAGCCATTCTGTCCAAGTGGTCATTTCCTTCCTTTTGTTTGTCACTGGATGACAGTCCAAGGAAAACTTCTATTGCTGTGTCAGCAGTGACCACCAGTTCCCAGTGAGATGCATTCCTAATGCTAGCAAAGTGACCACTTGTAATGATCAAAATGTTCACACAGACATAGGAAGAAAAAAGCCACTTGGCAATCACACAAGATCTTTTTTTTATCTTACTAGAAAGGCTGTTATGTATTGACCTGAAAACCCCATTCCTCCCTTTCTATTCATTGTAATCTAACACCCCAGCAATACACGTCCTTAGGCAATAGGTTCAGCACCTCTGCACAGCTTCATCCTTGAGACCTGCTACAATTCTTCTAAGTCAAAATCCCAAATCAAGGGAATGATAACAGACTTTTAAAATAATATTATGAATCGTTGGCAGGGTAAAGTTGTAGCTTTTATTTAATCAACCTAAATACTTCTAATTGGTTTCAATTGAAACAGTCCCAGATGGCAGAATGTGAAGTGGAGTCAGCCTGCAACTCCCACATGGAAGGTGCTTTGCCTTCTACAACTCTGAACAAATGAGGAATGGAAGGTATTTGTTAAAGAAGGGATGAAAAGAGTGTGTTTCATTGGTGGGTTGTGTTTGCTCCTGTGTCACACAAGGCTGAAGTGGATGCTGGGAAAGACATGTCATATTACAGACAAGATATAGCAATTAATCATTGTCACTGTGAGTCAAGGTACTGTCTGGAAACAATGAGAGTTTGGAACAGATGCACCCACTAGGTGTACAAAGCACACGGCACAGAGCTGACTGCAGGCATCTTTTGCTGGGGAGTTTCATTCCTTCTTTCTCCAGGAAGGGTTTTTGCACTATTCCTTTGTACTACAAGGCAATTGATCCTACAGGGATGAGGAAGCTCACTGGGAGATTTTCCAGGTAAAAGGACTCTTTGTATAGGTCAATGAAATTCACTGCCCAGAAGTGTACAAAGAGCTGGTGTGGGAGGAAAACTTGCATATTTCACAGACAAAGCAAAAACCTTTCACTACTGTCTTGCTTCCCTGCTGCTCTGTATGAGAGCCTTAGGCTTCCTGGGAAAACTGGGCATCAGCACTGCACCTCACTGCTCAGCAGCCACCACCTCTGCTTTGCTGCAGAACCCACTGGAAAATGGAGATAGCTGAAAGCCACAGGGCCTTTCTGGATATTCAGCTGTACTATGGGCATTTTAGCTTCTCTACCTCTAAGGTCTTTTCCTACCACAGGTTGTGGTGCTCAGTTTCACTTATGTACTTGGCTTGGAAACAGGAGGAACAGAAAAGCAGAATACTGGACAAATGTACACTTAGCTGAGTATAAAACCCCACTGCTTCCAACTGTCTACTGTATTGAATAAACTCTTTTTTTTTTTTTTTTTTTTTCTTATTGCTTCAGGTTTTTGTGTTGCAGTTAAGGTCATCCAGTGATCCAGTGATGTACTATGGATTCGTCCACCTATTCATCTGCTGTTCCCAGACACCACATGCAGCTGGTAGATGATTTCTGTGGAATCTGGCAGGTATGTGATCCTAGAGGCCCTAGATTCTTACCAACCCCATGAAGTAAAAGAAAAACTGTTGCTCTTAAAAGAAAGGCTAATACTGATCTATAAGCTCAACCCTTGCTATTTAGCAGAGAAACCAGGTCTTCCTGTTACACAGCTTGTGCAATAAAAAAACCAACCAACCAACCAACCAAACAAAACCCCCCCCCCAAAAAAAAAACAACCAAAAAAACCCAAAAACAAAACATAAAAAAATACAACCAAAAAAACCAAAGAAAACCCACCAGGTTTTTCCCTCATAACAATGCTTAGTTGTTCAGTAACCCCTGGGCACTGGATTTTAATCTGTATTGTGTCTTTACTATTTACTTTATATGAAGTGAAAAAATTTTGCATGATCCAAAAAAATCCTGAACCCACCACCATCAGTGGACTCATCCTGAATCCCTGCACCATCAGTGTAGTCTGCGTTTCAGATTCTGTGTGATGAAGCCATATATGCATTATAGACTCCTGGATATTTGTCAAAAATTCTTCGTGCTGGAGTGATTTAATATGGAGCTTTACATATTACTCTGTGCAGTTGGAAACCAGATGAGCCATATTCAGACCTGGTGATCTATTGAGCTCCAAGTGCAGATGGGAAATACAGCTTCTCCCTTGCTTCTCTGGCCATGCATGACATTTAAAAGTTGTCATGCATAGTGACTATTTTCCCTTTGGCACAGTGTTTACCCCCTTGACTCCCTAGTACCCAGAGACACTGTACCCATGCGTGGAGGAACAAAACCAGGAGGCCAAAGGTGCCTTAAAAAAGGCAGGGGGTGAATGTGTAGATCTTTATCTTTAGTAACCATAACAAAGCTCACTACATTGTGTTGCGTATTTTTACGTTAACAATATTGAATGAAAAGGGTATGACGTAAAGGAGCACCTCCCAAAAGATCTGCAACAATGCTCACAGTTTATGCATATGGTTAATATTTCTAGAATGCAATTAATTAGACAAAGGGAAAGAGGTGGACTTCATTTTATGCCCTGTTTGATACCTGCAGTGTTTGTATCAGATGCCTATGCTTCCTTTCGCAATGCCTGGTCAGAAAGAGGCTTTCTCAGAGTATTATTCACACAAATAATTCATAGCATTGTACTGAAAGGAAAGATAGATGAACTTTATCATAGAAGTTGTGGTCTTAGTCCTCATGGAAAAGAGGTTCTGTACAGAGTGTAGTACTGCCAGACCCTCTCAAAGATTTTACAAAGATCATACTTTACATTAGATTTCTGTCCTGTTTCTATATAATCCAGTAAATTGGAATGAGCTGAAACAGAGATAATTTATATGGAATTACCTAGCTTTTTCTGATTATTTCTATTTATTTTTTGATGATTAACCATATACAGTAAAATATTATTTTCACAATGGGTATCAAGCTTCCTCAGTGTTTGTGGAAATACTCATATCTCTTCATATTTTTGACTAATTGAATAAAATCTTTATCATACTTTTGAGATTATCTCCAAAGGGGCTTAAACTACTGCTTCCTCAAGCAGCAATTTCTCCAGGGCAGCACCTTCTCTGAGCATGTTTCAAACTCCTGTATTTCATTTAGTATTTGAGAAACATTGATTAAAATTGACTGACAGAAAAGAGAAACTCCTCTAACACAGATAATACTGCAGCATTCATAAACTTTAAAAAAATCCTTGTGTTTGAATCCCTTTCCATCTTCCTGATGCACAGCTAGCAGGTCAATTTGTGTGTAAATGTAGACAGAGCAGCTCTTGGCTCCTTCTGGTTTGGTAACATATTAAAAGCACTAATCAATAAGTAGCTGTATGGCCAACAAATGAGCCAGGTACAAACTGTTCACTGAAATCAATGCACAGTAACTGGTTTTGAAGAAGGTGCTGTTCAAGGAGCTAAAAGTGTGAGGAACTGGGAAATACAAATGTATCAGCCTTGGGCCAAACACAAGCAGGCACCTGAAAATTCATTGTGAAAACAGATCAGCATGATTGCAGACAAGGTTGCATCCAGCTACTTTTATCTGAGAAATAAAAACAAACAAACAAAAAACCCCAAACAATAAAGGATCTTCCAAATTGAGGCAGATAGATAGATAGATAGATAGATAGATAGATAGATAGATAGATAGATAGATAGAACAATTATAATAGCAATTTGATGAGGTGAAGTAGGAACTGGTTGTTGTAAGAAGTTCTCAAACCAATAAAAGATTGCCCTTGTGGATGTGAATCTAATGGGATGGCCCCATAAAGCACTTAGAGGTGTACCACAAACATATCAAAACCTGTTGAGCCACTCCAGTACAGTCACGTAAAGCTCGTTTACAGTATCTCATCTGCGATTAGATTATGATTTGTCAATGTTTCCATGAATCTTGTTGTCTAGGTAAAAATAGTGAACCAGCAGCAAGGCCTCAGTAAATATTCATAGAGATTATATGGCAGTGTGTGTTGGTCAAAATGAAAACCAGTAATAGAGATTAGGAAAAGGTCTTTAGAAGGTAGTTTTGACTATATTGCTCTTTTTTCTTCCGGGTTCTCTAAGGTTTAATTACTTAATATAGTGGGGTAATACCTGTTATCTCCAAGATTATCTCTACATTCCTAGGTATACTTTTACTGTGTCAGTGTTACTTCAAAAATTTGGAACATCACTGCAAACTCTTAGAGTAATTTTCCGCATAGCTGGTTGGTTTTTTTCTAGTAAAGCAGGAGCTAAAAATACAAGGAGTTTTGACTTTTCAACTATCAAAAATCAGACAGGCAAGACATAAATGACCACTGGCTCACATCCACTGGAAAGTCAGCAATGTGTGTACAAAATCACATACCTTCTCATTTGTTCCAATGGAAAATACAGCAAAATCTTAGTCGTGGTGGTGATCTCAATAAAAATGTCGATAAAATCAGTGGAAACACTCTACCTCACTGTGTTTTAAACCTAAGCCACTATAATAACTTTAAACCCACAAGGTTTTTGAAGGGATTCTGCTGGTACAGAGACTTGAGAGCAAGACTTGAATTTAGCAAAGATTTCTGATGTTTTCCTTCTTTAGTTTCCAATGCTGTTTATTGAGTGAGTATGACATCTGTGCTTCCTGTACTTCCTTTTGCTGGATACAGACTTGTAGCACAATCTTGGCCATTTTGCATGTGAATGGCACCTTTCAGAGACCCTTAATGTCTGGTATAAACAATTCAGTAGGTGACTCATTCACCTTTTATCCCAACATCAGGCCATTGTTTCCCATCCATCATACATAAAACTAGACTATGGTCTTTTTCTGAAAGAACAATTATATGGATAAAAATTGACCATGAGAGGTAAATTCAGTAAAGGAGAAGATCCACTAATCCTATGGTGGTCTGATTACAGCTTGGAGGAATTTTCATTATTCATTTTCAAGGCTAGAAACCTTGCTTTACATTTTCAGCTAAATAGAGTGCAACAGTTATCCTCTGCTCTGCAGTGTTTCTCTGTGCCCTGCCTTGCCTATAAATGGAAATCACCTCTCCACACTGGATTCCTAAAACAGCTTGTGAAGTCACAGCACATGAAAGGCCTTGAATGAATGTGAGATAGTGTTATTACTGAGGAGGTGTCTGTGCTGTAAATGCAGAGAATGATGCAGGTTAGATAGCAGATACTTTTATTTCAGTAGTTTTCATTCTCTTTCTGGTTCATTTTTACCCCAGCTGTCTAACATCACAAATTAGCAAGATTAAGGGAAGTGAAAAAACAGCATTTTTTTCCTCTCTGTGTCAACAGTACAGTTTATTACCTGGGAAAACTTTTCTGGAGGAAGACGGCACCTTGCTGCTTTGCCTAAAGCTAAATCACTGCAAATAGTGGGGTGACCACTGAAAGCATTCAGTGAAGAATCTGTGTACGTGTGCCCTTACCGTTTTGCATAGTTCTGCTATGTCAGTAAAGGTGCAGCTGTAGTCGAAGTTACACTGTCCTTAATGTTGGCCTTGGGCCCCTATCTGCCTTTCATCTCAACCCTGAGGTTTTTCACTTGACCCTACACAGCAGTGCAGCCTGACTATGGTGGGAGATCTGGTCACCTCTGGGTCCCAGATTGACCCATCTGCTGCTGACTTTCCAGCCAGTGTCTGTGTTGTTGGACTCAGCACACGTGCACAACTTAACACAGAAAGCCGGTGGACAGGATTTGCACAATTCCTTGTTCCTGGCTCCTGACCTCTCAGCATACCATCTCTCACATTCTGTATGGAGTAGAGAGATGTCTGGAGGAGAACCAAGTTGTTGCCAAGATGTTCCTCACAGCAATGGATATAAGATGTCAAGGAGAGGCTGCTTTGGCATCCCCTGGCCTTTGGCAGGACTCTTTTGTGCTGACTTAAAAAATGCATGGATGTGCATTTCAGTGCAGGACACAGAATATATGATACAGAACCAGATGTAAAGGTGGGAGGGTGGCTGGTAAAAAGCAAAAAAAACAAACCCAGCTCTGAACATCAGCAGAGACAAATTCTAAGATATCTTCATTCTTTGACAATTGCAAAAAGGCTGGACATTGAAGTCAGTTTCTAATGTACTTCTAAAGTCGGACTGAACAGTTCTGGCACACAGATTGTTTGGAGTCCTGTGTTCATCAATCAGTGTATGCATCCTTAAAGAACATAGTAAAAAGACCCAGCTCTAGAACAAATCAGGTCTTTTCAAACATGTGGCAGAGAAGCAGCATCCTGTTGTCAGTGATGCAAAATGAGTGAATGTTGAGCAGCAGCTCCCAGAGTTGATGGAAATGTGGCCTGCCTGGAAGTCATGTTACCAAGAAAGCTGTGGAGGTATATGGAAAATTTAAAACCATAAACAAAACTGATGAAGGTAGTGGAAAGACTCCTTGGGAATGTGATAGGCTTTGAAAGAAGACCTTACAGACCTTGCCTGTCTGTTCCAGTATTCCTTGCTTTTAACTACTGGCCTCCCTGAATTCCTATTGTTCTAGACTCAAACGAGGCCTGCACAGTGTTACCTTATGCCCTGCATTTCAAAGAGAATTAACCAGCCTATTCAACATCTGTTCATGTAATTTCTAATCCAAAGTTACAAGTGATATTGCTAAAAGTTAAAATTTACATTTGGATAATGCCTTTCATCCAAAAGGATTCCTAAGAGAATTCGCCAGTACATGTGTCCCAGTAACATCATCATTCCAACAGCAAAATGAGGCCAGAGCAGCACATTAGATAATTTCTCATTCCTTTGGCAGAAATATGCAGAGATCCAAACTGCATGCCTCAGAAACCTCTCAGGAATTTCCATCAATCTAAAATTTCATAGCAGGGGAGATATCACAGCCAAAATGATATTTAGAGGGAAGTAAAAGCTTAAAGGACATATTGATGGCTGATGTCCTCATCAAGATTAACCATCTGTATTTAGTCAGTGTAACTGCTGCAAATAAGTTTTGTGCTTTATCAGCTTGACCGCAAAGGTTAATTAACCTTCTTTCTGGATTTGATACCTTTCCAAGAACCTGTAGGAAATGATTTGTAGAGGCTAGCCAGTTTGCTACAGGTAAAGCTACTATGCGTTTAAAAAAAAGACAAACAAATCAGAGCACAGTGAACCTATCTGAAATCTGTCTAGAAAACAGGGAATAGGTTCCACTTGCATAAAATTTCCTCATGTCAGAGACTATATAAAACCAGGCTTGACATCACTATTTCATGACAAGCCTCAGAGTCCCCTGGTGCCAGTCTTAAAGCAAACATAGCTGATGTTGAAAGAGCACACGAAAATCCCAACTTTCCATTCGTTGTAGTGATAGCAGGATAAAGCTCTAAAGTCAGTCTGGAGCTGTCAATAAAATAAAGTGTGCTATGTAGGCAGAAGACCTCATGGGAATGTTGAAGCAGATGTCTGCTTGTCACTGCTCTGCTGCATAAGGGAGATGGTATAAATTCCAAAAGCCACTGTGCCCTACTGTATTTTATTTCCTGAAAACATTTACCTTGCCTCTTGAATGGATGTCCCATTAAAGGCTCAAATGTGAAATACTGCTTTCCTAGAGGAAACTCACCTGGAGTTCATAAATCAAGAAGACATAAAAAATTCAGCCTAGATTTCTTTAAAGATATCTTGTAATGAGAAACAGAGCAAAGGATACAGAAAAGAATGGGATGCAGGCTTTTCTGTGTATGTCAACTTTGCTGAATCACGCTCGTATCACCCCAATTCCAATTCAAAATTTTCCTTTGTATACAAAGAAATGTCGTATCACCCTCTGAATCTTTGGCTAAATAAGTTATCCTCCTTTACCTTATTTTAATTAACTACTTCATAGTCCTTGCTCCTTTTGAGTAACAGAGGCTCAAGAAAAAAATGTCATATGCTAAAATACATGTATTTTATAGAAAAAAAAGGAAGACTGAGCAGAGCAGTCAAAGACCAGTGAAAAAACATTAAGCCATCTGTATTTATATTCACTTATGTATGTGTACAAGTGCATTTATGCACAAATTTGGTTTTCTCATCATACAAATAGAGATTTCGCACAAGGAACTGTCTCAATCTCTTACTATACAGAAAAACTATGAAAATGATGTTTTAGTACAAGAAGGGATTATGTACATTAATGATGTTAGAAGATGCTTAAAATCACTATCTAAATTGTCACTTCCCTTCAGTAATTTTTTATCCATAGAGGAGCAGCAAGACAAGGCATTTGTGATTCCATGTGCAGTGAGAAAACATCTACATGAGGTAAACCAATCTTTTTTTTCTTTCTGGACAATGACTGAAAATCAGGAATTTTGCTGGGTGTCTTCACATGAATGGCATTGAGAGCACTTGAGGATTTGTTTGAGATTTTTTCTGTTGTTGTTTGTTTGTTTGTTTCTGTCTTAACCTACACCATAGCCATGAGTGTTTATTTCTGACTTTTGACTCTCGGTAGTTTTTGCCTGTTTATTGTGTTCATGGACCTGTCAGTGCAATAAGCCAAATGAAACTATAAGCTTCCACTTCCAAAGTGACTGAAACCCAGATCTGATTTATTTTATGACTTGAGCTCTTCCTTGTCTTGTTGCAGCCAGCAGCTGGAGAGTTAGCTCTCTGATGAGACACTACAGGAAAACATTCAGTGTTTTATATAGATCCTCTCTGACTTATCCTCTGGTTTCCATGGAAATCCATATGATCCCCATAGTTACCAAGTCTAGTTCTCTTCAGTGTGTGTAGGATAGACCTACAGGTTAACCCACACAAGCTCTATCCATTCAATTGTATGCATACTAGGGAGATTTAAACAAATCAAGGCTCAATATGAATATTAAATTAAAACATTTGTACTTTTTGGATGTTATGTTCAAAGATGATGTCTGCACGTTTTGTGGTCTAGGCTAGCATTTTTACCTCACTGAAGCACTTTTAATTGTTATAATTAACATAAACATTATAATGCAACTATAACTAATGCAAGTTAGAGCCTCTCTGAGTAGTTCTAACACATACTAATTTTTGGTTATGCTTTATGTTATGGGGAAATATTTATATAAAATATAAAAACTATATTTAATACTAAGAGTAATTATATGCTTGCATTTCAGGGCATTTAAATAAATTGAAGGTAAAATACTATTATAGTATGACACATAAATTGAAAATTAAGAAAACAAATTACTTTTTGCCTTTTTACCACATCAAAGAACTAATTTTAAATCTACCTGGATGTTGGAATCTGGTTTAGTTTTTCTGTTGAAGTCCCAGCAGCAAACTTGTCAGCTGTGTGGCTTATAAAGTTTCATCATTCAGAAGGTGTTGACAAAAGACAAATTGCTGAAGAAGGACTCTGTCCATTTGTCAAGGAAAACTGAAGGATGAAGATACAAGTCTTCTTTATCTGAAACCATGTGGATAATATTCTGCATGTACAGCTGTGTTAGTGATTTGATTTTATGGCAAGCAAACAGTGCTTACTTTAATGGGATTTATTAAGATTTATTTAACACAGCTTACCTTCTGCTTCCCTGCAAGTGTCAATATTGCTAAAACCTAATATTGTACATACTTTATTACTTTCTTAACTGGCACTTGTGTGATCTTTGGTATTCACATAACCTGATAAGCCACCATTGAGGCACATAACTTGCTGTAAATGCTTTATCTTTTTTCTCTTGTAATCTTGCTATGTTTGAGGTAGATTCTGAAAGTTTTTTATTGGTTTCATATAAATTTGCTATTTGCTGTTTGCTGTAGTAAAAAACATCTGTGTTTTCATGTTGGAAACTCAAGGAAAACCTTCTTGTGCAGTTACCATGTTTCTGAGAGCCCCAGTGGGAATGCACAGGCATTTGCTAATTTCCTAAATAGGCTATTTTTCGTACATGATGAAGGTCATAATATTTTTTGCCAGATCTTTAAAATCAATTTATTGCTTAGATTTTGTTTGTCCCATTTTCCCCCAGTGCAAAGAGCACACACACACACACACACACACACACACACACAAACAGAGGCAGAGTGGCCTTACCTTTCAGGCAAACTACACTGCCCTTCAGCCAAATCAACATCCCCTCCATGTCTTTGAATTAAATCTGCAAATTACAATATCATCCTGAAATTTAACCTTTTCAGATTTTGTTCAATTCTACGCACTCCCTAACATCTGTAGGACTCAAACTTTTAACCCATTCATTTCAACTCATTCATTAACCCATTCACAGATTTATTTCACCCATTCTTTCAGCCCATTCATAACCCATTCACTTCACATAGCCTTAGGGTAACAGCTGTTACAGCAGATCTTAGGGTACCTTTTCTTTAGTACTGCTACCTTCTATGAACTTCAATAGAGAATAGGATCGTGCTTGTTAGGTAAAGAGAGATACTTTGGGTACAGTTTTCAGCTGCTCTGTAATCAGGGTTTTGCTGTTTTATCTTCCCTGTCTTTGTGGACTTGCTAGTTCTGCTCCATAGTGGTGCCGTGACAGCTCCAGCACAAATTGAGACTGATTTGAAGTAAAAGGCACCTTAGCCTTTAGGTTAATGGTTTTATACAAATATTTGGGGAAATAATTTGAAATTAAATGGGCATTATTATCATGAGGAATGAGCATCTTAGTTTTCCTTAGCCAGCTCATCTGTCCCTGTTAAGCCATTGATATAACTGGCTTTCAACCTTTGAAATTGCTTCCATGACAACTCTTATTTGCCTGTAAACTGGATTGTTTTGAATCTGGGGAGGAGAACATGTAAACATAAAATCAATGACTCCTGGCAATTCCAGTGGTGTAACATTTTTGTCAGGAGCCTGTTTATATCAGATTTTTAAGCATCCTGACAAAATAAAAATATGATTTATGGTGCTTTAACCCTGAGACCTGTCACGTAAGTAGCCACTGTGAAGCAAACAAAATGTTGTGCATTTTAACTACTTAGGCTTTGGGGAAGGGTTCCCTCGGGGAAAATGCAGGATCCTCAAGTTACAATAGATCACATTTCCTTCACTCCTGTTTTTCTGGAACACGTGTCTGATGGATTTTGATATAACAGTTGACCATTGTCCCTATTCTTACTCATCTCTAATCACTCTGAATCTACTTCATCCAGTCAGTCAAAGCAGACAGTTTAGCACAGACTTGAGCAAATTTGTCTTAACATAGGTGGCAGTGTCTCAACAAGGGAAATCTTCTTGTCTGAGTACAACTATGCAAACATACATCCATTGTTCATTACTGTGGAAATATTATCTGACTCTTCCCTTTTATTTATCTATGACTTCATCCCCCCACCAAAGTAAAGTGATTTATGTTTACCAGTGTGCATTTAATTTTGCATAACAATTTGGGGAAATATCAAATATATGAGCATTTCCTTAAGTTCTTCTTAATCAGGATGTTTTTAAGCTAAGAAACAAAGTCAAGGAAAGAAGTGCTCTTCTGAAACACTGGCTGAAAAAATCAACAAAATCCTAACATGTGAAGATGGTGGGTTATAATACTTTTTTAGAGGTCCAACAACTTAGTAGAACCCTATACTATTATTTCCCAAAGTTGACAGGAAAATCTGATCCATAAATAATGGTTTCATTTTCTGGGATCTCTTAATACTTAAAGAGGATACTTAGAGGAGAAAAATAAAAGTAGGATAAAAATCCAGTAGCTGAATTTAGTGACTGGATCATATTTTAAAATAGGAGTAGCATTCATTAAAGGACACTTCATAGAGTAGCATGAAATACAATATGAACATTCTTAATGTCCTGGCAACACCAAGAAGGTGGCCTAGGAAGTATAAACTTAAGGTGATGGATGGGATGGAGACGGAGTTGGAAAGGAAATTCACAATTCAAAGTTATTCATGGGATGAAGAACAAGGAGGCTAGATGAACTGATGATAACCCCTGACATTTTGTAAAAATAAATATTCTTTATAATTCATTTCAGTCATGCTACAGGAAGTTCCTATGTGTTTACAAGCACTCCCACTGTTCCCCAGTTATGGTTATTAAGTGCAGACATGGAGAAATTTGGCCCTTATCATACTGAGTAATGTGTGTCTCTCTGTTGTTGAGTTACTCTTGCAGTTCTGCTGAAGAAGGTCCTTTGATTTCCTATAGCCCCTGAACAGGGCTTCTCTCCTTGCACCCTGCATCACATGTAACTACAACATTATTCTGGAGTCAGCTGATACACAAAATCACCAGAGGCAGTGAAGATGACAGATGTGATCCTAGTCCAGCTGTAGTAAGTGACGATCTTCCCCTTGATTTCTCTGCCCTTGATATCTGAAGCTTTGTATTGAATGAGCTGCTTCACTCAGGATGCTGAAAACCATCCCCCATACTGAAATGTGGTCCCTCCTGGAAGCTCATGTCTGCTGGTTCTAGCCATCTTCCACAAAATGCCACTGATCACAAGAGCACACATTACAAGGGTGATACTAGGACTGGGCAGCTTTGCAGGGCTAGGAGTTGGAACCAATTACTGCCTTCAGAAATCAAAGTAATATTTAATTTGACATTTCATGATAGCACAACTGAACCCTGCTTCCCCAAGCTTACGGAAAGTTTCCTTGATCATGAAGTTACTACCAGTTTTATGCTGTTGTTCCAGTCAACCCTGAGAATCTGTAATCTTCAAGCAGACCAGTCACAGGATTTGTTGTGTATGAAGAAATGAAATTGCAGGTTAGACTGTGAGCTTTGTGGACAAGAGGGTTTACAAAGCATTCAGGTCCTCCAAGGAGCACACTGAAGGACTTGCAAAGTGTCTGGACAATAAATTGCAGGATAAAGACTGGTCAAATCTGGGGCATATTCCTGATGGGATCTCTCTCCATATCAGACCACCAACAGATATTTGATGGGTTACAGGTAGGGAGGCAGGGAAACAGTTTGTGTTCAAAGGCTGGAGCCCTGATAAGTATCTTTAAATGAGTATTCATGGCAAATTCTAGTTTCAATGAATGTCAGGAGATTACCTGCCAATAAAATATGAGGGCCCTAAATACATTCAGTTTGATGTGGTTACTTAAGTGAAATACTTAATTCTGAACCTGAGTCAGTGGAGAAAGATGCAAGATTTGTGTCTCTAATTGGCTGAACTGCCTTGGTGGGGTATTGACTTGGTGGGCAACTAAGGACTTTAACTCACTAATGCACTTAAATAGATGGTATAAACCCAAAGTGACATTTGGGGCATTCAGAGTGTGACCTCATCTATACAGACCAAAACTCAAAGAGGATTCTAGGAACCAAAATCTAATTTGATGACCCCCTGCCTCTCCATCATACAGTATAGTGCTACACCAAGCAAACCTCTGCCCCAGCTCTTCCTCTTAGGCACCCGCCTCATGTAAAATTAGGAGCAAATGGAACAAGACTCTACCTGTTATTGTACATCTCGCTCCACAAAACTTGTGACCAATGTTGGTATTATGTCAACCCATGATAACACAAGGTAGGCCAAGAAGCAGGCTGTATTTGCTCAATAAATGAAGTTAAAACAGTGTTTCTATGGAACTGAACTACCAAGTACCTTCATGAAGAATGCAAGCACCTAGAAATAATCTTAGGTACATTTGGGAAGAAGCAGTCTTCCAGGGAAAGACAAGGCAGGGTGTGGGAGAGAAAAGAGACTGAGATCCACTGATCCACAGGTATGTGAAGACATTGTCATTTATGGTTTCCTACTGGGAAATCTGCATAACACTTTTACTGGTGATATTCTGTCTGGACTCATCTCTTATTCTAGAGGTTGAGTTCTTCTCATAGATAGCTCTGCATAGCAGCTAACATTGTACTGACCAACTAGATAACTTTGTCAGAAGAAGAATTTAACAGGACAATACAGTGAATAACCACTCTTAGGGATTCACTGTTAAGATTATTTTTTTGCATGTGTAACTCTAGGTGCTTTGGTTACCCTTCCTAACACTCACCCATTTCAACTTTGGTCAGTCACAGCCTACTGTCCTCCAGAGTTTGCAGAGCAGGAGGATTCAGGTTTACACATATCCATCCATCCATCCATCCAGCACACTTTTCTCTTCCCATTGCTACAGCTCCAGGATCAGGTGTTAAACACTGCAACTCCAATCACAAGTCTTCCCTGAATGGTACATCAGAAGGAATACTAAGTAACCTGGAAAGTTTCAGTTTACTTGGAATTGTTTGGAGTAAATTGCTAAGAAATTTTTTTGCTAAAGGTGTGACCAGGTTCTACCAATCCCAACTGCCTATAGCAGGAAAGGTTTTAACTTTCTTTTCTGTGTACGAACCATTAATTCAGAAAACAATGCCTTGATTCTTAACATCTCTCCCTCCTCTCAAGTTGCCTGTTGCCATTTACTCTTCATTAACTCTTCCAGCTCTACAAATGCCATAATCCTGGGGCTATAACATTTCTGCTGTGAGCATGGGCTGTGAGCCCACGTGTTGTTCCTGCAGTTGCATCACAAGCACATGATATAGGAAAGAATGAGTAGAGGAATGAAGATAAGTAGTGGGAGAGGCAATTCAAAAGGAGTTTAGGTTCTGCAATGCAAAGCCACATCCTCCTATTTTCTCTTTTAGAGAAGCTGTGAAACAGGGAAATGTCCCATATGGAAAATTAGAATGCAGAATTTGAACACCTTAAAGCTGGGTTAGGTTTAGTTCCAGCATCTGGAAAAACACCTGAAGTCATTCTGGTTTGCTTGAAAGAACAGGCTCTGGCCTTAGGCATAAGGAACAGTTTGTGTGCACCTAGGGCCTCTGTTTATTTAGTAACTGAAGATGGTGTGCAGTGAAAGCTATTCTAATTACTCTCCCTTTGAACTTCATGAGTTTTAAATCTTCTCCTTCACTTTCCTGGAGATAAATCCCAGATAATATCTCATTCCAGCATCCTTATTTTTGTGCAAAGATGGAAGTAACCCAAATAGGAATAGCCATTAGAGAACCCTG
Organism: Urocynchramus pylzowi; assembly: GCA_013397555.1. Classification (NCBI taxonomy): domain Eukaryota; kingdom Metazoa; phylum Chordata; class Aves; order Passeriformes; family Fringillidae; genus Urocynchramus; species Urocynchramus pylzowi. The sequence continues at coordinate 76,680 of VZRH01002545.1, forward strand.
GTGGGGGGCAGGGGGGGTGCATCTGTCTTACATCATGTAAGGGTAACAATCATGCATGAAGTTTGTTAGGAAGGACACTGGACCCTGACGATCCTTTTACTTACAGTGTACTTCTGAACATCCTTGCATGGCTTTTATTACACCAAAGATGAGCAGGTCCCAACCAGGGCAGAGTCTTAATTCAAGAAGAAAATTATAGCATCTGTTCCAATTTAGGCCTAATTCCACTAACATCACATAAAGTCTCATTCAACAGAGAACTACAAAAATTATGTTTTAAGCTTTTTCTTTTCTTCGTTTATATTTCAGTGACTCTGCTGGTTTTGCTCTGGATTCCTTTAAAAGGAATGTTACAGAAAATGGCAGCTCTGTTTATCAGCTGTGCTGATGCTGTTCTGGCAATGAATGCAGGGAGACTGGAAAATGATTTTGTTGATGGAATTTCCTCAATACCTTTGGCATTAGACACAATGGAGTGAACATGACTTTGACGTAAAAAATTCATTGGGATATTTGTTTAAGACCAACCCTCCATGACTCGAACAAACCTTAATCAAGAGGGGATGGGCTAGAAGCTCAGTAGTTACCTTTTTAAAGGAAAAATGTTGGGTTTTTTTCTGAAATTTACTTGGCTTTAGGATCTATAAAGGCAATATATTGACAAAGGGTTTTTTAATTATTAGGTCAGACACAGTCCATCAAACACTCAATATTGTTGATATGGTAACAGCAAAAATGTAATCAACTTCTTGGCACTCTGTGTTTTGAAGTCATAGAACTGTGTGCTGTAACCCTTTAAGAAACAGAGAAATTCCTCTGTAAATGCAACATGAGGGTTTTTTTTGGATTTAAATCTCTGTCTACCTCCTCCTCTTACCTCCTGCTGCTTGCACTAAGCAGGAAAGGAGTGGCAGCTACAACTCTCATTTCAAAAGGGACAGGGATAAAAAACTATCAGTTAGCAGCTGATCTAAGGTTTGACTAAACAACAACTAAAATTTAATGATAATTTTTACTTGCTTTCCTTTTCCTGAAAATGGCTAGAGTTTGGAGCAGTGGAATTTTCGAAAAGCAGAACAAAAATCCCCAGATATGTGTGTGAGGTCTTATAATACTGAATGTCTGAGGATAGTAAGAGTAGTGAGAGCAAGGAAATTCTGTCCATTCAGAAGCCTCAGTCAAGGTCAATTAAAATTATTTGCAGGGCAGTGTGTCAGTGATTAAAAGATCAGCTGCAGTAAAGATCCTATTCTTGCTGCAGTGAAGAGGCACAGCCTTTAGTTCCCCAGGAAGCTGGACTTTGATGACACCGCAGAAAGACTGGCCAGACCTGTCCAGGTCACACAAGGCCCAAGCATCCCACCACTGTCTCTCCATTCTTCCTACTCTGGCCTCCTCACATTGCCTGATCCACACCTCTCTAAGGAAGAAGACACCTGTTTAGACAGGAGAAATTCCTCAAGTTTCCCAGTGGCCACCAGTCCCACAAGATGTGGGCCAGTGTACAGCCGGCAGGTCCCTGCCTTAGCTGCAGCTGTTCCACAGCAATTTCTATCTGCTGGCACCTGGACTGGGGGACATACAAAGTACCAAACACTAAAAAGGTGGGGGATGAATCTCCATGCATGTTGTGAAGTTGGTGAGATGTAATTTGGTGATGGCCAGATGTCATTTGGTGAGGGATAGAGATGGCCTACAGGACTCCCAGAGGGTAAGCACCCCAGGTAGTGCTTGTATTGCTTACACCTGGAGCTGCCAGAAATTAATCCATGGCCTGCAAGAAGGTCCTCAGAAAATATTCAACAGTTTGCAGCTGCCCCTTCCTTCCTTTCTTCTCCACTAAACACTCCAGCCTCATGCAAACAAGGCAGCTGGGATGCAGGAATCATTCTCAGAGTGCTCCCAACTGGTCAGGGAAAGGAGATCAGGCTTTTGCAAAATCATTCAGGGTGCACTATCCTCCCCATTTTCTTCTTCCCACCATGTAGATTTCTGTGCTATTTAAAGAGGAAATGTGTTGACAAGTCTAAGCAAAAACTAACTGGGATAGCTGTAAACCCACAGCACCTATTGGGCTGGAGATCATTCAGAGCAGATGGTGATGCTGGGGGTGGTGATGAAAAAGCAGTGGTGGAGCTCTTTCAATCCTTCTGGGAAAGAGGACATGCCAAGAACATGTAATTGAGGGACAAAGGATAAAGCTAGCAATAATATCTCCATCTACCTGGGAAGTTTTGAGGTAAATTGGCTCAGTGTAGGGCCCAAACTCACCAGCCTGGGCACCACCTAGTTCTCTGATAGGTGCACTCATTGCAAATACTGGACTGCCTTTTTTTTTTTCCTTACTTGCAGCAAGTTTAAAAAATTAACCACATGCAGTAGAATGGAAAAATTGCCAGCACTTGCTTTAAAAGGCTGTAGGACATGGAATAAAGGGGGTTTCCCCTTGGCACACATTTGTTAGGAGAATTATGTAACCTTGTTTTGCAAGAAGCACACTGATCTCCTGGTACTGAAAAAGACCCGCATATGTTGACTGCAAAAATGAGAGAGTCAGGAATGGATTATACAGGAATGAGTCTTGCCAAAGTAAGCAAGTGCAAACATCCCACACTTCCCAAATTATCTTTCTTTCCTGCTTAATGCACTGTAAATGAAATTCAGTTGGACTTTGACATTATGGACTGGATTCAATCCCATTTATATTGTGCATAGATAGGAACTGATGATAAAATGATATTTGAACAAATAGCTCACTTCCTTTGCAATAATTCTTACAATTGTTAACATACTAATAATTATAATAATGTGTTGCATTTATAATAGAGCCTTTCTTCACCAAGAATCCTAATGCTCTTTAATGAAATAAAAGGATTGTACTGTGTGTACACTATCTTAACTGAAAATACATCTGACATCACAGCTCTGCCTGTAAATCATGCTTTAAAACATGAGAAGATTAACTTTCCTACTAATCTATTGCATTTTCAGTGCCTTTTTATTGTTAAATATGGCTCTGCTTAGTCCTCCAGATGCTTTCCACCAAAATTAATATGTGAGAAATCTGCAGCATTAGGCAACCTTCCTAGGGGAACTCTACACTTGTTTTCACTGCTGCAGGCAGTCTGGGTAATTTTGATTTCCCTTGATTTTCAAGATAACAATTTAAAAAACAGAAAAGGAGATTCCTTACTCAACAAAATTAGTATTTCAGTGGTTCTATTCAGCTATTACTGCTGACAATCTGTGTGTGCAGAAAATATGAAGTAAGGCCTCATTGCCCAGTCTTGAGTGAAGCAGGAAGGTGCATGCTCGTTTTCAGCATGTCAAGAAACATATGTCAGGTCAGCCCTGAGAAAAACACTCTTAAAAGCAGATGCTGCTGCCAAATATTATTAGACTATACATCCTGGAAACTTAGCCAGATATCTCCATTAAAAAAAAAAACAAAACACCCAAACAAAAAATCCCTACATCTTCATGTAGATGAACTAATGAAAGTCCTTTTAATTCTTGATTCAATAAACTAGACAGCCTTGCAAGGCTCATATCAATACAAACTTAATGTGAATGACTCCCCTCTGCTGAAGCATCAAATGCTTTGGAGGAATTTGTTGGACACTGGACAGTGAAATGCTTTCCACCATGTATGGCCTAAACTCATTGTAAATAGAGTGTGTCCCTTCACTGCCTTCACTGCCTCAGTTTCTCTGAGTGATGGGAATAAGAACACATGATCAGTATTACCCTGAGAATGCTGAGAAATTATTAATATTTTTCTTTCTTAGGATCTTTGAATCTACTACTACTACTACTACTACTATTATTATTATTATTATTATTATTATTATTATTATTATTGTATTTAGCCAATGTAGATAGTAGAAGTAGTCAATATTGGCACTGCTCACAGGCTCAGTGTCAAGATTTAATCAATTTCTACTCTTATTGGTGTAGATTTTTTTTCTGACCTAAGAGTTAATTTGTTAGTTGTACATATTGGCCCTTTTAATCAGATGTAAAAAACAGAAAATGGGAAAAAGAGGAAGAATGTCAATCACCCATGCCAAAAAAAATGTCAGAGGAAGTAGTCAAACTGCATTTCTAAAAAAACCCCGATGTCTGGAAACTGTTTTTCCAGTAAAAATAAAACAAACAAAACCAAACCCAAACCTCATGTTGGCCAAGAATGGAAAATGACCATTCCTTAGGTAAATGTTTGACTAGTTAAAAGAATGAGGGAAAGATGGTGACAGCTAAAATGTTTTGTGCATGTGTGATATAACAAGCTTTCTTTACAAGACAGGTGTAATAACAGTGCAAGCTGTAGGAATGCCCTGCCCTGTGAGTCAACAGGCTGACAACATGGCACTCATTTTCCAGTTTAGAACAAGAAGCAGCAAATGGTTTGGCTACAGGAGATGGAACTGCAGGGCTAGCATGGGTAAACAAACTGGAAGTATGCATGCTGAAGTAGATCCAGGATACCAGGGTGTTAGCACTTTGAGCTCTCTGAAAAACACCATAAATACTGTATTGGCCACAAATGAGGCAGAATTTTAAATGTTGTCCAAGATTGCAAATTACTCACAGGCCTGTAGAGACCGAACAGCAGCAAACACTGTTTCAACTATTATCACCTCCTGTGGGTTATCAGAAAGGATGTGGGTTTGTGATTGATGCTCTGTAGGGCCAATAGCACAGCCCTACTCTTCCAACCCTTCCTGCCTCTTTTGAACATCTCATTCTGGGACTTACACCCTGTCTGACCCAGTACTTTGCAGATGAAGGCAAATTTGAAAATAAAGCTTTCTGAAGCTGTAAAGAGTTTCTTATTCTGAACTGGTTTTGTATACAGACCTCTCACTTCCCAGATAAGAACAATATCCTAAGAAGCCAATCAGTGAGAAGCAGCACAGTTTAAATTCATACACACACCCTTAATACAAATTCACTTCCATAAGGAGATAAGCTTTCTGTGAGTTCACTCACTAATCAACCAGTATAAATGGAGAAAGCAGAATGGGAGGTGTGGTTTCACAACTTAATTTTCCAGGATTTACATTTAATTTAAGTCAAAAGTAGAACAAAATAATTGCTCCCATGCTAATTTACATCAGACACATTTCTTTTTTAACAGGCCAATATTTGCTCATAAGCTCACTCAAAAAAATAAACTAAGAACCGAGGCATAAAATAGTTGCAAAATTATCATATACTTGAACTACTCAGGACATTGGGTGATGTGCAATACATTTAATATGCGCAGAGCTAAACCCTGCAGCAACTGCTGTAACTCCTGCCTCTGCAGAAACTCACTATTGGTGAGTTATCAAAAGAAGCTAAATTCTTGTGAAAAACCACAGAATCTTTAGTAACATCAGGAGGAAAAAACATGACTGCAGCTAGTTTTAGCCTATTTCTTAGAAATTGTGTTGCACAGGAACATTTCTGGTTTGGGAACAGGAGCTAAAATTTAAGGAGAAGGAGACGGGTCCATTGTCTTTGCAACTAAGTTGCTTCTTTAATTCTGGGTCATTTTTGCAGGAAAACAGTCCTTGTGTAGTAGAGCTCGGTTTGTCTCATTACTGCTTTGTTATCATCTCCAGTGAACACACTGAAAGCCTTTGGCATCCCTACCTTTTTGCAGTGCTGGCCCCTGTGATCTCCCACTGTGTATGTTCTAAGCAACAGGCTGCAGGACTTCTCCAGACCCCTTGCAGATCTGCTGCTCCCCAGGTAACTCCTGTCACTTACACTGACATTGCAAATTTACCAAACCCATACACTTGCTCATCTTTGTTGTGGGACTCAATGGTATGTGACAAAAAAGACTCAGGGCTGGACATGTATAGAAAGAAGGAAGATTCCAGTTCTTTAAAGCTGTTCAAAAGCACTTGCTCAGTCACAAAACATCTAAGTTTTGTCCAGTAGTGTTTTGTCCTGCTTTCAGAAGTGTAGGGACTTTAAATTGTAGCTGCTTCCTTGTAATTAACTAGGCACAAAAGCTGAACCCATGGAAATTGTACAGTAAACACTACTGCTTACTGGCATATGGGAAAGAACAATGAGGGCTCAGACTCCCATGCTACAACCTAAGAGCAGCACAATATGCTGTGTTTTGGGGTGATTGCATTGTACTGACATGTGATTTAGGGAGAAATAGTTGCTTTTGCCAACACAAAAACAAATTTTCTCCTGCCATTATGTTAGGGCCCCTTTTCACCTCTCCTGTGCAGTGTTTGCTGAAGTCTGTCTGGCCAGTTAAGCAGGAGGTTGGCTGTGCTGCAGCAGACTTGTGGAAAGCAATTAAATGATTTATTACTTCTATTGAAAATGGGTTTTGGAAAGCAAACATTGTTCAGTGCAATATCACCACTAGTGACACACAGCAGTTTGCTTCTCTAATGTTTTCCTTTAGGACCTCACGAAACATGGCAGAATACCACTGGAGTAACACTTGGTCTTACAGGATATGTAATCCTGAGAAGATGTGACTGAGCTAGGATAAAGGAGGTGCAGTCAACTTTTTGCAGTATGAACACCAAAGAGGGTCTGAATTTGTGACAGTGAATTTCAAACATGTGATTCATGAAACAGAGACAGTCTTACAAGCCTCCACAAATCCCTGCCAGGCACAGCAAAAAAATCCAGGTTACTTGATTTAACCTTAGGCTTTTAGATTGTCACATTCATGGGGAAGAGAGTCACAGATTCAATAAGGAGACATTCAGCAACATTACTGTAATCATAATAGAGATTATAAAGCTAGTGCTAAAAATCCAGTGTGGGAGCTGAGTAAGGAACACTAGTTCAGGACATGAACTATGTTAAGTGCTCAGTCTGGCAAAGGTCCTGGACATGCCACTACCATCATGATTTATGTCAAATCATGTACTGAAAGCAAGAGGACGAAGTTTAATTTGGCTCTTTGGACAGAAATACACCAACGGTCAGGAACACGTTGTTCAAACAGGCCATATGGACTTCAATGTGCACTGAAAGTATCAAGGTGGCCTCTTGACTCATGCCACTAAAACTCATGCATCTGGTTTACGCATGAAATTTAGTATGACTCTCCAAGTGAAAGAGAGTTCTGAGATCACCAGATTTCCTTCTGGTATCTAGAAAGAATCATATCAGGTAATCCCTCATAAATGTATTGATCTCTACCTTAAACCAAATAGATTTTTTGCCTTTGCCATTTCCTAAAAAAACCTGTTACAGGGCCATACACGTTTGACGGCTTAAAAATATGTCTTATTTCAGATTAAAGAATATAAAGCAAATAGCTCTGTAAAACCTGTTGATTGTTCCACCCTTCTTGTATTGACTTTCTGGATACAGATGATATGTGCATAAAAATATGCAAATGGACTCTTTACCTTTCATCTGAGAAAGCTGTCAGCTCAGATCTATTTGGTTCTCTACAAACATTCATTTCTACAGGCACATAATAGAAGGACTATTGTTGTAAGTAGGAATTAGGAGCACTCTAATACAAAACACATGAAATAACAGGATTGGTATACAATCAAACGGATGTTGTACTTATAAATCTAACACTTTACTGTAAACAAAAGAATAATTCTCTCTTCCCACCATTTCTTTATTGTCTCACTAGAGTTCTGCTGACTTCAGTAAATTTTGATCTGCCTTATATTGGCCTAAGTAAAAGCAGTAACAGCTGCAACAACAACACAGGATTGTTTCAAATAGACTTAAAGGGTAACACAATCAGTTGTGTTTGATGGGTGATACTTTCTCACTATATGTATATGCTATGCTAAAACTGATGTAAAGTTATTATGCTCAATAACTGATGATGTAAATATATTGACAGACTATCATAGCAATGTGAGGGCAATAGACTGGTGCAAGCAGAAAGGGGAAAATGGTTATCAAAATACATTTAGCAAATCATAAATTCTATATACAGAAATAAAAGACAATTTAAGAACAGTAAGCATACCCATAACGATTATAAACAAAATTCTCATAATGCTAAATATTCTGATATTTAATGAAATGGAAGACCATCATGTTATCTTCAGAACTGGCTTAAAAATATTTTTTTCCTATGTTTCCCTTAAATCCAAAAATAATTTCCAGTAAATCAAGAAAATATTAACCTAGGATTGACATGTGGTCAAATTTGGTGCTTTTTTCTTGAAATTCAATCTTTGTGGATGCAGTTCAGTCTAATACTCTATCAAAATATGAGAAAGCAATTCAGTGCTTTTAAGTGCAACATAGACTTTTGACTTTTAATTTGTTCTCTTGATAGCTTCATTGTTTTAATTCTGATCTTTAGATACTGTAAAGGAAAGATTAAGACCAACCAGAGCGAATGAACTGGCACTTTATAAAGTTTCATTTCTGGAATGCCTACTATACTCCCGGTATTCTTCAAAAGCCAGAGCCCAAAAAATATTTTGAATATAGCAGCATAGCACTGTAAGTTAAAAAGCTTTTTAAAAATCACTTTATGAGTTTTTACACCTTGCCAATTTGTCATATTTAAAAATACTGCAAAAATTTCAGACCAAGGTTATTTTCTGACGTATTATTATAAACCTATGCTCAAAGAAAAACTGAATTTATGTAAAAAAGATGCCATGCTCAGTGTTTGTAGTGAGCCCTCTAGTAACAACATCACTGAAGGGGAAAGACAGACTTGCAAAAGGGTTTCTGTTCCAGTGATGTAATTACACACAAAAATTTGTAACAGCATAAATTACTATAACTTACGGTCATTTTGTTAATATTTTGTGGCACAAAAGCCAGGGGTATGGCAAATAGGTTGAGACCAGCTGCAAGTTAAACAACTAGGAAGTCAGTCAGTGTGCCCTGGCAGGTTACAGCCACAAGCCCAGAGAAAAGCAGGAGGGATTTTTGGTAGTGGCAGAAGGTACTGGAGTAGCTTTCTCTAGCAAAAAGGGGTGCAGAACACTGCCACTGTTTTTCACTGGTCTTTGCATTTATTAAAAAAACAAAAACAAAAACAACCCAACCAAACAAAAAGCCCCAAAGAAACTATTACAGATTTTCAGTTTGGTGGAAATAACTCTGTTGCATATTCTGATAAAGAGTGTGTCTCTGGAGAGGAGAACAACATAGAATCATACGTTCATAGAGTGGTTTGGGTTGGAAGGGACTTTCAAAGATCATCTAGTCCAATACCCCTGTAAGGGCATCTTTCACTACACCAGGTTGCTCTAAGTGCTGTCTCACCTGAATTTGAACACTGCCAGTGATGGGGCATCCACACACTTCCTCAGGTAATTTGTTTCAGTCTCTCACCACCACTATTAGAGAAAATAAATCCTTCTTTATCTACAGTTTAAACCTAACCTCTTTCAATTTAAAACTGCTGTCCCTTGTCATGTCACTAAACTCCCTGGTAAAAAGTCTTTCTATATCTTTCATATCAGTGTCCTTTATATATTGAAAGGTTGCTGTCAGGTCTCTGTGGAGCCTTCTCTTCTCCAGGCTGAACAAACTCACCTGTCAGCCTGTCTTTATAGGAGAGGTAGTCCAGCTCTCTGGAACTAACAGTTCTGTGCCTTTCCTGTGCTGGGGACTCCAGAGCAGGATGCAGCACTCCAGGTGGGCTCTCACCTGAGGGGATGGAGTAGTAGGGAGAATCACCTCCCTCAGCCTGCTGGTCACACCTCTTTTGATGCAGCTCAGGATGCAGTTGGCTGTCTGGGCTGCAAGGGCACATTGCCAGCTCATTTCCCAGTTTACATCCCCCAGTATCCTTCAGTCCTTCTCTGCAGGAATAACTCACCATTAATTAACCACACAGATTGCACAGATACCAGGAAATGCCCAGTACTATTTGCAGCCTGAAGTAATCCCTCAACAGGAAGATGGCTCCTTTCTTGAGAGTAATTGCACAGATTTATCTGGGGGAAGGTTTGGGAGGACAAATGCATACAGAGAGGGTATGAAATACAGGAGCTGAGCCTGCAGCAGGAGTGTAGACTGGGAGAGAAGGAGCAGGGACTCCCTGCAGCTGAGGGCAGACCCAAAGCCAGATATGAGAGGTGAAGGACAAAAGGAAGCTTCCCAGGGACCCTGAAGACAGCTGGCAAATCAGAGGTGCTAGCAGGGGCTGGACTGAGGGAGAGCTCCTACTCTTCATGAACAGAGCTCACAGGAGACCTATTTAATCAAACCTTTTAAAACAGATTCACCTCGGAGCTCTGAACTCCCTCTCAGGGTCATCCCACTGCAGATTATTATTGTGCACTCCAGTAATTCCAGTTGCAAGATTTCTGGGGGGGATTTTTTTGCCTTTTTTTTTTTTTTTTTTTTTTTTTTTTTTTTTTTTTTTTTTTAAGGGAGAGCCCTTTTTACTTTAAAAGCATTCCACTTCAGTGAACTGGCTGCCCAGGGATCCTGTCACACCACGTTTCTGTCACATTATAACACCACTTTCAATGTCTTCTTGTATCAAATGACAGGTTGGGATTTTCAGAGAAAGCAAAGGCTTTTCTCACTTTTAGATTCTGCTGGGTTAAGCATATATTCCACTCTAAAGGACAGTGCTGACCCATCTCAGGGCTTAAACTGTACTGCAGACTGCATACACAACTAATTTAGTTTTCTTTCAAAAAAAGCTGTGCAGATGAAGCAGGACCTGCTAGTCCAGACAGAATTCATTAGCAACAAAGATAACATGTTTCAATGTTTGCTCCCTTGTTTTGACTGCAGGAACAAGGAGAAACAGTTCTTAATTACTAATAATCCCTTGCATGCATTATTAACAGAGTATTTTGTTCAAATAGCCAAGCCTGCAGTGTTTTACAAGCTCCATGTAGAGTAATTCATCTTTGCTGATGATAATGAAAAACTTTGTTATTATTTTGTTGGGAGACTTTCTCAGGCAAGGCAGCCCACCTTATGAGGAAAATAAAAACAAAAAAAAATAGTTCCGTTTTAAAGCTGCAATAAAAAGCTGTGCTTAGAAAAAAAAAATCCTGAATTATCACATATTTATAAAACAGAAAGTAGAAGAGAATCAGGCCCAAAGCTATTAGAAACTAGGGAATTCAAAGTGATAAAGAAGCATTGAAATGGAACTGTATTATGGAATCCCACAGTATCTATAAGCAAGGATGATATTGCACAATGTTGTAGAACTGTTCATCAGATAAAATAACAACTCATTTTTATAGAACAGACAATTTTGTTATCAGAAATGCTATGCCATCCCACAATATGCTGAGGGTGCAAAGAAGCTCCTTTCACTGACTCATATTCTGCAGTAAAAATTCAACATCAAAAGCAAGCAGCTTAATTCATTAGCTATTAATAAAAACATCAGGAAAGTCAAGCACACTTGAGAGCATTGCACTGAAAGCAAAATATGAGACTGCTAGGAAACATTTGTTTGCTTTTTTCAACTTGATTGGGGTTTATTTTTCAGATGTTTTTCAAGTCATTGAGCTTGAGGGAAAGGTGAATTAATAGGCATAGCTTCTCCATCTGGCAGAAACCTTTGCATTGAATAATTATTCCATTAAGAAAGTGTAGATGGAGGATGACAATGTCTTTGAAACTGATTTTCCTTCTCTAATGGCTATAAGGGTCATTATTATGATTTACTGTGAACAGCACAACATAGGACACAAAAATGTCACCCAATCAACCACTTGCTCCTGGAAAGGCACAGGCATCTCTAGGAGGATGTCCAGTCCAATGTATTTGGTGATGGAGAAGAACAAACATCCACAGGAGCTACGAGAGCTAATCTGGTTCTCAGTAAACAGACACCAGACAAGAACTTCCCCGTACAGACCATCACTGCAGCCTATAAAAATGCCTCAAAGGATTTTCCAAACTACTTATTTAGGAATGGTGTGACGAATTATAGCACTTATTAAAAATTTTCCTGGAGCAATAGTGAACAAAGATGGATTTATAGCATATATCACATACCCAGGAAATCTATTCCATGCCTAACCTGAAGTCTGGAAAACCAGAAAACATCAAGAGGAAACAGAAAGTTCAAGTAGGCAGGCTAGAACTAAATTGGGGTACTTGGGGATGTTAAGTTTTGTGCACTGGTCCTTGAGAGAAATCGCCCTTGGGGAAAGGCTAATTCCAGGCCATAAAGTAGCAGCTGGTATGGCTACAGGGCACTTTAGTAGCCTTTTGTTTATAGAACAATGTGCACTGCAGGTCAGATTAAACTCTGGTTTTAAGCCAGGTTTTTATGGCATTACAGGAAATACATCAGTCAATATAGAATAATGTTGAGATACGTAAAGAAGTGAAGTCAAGATGCTGTAAAGGAGTGGCAATGGACTTGCCTCAAGATTCTCTTTGAATAGCAGTTTAGGGAGAGATGGTGACATGAAACAAACTATTTCAGAGCTGGAACATGCAAGAGTTTATGCACTTCTTCAGAGACCTTTATACATTGAAGCTGAATATAACTTATAAATAAAACACATAGGGATGGCACTAACTTCACTGCTAATTTAGCCCAGTTTTAAGCTCCCTTTGATTTGCTGGAGTCATGCTAAGGGACATTAATGTAGGTCAAAATATGATTTATTCAGTGTCAGGGTTGAGAATGAGATCAAAGAACTACATTTAAAATACCAAAAAATCAGTGAAGGGAAAATTCAGAAGATGACTATAAATGTTAAAAGCAAGTGAGATTAAGCCCTTTACAAAGAAGCTATTATAAGCCACGAAACAGTTCTCAGCATTAGTCTTAGTAAAAATCACGGTGAAAGAGTTTTTTGCTGAAAGTGCTGCTGGTTAAGATGTTCAAAGTAGGATATAGGGTTGGCAGAATTTGTGGCAAATATCTGGTGCTTCCTGTCACAAATATATAATATTGGCATTTGGGATCAAATCCTTACATTGCTTAAAGGATTTAGATGTGGTAGGGCTGTACTTACCTCATACTAGGAAGTCAAAAGAAGGAGAGGTAGGAACATTTCCAGAGGAGAGCTGGGCTGAGGTAAGATGCATAGCAATTTTTAGTAACTAAACAGAAAGAGTCCAGTGCTTCAAGTCCTGATTTATACAGACTTTTTTTTTTAGCTAAATGGGATGAACCATTGCCTACCTATTTAGTCTTTCTTGGTTTCTGGACTGGATGCTCTGGAGAATCTGTAGTTAAAGAATTATATTTCCAACAAGAAAGTTAGTATAAAAATAGGCCTTCAGAGAAATATCTGTGACCAGAAGCGTCAATACACAGTTACAGGAAGCCACTGGACAGATTGTATTTGAATTAGAAAAAAAAAAAATTAAAGCCAGGGAGTACCAATTAAACTGCTTTACAGACTACTGATGGAAATTGGGCCTTCACCTTTTTTAGAGAAAAGTAAAGGTATTTAAGAAATTACAACGTTTCTGTGGCTTCGTGATCAAACCGTGGCCTACTCCTGACAGGAGGCCAATTACCCAGGCAGGCCTCCAATGAGGCTGCTTTCCTGAGAGAGGCATTTCGATTGTCAGAGCTTTAAATGGTTGTGAGAATGGCCTTGTACAAGGTAAACTGAGACTCTATTGTTGCCCTAAAGATACTGAATAATCAGATCCTTTGAAGTGTAAAAACAAGAAAGATTTTCACAACTGATACCTTTGTCTTGGTGTCTCTGGAAAATTGTCACCGTTTTTCTCCTAAGGGATGTTTTGGATGCCAGGTAAGTAGCAAATACCATGTTGTATATCACTGCATGAAGGCTTTATGAACTTAAATGTTACAATCATATAAAAGAAACAATCCCAAAAAAGAAACAAAGGCATATCTTTGTCCTTATTTTAGATCAGGAGGGAAATATAAACAAGGCCAAGAACATGTCTTTGAACACACAAATCTGTAGAAGCATCAGGCACAGCTCTCAGACCACTCAATCTTTATTTTACCCCTTACCCAAACGATGTTGCATCGAATTTGCCAGATTCTTTTCTTTTCTGGTTCATTACTAATCAGATAACTTTCCTGAATGATATTTAGACAAATTTTTTCATGTTTACCATGCAACTTTCCAATTGTTAACCTAGTACACTGAAACAAAGTAGGTGCAGCATTCTTTTAAACAATCCCTTCTGTATCAGAAGGCATTTACAGTTCACAGTCTTTGTTCTCAGCTCGAGATTCTAGATATCAGAATAGATTGATATCGATAAAGCACACCATAGATAACACATGTCGGATTCTACAGCCAGGGGAATCACTCAGTAGAGAACTAGGTCAAAGAATATTATCTGCAAATAAAAATGCAGAGTACAACCTGAATTTTCTTCTCCTCCTTGCAATTGCCAATAACTGGTAACAAAAGAAAAAAAAAAAAAAAAAAAAAGAGTAAA
>VZRH01002545.1:93225-157344 GCA_013397555.1 Urocynchramus pylzowi
GATTTTTTTTTTTTTTTTTTTTTTTTTTTTTTGATGCTGTTCTTTGCATTGCAAAAGCATTTGTGTGCTTGATTTGTATCAATAAAACCAGTTTTCTGGACTAATGTGAAATTTGTACATAAGTCTCAGTCAAGCAATTGTGCCTTCCAAGGGAGCTGCATTGCACAGAGAGTTAACGGAATTATTTGGAGTTTCCCACAACTTATAATCAAGCAATGTCAAGGATCCCCACAATTGTAAGATCAGTAACACCATGATGAAACAGTACACATCAAAGAAACCTGACATCTGCTGAAAGGATTTATTGTGAAAAATAAGCAAATTAAAGATTCCTTGGGGCTCAAGAGCTGCAACACTTTAAAAATGGAAAGCTAAAGTATAATTAATATCATATCTACTTGGTCAGTTCAAAAGCATTCCCTGCAAAACAATTCTCAAAAAGCCTCCACAGCAGGCTGCAGGACACTAAGAAAGTCACAGTCTTCAATTCTCTTTCAGGTCACAAAAGACAAATTGCTCAAATAACAGAACCATCTGCCTTCCTTGTGTACTCTCAAGGTATTGTTGGATCATCTTGATCCCTGTCCACATGAAATACAGTCACTAGTACCACTGATCATGCTAGCTGGGAATCAATTAAGTGTAACACAAATCATAGTCATGTAACCAGTAGTGAGACTGAACTAACACACAGATCAGAGCTTGACATTGGCAAATAATAAAAACCCCCAGCGAGATAAGGACACCCAATAAGGGTGCAATGATATTAATTTTGTAGTGTATATGTAAGATCCATGTTTTTACACTCTTGAAATAGTGCTCACAGTGAGGAAGGAAAAAAACCACCTTGACATCCTCCAGTAACCCAGAGTCACAGCCAAAGTGGATTTGGGACCACTGGGGAGAAGAACAGAAATGTGGCCTTGAGCCAAGTCCTGCCGCTGCCTGAACTGCAGCTGTGGAAGTGACTGTTATTTCACTTCTAAGGGAAATTAAATACATGTGGTTATGGTTTAAAAATGTGCACTTTCTTCAGGCAGGACTTTTGAAAGGCATCAGTTGTCTCTAGAGTGTCTTATAATAATCTTGGTTTATACATCAGTGTGAGATTAAAGACATCAGCCACTTTGCCCCGTTAGTGGCATCACTGAAACAGGAGAACAAGTCCTCTTTGAAATGCAGTTTATTCTACAAACATTTAGAGTAAAATCTTAGCTAGTTTCCATAACTGCATATAACACCAGAAAGAAGAAGCGCTGCTATGGTCATTTGAAGGTTACTCACAGCTGTTTTCTAAACTACTCACTTGCTAGGGAAGGATTAAATGGGAGATGAAATGTTTCCTTTAGTTTATACTCATGTTATCCTCTTTGGGCATTTTGTTTCCACACATCCACATTCATCTATGTAGACATATGTGAACTGGACTGTTTTATGGTCCGAGCAAACCAGTTCCACCTTCACTTTGTGACTTCTTTTTTCATGGCAGCAAGTGCATTTGTGTTCCATTTCACTGGCCTCCAAAGAATACCTACAGAAATGAGATTTTTCATATCAGTCAGACAAATTTTCATATCAGTCAGACCTGTTGTCTTCCCAAACTCATCCATATTTGCTGCTCCAAATGCACGTACTACTAAGGAGCAAAATTTCCCATCTATTTTTCTGCTTATTCATCACTGCCTTTCCTCAGGATGCTATTAGCCATGCAGGGCCAGATCCTTTGACACCAGTGAGGAAAATCCCAATAACTTAAGAGGATTTTGGATTAGGCCCATTCTAGCCAGACAGAAAGGAGCAATTCATGCAGAGAACAAAAGGCAGGAAAGCTTCCTAGAGCTGTTCAAAAACCATACAAGGACATGTTTAAGAGCATGTATAATACATTTAGCTGACTTCTTTCCCGGGGGATCTCTTTTCCTGACTCAGATAAGGCACTCTAGCACACTGAAGCCACTGCTAATGATTGCTCTTCTGCACAGCCAGTTTCCCAACCAGGTCCTTTCAAACAGCAGGAAGGGGACAAACAGCTGCAGCTCACTGGTGACAAGAACCCAGGAAGACAAGCCACAGAGGAAGACAGAGAAAGGCTTCCCACTTACACAGAGTAGGTACTGCACATCCCTTCACAAAAGGGCACTGGGACAGCAGCAGCTGACTTGCAGTTGCCATGGATGATGTACTGCTCCTTCACATTGCGTTTGCATTTGTGTGGTAGGTCAATACCTGGGCAGAAGAACACTTCTGTTAGGCTTCTTCAGACTGGGGAACAAATGTTTTGAAAAGTATCTGCTAGTAAACCAAAGACAATTCATCCTAGTAAATTTTCTCACAGTTCAAACGCACAACCAAAACCGCAAATGAGAGTGAAAAGAGGCATTAATTCAGCAAAACGATTCCCCACCAGTCAATGTACTTTTCCATTTGTGGACTAGCTTCAGCATGTAAAGATACTGTTGAATCAAGACCTAAAGGAGACTTGAAGGGTTTAGGTTTTTCTAATATGGCTATAAATTACATTTGTGGCTCTATAACAACCTAGGATTTCTGAGTGGATGCTACAGAAAAAAAACCCCAAAACTTTGTTTCTATGCAACTTGCAGATGCGAGAATACAGAGAATATTTTCTACAAGTTTTCTTATCGAGAGTATAGTTCAAGCTAACAGTATTTCAGTTATTTAAAAATACAGTAAAGGAGATTTTAAAATTTAGTGTTCCCATTGAAAGAATAAGGCAGATATTTAGTCTTGGCTGAGAAGTACAGAACAGTTCTGCTGCTGTAAAACTGTCTTTCAGTCTGTGGAATGTGCAGGCTCTTCGTCCATGCAGAAACAGGGCTACAAACAAGGAAGGACCAAACAGTATTGGAATAGAGAAGCAGTGATTTAATGCACTCACATGTCTTACAACAGCCATCTGAAGACACCTCAACTGTCCCCTGTATTGAAAGTAACCAGAACAGTCAGTTTGGATGCATGTCGTGCTAAGCAGACAGTAGCAATGATGAGAGTTCAGTTACAGTCCCTCATCACTAATCCATACAAATTCCTCATCAGACCTATTTGTGTACCAGTTATATATAAATCTGCTTTAAAAACCCAATCCAAAACAAATCACCCAGCAAGGAAGGGAGAGAATTTTCTTAGAACTATATATCCTCTCACAAGCCAGGTAAGATGCCCTGTAATACATACTGATCTTAATAGGTCCTACTGAAACCATCATAAAAACCCCAGCCCAGAGATTGACAGCTGCCCTGGAACTGAACAGCCTGGCCTGGGCAGAGCCTACCCCAGAGCTAATTCAAGTACATGGCTGTCCTAGTCCCTGCTTTGATCTGCTGTGAAATGCAACTGAAAGTTACTGGAAACCACCAATACCTGAAAGCCCAGGTATGAATGTTACCCCTTGCTCATTCATGTTCCACCTCCTCACTTAATGGGACACCACGTATCAGAAGACACTTTGTTCATCAGTCCCCCAAGGACCCGTGGTGAGTTACCACTTGTTCAATTGCATTTTATAACACTGATGTTTCTCAAGTGATGAAAAATCATTCCTTGCTATTGCTCCAATGCCCTTCTCTTTCAAGTTCTAGTGCTTATCCCACAACTACTTAAATAGTGTGAGTTTGTTTGCAAATATTTTTGGCTTATTTCCATGGGACACAGGGCTGGAAAAGCACATTTCCTTCAAACAAGGAAAGATCAAGAAATACTCATTCAAAACAGCAAATATAACTCCCAGGCCAGGATCAGGGCTCATTACAGAAGTCTCTTTCTGGCTGTAAAATACTTACTGGCACACAGTTTGCTTCTTCAAATGGTAGGCAGACCTTTATTGTACTAGTCAAGGAAAACTGGCCTGCTGATTCAGTGCATGTGTACTGAGTACAGTTGTCATATGGATCTTTATAACTCTTTCCAACCTGATAAAAACAGAAAAAAAAATTAAATTTAAAAACAAAGCCAAAAACAAAGACAGACAAACAAGCAAAAAAAAAAATAAAAAACCAATCAAAAAACCAAGCCAATGGAGTATAGCAATAAAATTAGAAAACTGAAACAGTAATAAAGTCAATGAACTGGCAGAGACTGGGTTGCTCATATCACTCTGAAAGGACTGAGATGTGTGCAACTCACATCTACAAATTATGTACCAAGCTTGCCCACTACCAGTCTATGCAAAATCACTTCTGTGGCCTCCCAGGGGAAAAGAATGAAAGAATGCCAGAATGAGCATAAAGGTATTAACAGGAATGCCAGAAGGTAGATGTGCTAATGTTTGTGAGCTAAAATATACACAAAAGAAAAATAACTCTTTCAAAGGATTTCAACAGTTTTCTTTTTTAATAGATGGAAGAAAATGAAAATGAGTCAAACAGAAAAAAAATGTCTTTGCAACAGAGGTTAATGGATAACTGCAAAGCCTCCTCATGCAGAGATAAAAACTATATATTGGAATAGAAAAATCTAGCTTATTAGATAAATTATCAAGGAATAAAAGGATGAAATAGAAAATATGTGGAACACAAGAATTGTCAGAGAAGCAATTGCATATAAGACAAGCCACTGGTTGAAATAGCATCATTAACCATACACAGGAGTAGCAGGCTGTAATAAAACAAAAAAGCTAGAATCATGGAATGATAGTATCATTAAGGATGGAGAAGACCAAGCCATATCATTGAGGTTGGGATCATCAAGCCCATCCTTTAAGGGCTCAGCTCCTGCCTACACAGTGCTTCATTCACCAGACATGGTGTATTAGCTAAGTGTGTTACCAAGTCACACAACCCTACAGCAGCTGTATCACTTGATTTCTCCCTCAGCAAATTCAGAACCAGTGGCAGCACAGCTATATCAGCTGGCTCACACTGTAGCCCTCTATCTTCAGGGCAAGATAATGCGTCAGATGGGAGCAGTGTGATGTGAAGCCAGCACATGTATCTCTGCAAGACCAGTATGTCACCATGCCTTCCAAATTCTTTCTTGCTATTTCACGTCAAGAGAAGTGGAGGTAACATGATTTCCATTCCTGCCAGAGAATATAATTGTCAACATGGCAGTGCCTATGAGATGCACACAGCAGGGAACAGCTGTATAAACATCTACATTCATTTTGGAAACACAGGCATTTTTACATCTCCTTTAGGTCCTCCCACCCTTGAAATGCATGACACTGGTTGAAAAAATGCTGAGGTCTTTTTGATAATTCAGTCTTGTGTGCAGAGCAAAGGAGTGCTTACCTCAATGGTCACATTGCCAAATGGAAAATTTGCCACACACGCCACTTGCTGGCACTGGCTGCAGCACTGACCCTTCTCCTCCACATAGCGAAAACCCTGTGGGAATAAAGTTTCCATTTATCTATGGTAATCTGTGTCTTATTGCTGAAGCATCTTTGGATCAAAGCTACACTGAAAATGGCAGAGGAAATGAGCCAGCCTTCTGGTGCCAATTTTGTTGTCGTTTGATATCTGTTGGAACCACATTAAGCCTGACAATCAAAGCTGGTAATTTTTCTGCCTTACTGAATAATGACTTCTGGGTACTTCAGGTGCCATGAAGACCCTGTCAGTGACTATTTTTCTCTTCAGACTAACACACAAAAGAGGTCAAATAAATTAATTTAGCACATGATTACTTGCACGATCTGCCACCACTGCTTGATCTGATATCACTATCTACAAGAACTATTGCTGTCAGCCATGGGAAGATTTTCTGCCCTGTGTTTTAAGTATGCATTGGTCTTGTGGTGGCTGTGGGTGTGGCTGGCTTCAGGAAAAAGTGTAATGAAAGGTTTTGTCCATTTTTAACATTGGTGGTGCATCTGTCCTTATCTGGGCAGGAATGGAAAAGCAACCACCCTACTTATATTCAGTAACAGATTGAACAACTTGAGTGCTAATTCTCACAAGTACTGAGAAGTAACTGAATATTCCCCATCCACAAGTGAAAGTGTCTGGAAATATATAAAGCACTGTGCAGTTTCCTCACAATCTTCACTTATGAGCTGACAATGGACAACATCAACAGAATGACACAAGCATCTTTCAGCAGTCAGACTTTAACAGGTTTGCAAATATTTCCCCTCAGGGCACCTTTCCAAGGGTGACCTCTTAAATTTGCTGGAGCAAAAATAACAGCACCCTAAAAAGGACTTTACAAATCAATTAATAGAAGAGTCTATCCTGCTGTGTTGCACAGATATAGCAGTTACACTGTCCCTGTTTCAACTCAACAGCCATTGTGGTCAAGGAGGTGCTGACCTGCTGACAGGTGGTTTGGCATTGCACTGGAAGGCACTGGATGCGGTTGGTCTGTGTCCCAGGATCCTGCTCATCCGTGCACACACAGTTCTCACAAGAGCTTTTAGGCACAATTGCCCCTGGCTGGAAATATAGGGGAGAGAGAAAACCATGACAAGAATTCAGAGGGTTCTGGAATAAACATTCCCCTGGCCTATCGAAAAAACTAATGCTTATGAGGTTTATTTTTGAAAGAATTTCCTGAAACAAATACACGTCCCGGTCTCTGAAACTTCACCATTGGTATCACAAAATGAACACAAGGCTGACATTCCCAAGTGTATCAATGATGTTAAATGAGTTCTTATAAATTCCAAGCATCTATTTTTGGTCAGTTTGACCTACCAGTAATCTTACAACATTCAATGACATTTAAAATTTGTGTTCAATCACAATTGACTCTAAAGCATAGGCAAGATCTCTTTTAGTAAGCAAGTTACTGGTCTCTAGCATTACCTATTGAGTAACCTATCCCAGAATCACAGATTGCTTGGTGTTGGGGGGGAAACTACTGTCAGGGAAGAATTACAAGCCATTCTAATCCTGCTTTTTGGATGAGTGTTGAAAACAAGAACTTCAGATAATTCTGACTCAGGCAACATTAACTTGTATGAAGAAGTATCTGGAAGAAGGCCTACCTTAAATTCAACTCCTTCAGAAACACATACTCCTTTTGGTACTGCAAGGAAAAAAAATGGAAAGGTTGTGCTAGAAATGATGCAGTTTCTGTACTCATCTCTGAATTGTGAGTGTTTTAGAGAAGTCAAATAGTAGAGCTGAACTTGATAGCCCACGCAAGAGGGGGGGGGAAAAAACTAGTACATGGTGCTATTTGGTATTCAGAAGCCCACATGTAGCATCTGCATAGATGTTATGCATCAAGTGGGGATAATTCTATACCCTGGTACCTTCCATAAGGTAAAAATCTATTTGCCTTCTCTTTTTTTTCCCATACTTGAAATTACTTGACCTTTTCTTTATTGTTAGCCACTGCACTGGCAACAAAGCTAAGGGGCTTATGCGTGTGAATCTGGAAATTTAATTTGGCAGCAGAGCTTCTGGATGGGTTCAGTTTAACCATCATTCAGTATATGGTCAATAGCTTACACTCCCTGAATACTGAATACAGAGAACCTGAACCAGTTATTCTAACTCAAAAAAAAAAAAAAAAAAAAAAAAAAAAAAAAAAAAAAAAAAAAAAAAAACCAAAAAAACCCAACCAAACAAAAAAGGGGGGGAAATAAAAAGAAAAAAATAGCCCAATTGCCCAATTGTAAAGGCTGAGAGGGAAGGGAAGAGGCTTCTGCCATGATGTTAACTCATTTAGAAAAATCAAATACTTCAAAGAATAAATAAAACATCTTAAAGAAACAAGGTACTTACTACATGAGAAGACAGGGCAACAACCATCCTCAGACATAGCAACCACTGGCTGGAAACCTAGGTCACATCCTGTTTTGTTGATAATGCAGGTTTTTATATCACATTCTGCAATAGAGAGCAGAGACAAAATAAGCCAAAGCATCCCATCCAGCAGTGTTACTTGCAGACAGAGCTTGTAAAAAACCATCCTATTACCATTGCCAGGATTCTCTGTCCTGGGAATGGCCAGGTTTAGAAGCAGGCTACTCCTGTGCTGTGGTGGGCACTGGGAACTGGGAGGGTGCAAATGCAAAGCTGAGGGCAAACATATGTCAGGAACCTCCAAGGAAGCCTTAAGGAAGCCTGGAAGATGAACACATCCTCTCTTACTGGGTGAATCTCTGTGGAAGGATCACCCTTTCATCTCAGAAGGAGGAGAGCCCATGAGCAAGCCCTATGAGGAATGGCTGAGGGAGCTGGGGTTGTTTAGCCTGGAGAAGAGGAGACTCAGAGGTGACCTTATCACTCTCTACAACTTCCTGAAGGGTACTTGTAGTCAGGTGGGGATCAGTCTCTTTTCTCCAGGCAGCAGCTGACAGAACGAGAGGTCAGAGTCTCAAGCTGCGTCAAGGGAAATATAGGTTGGATATTAGGAAAAAGTTTTTCATGGAAAGAGTGATAAAGTACTGGAATGGTCTGCCTGGGGAGGTGGTGGAGTCACCATCCTTGGATGTGTTTAAAAAAGACTGGATGTGGCACTCGGTGCCATGGTTTAGTTGAGGTGTCAGGGTATGGGTTGGACTCAATGATCTTGAAGGTCTCTTCCAACCTTGTGATTCTGTGTGATTCTGTGAGAACCAAAGGATCCTGTGGGGCACCTGCTGGTCCCAATGATCCACAGGAGATTTTCCAGTGTAAATATCTGTCAGGTCATGGCACTAATTTAGAGTACAAGCTGGACCGGAGGAGTTTTTTTCTGCTAGCAAGAGCTCCTGGCATGTAGATGGAGGAAATGACCACTCCAGTGTGCTTATTTGAATCTGCTACCTGTGGGGCACCACATCTCACTTCAGGATTACTGATGAAGGCAAATGTTGTCATATTATGGCAAGTGAAGGATCTACTCACCACAGACTGTCTCTGTGCAGCAGGGGTCGTCCAGACGTGGTTTTATTTTGCGTACAAAGCCTTCTTTTGTGCAGTTGATAGGTGGAGATTTCGCACAAGGGCGGGGGAAGCAAGAGATGTTCAAGGTTGCTTCATCACAAGTACAGTATTGGCAGTCATGTTCCCAAGCCTCTCTAGGCTATAAAAACAAGAGGGATAGCAGTTCAGAGAGCAAAACCTGGAAGCATTATATCAATGAAAGTTTGCTGCAAGCCAGTGTAGGACTGAGTTGACCTAATTTATTGTGTAAGAAAATTGCAATTCAAAACCCAGAGGGAGAAGAAGGGAAGCGTAAGAAAAAATGCCATTATTTGCCACCTTCCTTTGCAGGTTTATGTGTTTCCAGGAGGAAAGCCTGATAGTTCTACCACGAAACTGATTCCCACAAGCTGCTCTTTTTGTTTCTGTACCTCAAGTGATTAAACAAGTTCTGGAGTTAATAAAATTTTCTGATTTTCTCCACAATGTCATTGCAGTTCACTGGTTTTTAAGCTTAGAATTAAAAGAACCAGCTTATGCAGTCATTTTGCAGAAGGTCACAGAACACAGATAAACTACAAAGACAGTATTTTCCTTTCTCTTACCTGTTTCACTGACCCATCTTGTGCAGTGCAACCTATAAAATGAATTAGATGTTACTTTAAAGGTAACTCCATCAGGAAAAACAACAGAAGCAGAAAAACAGGAACAGAAGGAAGGTATTGAAATCTGAGAAACAGCCATCAAAAGGAAGAGAAATTCAGAGTGCAAAGTCACAGGTTGTAAACACAAAAACATCTTAAACATGCTATTCTTTGTTCTTTTGAAAGTTGCATCTTTTGCATATAAGAGCAGTCAGAAACTCTCAATCTGGAATGCTTCTAGCTTCACCAGAAAGGGTCAGTAACAAGGTCTCCCCCATTTCCTCTGTACCTAAAACAACCCCCTTAATATGCACTTCTAGTTAGGCTCTTACCCCCACTTCCCATAGCACCATTTATACCATTTCTTACCACAAACAGACACACAAATGCCATCATGATCATTCAGCAGAACTTTTCCATCAGGACAGTAGCATCCTTCAACAAACACTGATGTGGTATTTTGGGAAGGAAGGGTGTCCATAACCACTCCTCTGCACAATCAGAATATAAATGAGAATGAACGAGGGGGGAAAACTGCCCAGGACAATCAAGACACCTAAATCCCAAGGGAATGTGAACTTCAAATTTCCCCGGTAATCTTCACATTATGGACTTGAAAAACGCCTTACAGGAAATGACCCACCTGCTGAAGCAAGTGTTTCTTTTTGCTTCCCCGCATGGCTTGTACACCTGATCCCGAGGACAGCTGGCCTCTGTGGAGCATTGCAACACACAAGTTAAAAACCCCAGACCCAGCTGTACCCTCCGGTGCAGGGACACGAAGGCACAAAGCGCCCAGCTCCCGCAGCAACCTCCCGGCAAGGGGGCCCTGCAGCTCCAGCAAGAGGGGCCGATGGGGCCAGCAAGGTGCAAGCGACGGGAGCAGCAGTGCTCGCCCTGACTCACGGGGCGGCCCGAGCAGGGCAAAGCAGAGAAAGCGCTGCGTTGCCATCTCGTGCCCAAGCTGCGGGGAACACACCGAGCTCCTCGGCTGAGCTGGGCAGGAGACGCCGTGGGCCTGGCTCCCCCTTGTTTTCCACCAGGTCCGGGCTGGAACAACCTCTTCGGTTTGTTCCTGCTTTTTCTCAGGTCGGGAGCAGCGGGGGAGGACAGAGCAGACCAGACTTGCTTCGCCCCAGGGGGTGTTTTGCACCTTAACTCAGTGCCCATTCCCAGGCTCACCGCAGCGCCCGCTCGCCAGCCTCCTCCAGTCCGCGCAGACCCCGTGGAGCCCGCACAGCGCCGCGTAGGTCTGCATGCTCTGGCACTCGCTGCTGGGGTGCTCCTGCGAGCACCCGCTGGCCACACACGCCTCGTAGTAGGGCTGGGGAGGCACCACGCCGTGGCACTCTGTCAGGGTCCTTCACAAAGCAAGGAGAAAAACCTTGGGCTACTTCCAAGGAAGAATTCAACTCGGAGCCAAACCATCCCCCCTGCTCCAGGCAAAGCCTCAAGGTACAACTACAAATTGTTCTCATAGGCAATACACCCCCACAGCTTAACAAAGAATGAGATTTACCTGCCATTCTTTACAATGCTTTGAAAGGAAACAATATTATGTTGGATTGCTACCTGCAAAGGCTCCTGCACAGCTCATAGCTATAAGTCTATATGCTGAAGTTTTTATGCTAGCATGTTTGAAAATCCTACTTTAAACCACAAAATTATTTTAAAAACAGACACATCTATTTGCTTACTATATTCTGACTGTGTTTCATATCATTCAGAGCTTTCAGATATTGAATTATAGCTAGTTCCCACTTGGCCTCTGCAGAGCTGACAGGCAGAGGGAGTGCCAAGCAGCAGACATAATTAAGAGGGGACTGATTTTGCTGATGCAGTTGAAAAATATCTGCCAAGCTCAAGAATATACACATCAATTCACTGCTCAGTTTCACAAGGTATGCAAGACTTTGTATTTTCTTCATATCCTAGAATCAGTTCTCCCAAGCCATTTAGTGGAGAGCGAAATTACCCTGTGGATTTTTTTTTTTTTCTGATGCTTTTGGGAGTTGTCTTACCAGATGATTTTACACAGATTAGAAGGCACACATTGCTGATGATACTCAATCTTGGATGGTTGTGAGACACCAGGGTTACAGTATCTGTTGGTAGGATATGGGACTTTCCAATCTAATGCCATCTTTTTGAAGGACTTGACAACCTCACCATTCCTCTTCATAGCATCATCAGACTTCTGGTTGGTGCAGGTACCTGGTAGCAATATAAAAATGACAGTTCAAGGACAGTTGATGGTGATGAAGCTGCTTTTAGAGAAAATCTGGGGGGAAGTTCTCCTCCTTGTGTGAAGGGAGCAACATGTGGAGTCCTGGATAAATTCACACAAACTGTTTCTAGGAAGTGAAGGCTCAAAGAAACAGTTTGCCAGCTACTCATGAAAACCAGAATTGATGTGTTGGTTGATACATTTCTTCTGTTGGCCAGAGTAACTGAGATGGCACAGGACTCTCCACATTTCCTACATTCCTATATGAAGTAGATATGATGAAGAGGAAGGGCCTAGAAAAATTCTATCTCCATCCCCCAACAGACTGTGAACAGAATGAAAGATACAACTTAAAACTACATCTCCTGACACTGTCTTTCCATTAAATAAATTTATTAACACTTGTGAGAAATAGTGAAGTTGGAAGCATTTAGAGATTTTACAAGGAAATGAGAGATAGAAGGAAGAAAATTCAGAGCAATAATTTTGGCATCTGATGAGGACACTCACCACAGAGTCCCATGGTATTGTTATAAAACTTGCTGAAAGGGAGTTTTATGTAAAATGCAAGTCGACTATAGGAGATATAAACCTCTAATTCAGGTATTTCAATTATGGCATAAAGACCAGAGCTGGTTATCTTGATACCATTCATAAAAATGTCTGGAACAACTTTCTTATCATCAAACAAAATCTAAAAGAAAAGAAACAAAAGGTTTTTTATGGACGCTCCTTCAATGAGTAAGGTACATGATTAGTGCAACTGGAAAGCAGAGCAGCACAAATTCAGACCTTAGGTGCACCAAATGATGTCTGTCAAAGGCAGTCATTTAAGCAGGAGTCTAATATTCCTTTTTAATATGTTGCAATTTATATTTGAATACTCATATCAGAATGAAAACCACAATTTTCAGTTATGTGATCATTTCCCAGATTTTTAGAATATACAGATTTTATCGATACAAAGCAAAAAATAGAGAGAAGAAGCAAAGCGACTGCATTTCTTACCCATTCCGTATTTTACAAGCTTAATCCTTTGTCATGACAGGACATTTGACAGTACAGTAATATAACTACAGCAAAATAATTTTGAGAATTCATTTAAACACAATACTTTACCAAGTTTGTTTCTTTTCCATGTTCCATTGCTCGTGTCAGAATAACAACAGAGTTGGAGTAAAAAATGATAAGGGACATCGAACAAATTGCTCCACCAGTGGCAGCACAGTAGTAGTTGTCTACGTGAATCCAGAAGTTGTGAGAGTCAGGATGAACTGACTTCACAAGGACATAGGTGCAGTTTTCTTTAAAATGGTAATATGCTCCATCAAAAGTCACATAATGCTCATTTCCCCATCCACTGCAAATACCTAGAAGACAGAATGACAGGCTTCAAGTTTGACTTCTTAGCTACCTGTAAGTACAAGCTGGTTTTAACCTTTTAACTCACTTCCAGTCAGAGATAAAATATCCAGTTTGATAAAGAAAAATTACTCTAGCAAGGACATCTGCTTTCAACAGCCAAAATTTCAGATGGGATTTCTGTTCAATTGTATCCTACTGAATTGGTATGAACATAATATAGATGTTGACCAAATAGTCTTTTCTTTTTTGAGGCCCAGCTGAAAATAACATAAATTTCAGGAATTCTCCTGCCACTTACACTGACACTCAGAGACTTCACAGCAGCCAGTTTCATCGGAGTGTTTTGTGAATGGGAAACCATTGACACAGAGTTTCACCTGCTGAGGTGGGCAAGTCATGACAGACAATTTGATATTGTTTCCTTCCCCCAGGCAAGTGGCAGTATAGCAGTTTCCAAAATTCCATGTTTCATTAAACTATTGATTAATTGAAAAAAAAAAGAGAAGAGGCAAATAACAAAGTAATGTCACAAAATCTTTAAAATCACACACAGCAACTACATTCCATTCAGTTAATTGTCTAGCATGGCAAAATTTGGTGTCTACTCTGGCTCTGGAAACCAGGCAATATGAACCATACAGGAATAAAGAGAGCCTTGATATCTATTTTTAATTTTTTTTTTTGTATATATGTTAGGGTCCTAATCACTTCTGGTGGTAGGACACTGCCAGATGTGGATTCCTAGTCTTTGTTCAGCTTAGGTAGCTCTGCTCACACACAATCATTCAGGTGTTTCAGGTGAACAGAAGAATCTTCAGCTTATTCTTTCCATGAGGGGTTTCTGGCATACTTGTAAATCATGTCATTCAGCCACACCTGCAGTCCAGCTGTAGTGCTGGATACCAGCATCGGAGGAGAACACCAAACCTTGGCTGCAGGCAATGCATGAATGGTGGAATCATGAAACACAAAATTCTTTGGAGTCTCTCACCTTTCTGGGAGGAGTGAGTGCAAGACAGTCACTCACAGAAGTCTTTGTGGGAGCAGGAACTTGGTTTGTTACACCAGGAGCAGGTGTTGATGGACAGGTTTCAGAACGTGGATCACAGACCTTGAGGGTCTCAGAATGACCAGCTTTACACTCTGCCCAAATTAATTCAATCTGACATGATTTATTGCAGACAGAGTAAGCACAACGACCTGATACATTCACTGGCAGAGAAACATTTTCTCCTGCAAGGGCAAAACCCAAGTGTTAGCCTGAGGCCTGATCACAGAGCAGCTGCATTCTCAGCCCTGCATTTAACTATCTGTAGCCAATAGCCATGCCCAGGGGACTGTCTGTCTGCAGTTCCTGGGATTCAGTGGCTGAACTGGACAGCAATTCATCCAAATGGCAAAGACTGAGGGAGGGCCACAAGGCCTAATCTGAAATTCTGCTCTTAGGTACATTGGAAGGAATTGAAAATGAGTACAAGAGCCATTACTGAGTACATCACCAAGTGCATCTGCTCTTTGCAAACACCAGGAGCTCAGTCAAGCAGGAGCTACTACAGAGGAGGAAGAGTCTTTCCTCCCTTGCTTTTGGAATATTATTGTCAGTTACAAGCTCATGTTCAGCAGTTTGGGATGCAGGGCTCTGCTGACATCAGCAGCTGCTATAAGTTTCCTTACACCAGGGGTATTCAAACCAGAATGAAGTTATTAGATATGGAGAGTTGTAGTTCTGAAGGTGTTAGCTACAGTTCAAAGATAGAACAACTTCTGGTAACATCTAACTGCGACAGGCAGAATGAGTACTTGCTGAAGCACTTTTATCTATCAGTATACCTTTCCATGTCAATGGTACAGAAAAAAAATTGCATGGTTTCTCACCCATTTGTATCAATTGTCCATTGTCATTGCAAAAGCAGGGAGTGGCTACCTCTGATGAGGGAGGTGCAGATGTTACATATTGCATATGTTGTTCTGCAGGAAATCAAATCAATTAGTATTTAAGTCCTCTACTACTCTACTTTCAAGCCCTACGACATCTCTTACATTCTCTACAAAAAGACATCTCTTACATTCTCACCAAAAAAAAAAAAGAAAAAAAATCTTTTTTCTACCCCCACTGCATTCTGTACACGTCCACACTGAAGCTGTCCTCTGTATTTATAAACATTCTCTATTACACAGTATGGTGCTGTATGGTGTGTGCTACACACACACACCTTCCCATTTCTACGTATTATTTTCCTATACAGAATACAATAAACACCCTTTCTTCTGTCATTTATTCATTTCAACTTAATGTTCTAGTCCTGCAGTACTTCACCTGACTTTGGAGAGGTGATTTGCAGTGGTACTCCATTTGGATTTTTAATGCTTTCTTTCAAAGAAGCTGTTGGTTTAAATAGAGACAGATATGTAGACATTTTACTATGCCACCTACAGTCTGCTTTCAATCATCCTGCCTTTACTAGGTATTACTCCACTGTACTTATTCAATTTTTTAACATTTTCAGTAAATACCAAACACATGGGTTCACCATCAAGTATTTAGCTTTCTCACATGAGTAGAGAAGCTAACATTTCATTTTCCTTGTTGCCCTTGTATAATTTGCTGTCATATATATATATATATATACACACACACATATATATGTATATATATATTTTAGGAAAAAGAGATAAAGAAATTTTCTGATTTTTCGCATTCCATTCATGCTGGAAAATGTCTTTTGAACAGGAGTTCAAAAGCCAGGAAGCTTTATTTTCATATTCCAGTGACTCATATAAGACTCACTTTTTCCAATGCAGAAGACAGTACAATAAAAAAGCGAGTCTGTTACGGGTGATAAGAAGGAGAAAAAAAAGATTTAGAAGTATGAAGTATTGAGACTAACAACACCAGAGTGTCAACTGTGATATGCTCAAGCTTATTGTAAAGGTTGTGTGAAAAAATGCTGAATCTTTCGATTCTCTCTTAACCTCACTGACAATAAGGTCAGCAAGAATCTATAAATTGCACTTTTGGTCCTCAACAGAAAACCCACCAGCTTTGATCCCTCAATTTTGAAACTTCAACAGTCTTAAATTCTGCTGTTATCCTAGACATGCTGTAGGAGTCTTTTTCCAGGATGGATAAATCTTATTACCATTGTGGACTTCCACAGAATCACCACCAAGCCTCTTATCAATCTAGTACCTTGTGCTGGTGTAGATGGAGTCCTGCAGTGGGTAAGGGTTTTAATGATCTGTCCATTAGGGCCACAGACAGCTTCACCACACTTGGTCCCATGCACGTGGCTGTACACAGTTTCATTTAAGGTGTAGGTCTTCCCATTGTAGCAGCACAGGCAAACTGAGGCATCAAAAGAGAAAATGCCATGGCAACAGAGGACACTTGCAATATAAATACAAGCGAAAAGCAAACAACACTCTGCATTTACCCTTCTGAAGTTCACAACATCAAATATTAATTACCTGGCTAAGAAACTTTCTCAGTTTCTATTTGAGAAGCTGCACTGCGAGTTTATCTCATTTATTTAAAGTGTTGGATTTTTCTGGTTGCTGGTGTTTCTTGGAGTCAGCTTGCGTAGAGGAATTACTGATTGGTGAAAGCATGAGAAGTGATACTGGCCTAACTCAGCATGGAGCACAGGAGAACTCCCTCTGGGCAGGGAATGTGACTGGGATTATTGCCTTTCTGAGTGGCAAAACACTGGCTCAGGAGGTGTTGCACAGCCATTTCCATCCACAAATGAGGAGCATGCAGTGGTACACAACTTCATTTAAATATATGAGAAGCTCTCCAGATTTTGGAGACTGTACATGTAAGAACCAAATGAAGTGTATCTACTACTGTTACAAAATCAGCTAAACTGAAAATGCGTTATCTGCTGGGTCACCCTGTGCTTTGGGATGTGCTTTCTCCCAGATATGGGAATGAACTGATACTGTAGCTTAACCAAATGTGTCCTTCAGGCACACAAACACGTATCTAATAACATAGCTATCTTAGTTTATTTTTTTTTAAGTGAATGGTCAGGAAACAGCACTTCTACAAGATTTTCCGTGTTCTAAAAGTACTTATTAAAAGAGGTACCATGAATGGCCTGCTACAGACTACAATCTATCTGTCTTCACTGACTACCAAGGAAGTGGAAAAGTAAAAAAGTGGTATTAACCTGCATAAGATGAATCCTGCATATCACACCTGTCTCCTTCCTCCTCATGATTATCCTTTACACAGTTTTTGATGTCAAAGGCTGCATTTTGCATATCAAAGTGCATATCTGTGCTGCTTTGCACCCACGTATTAAACTACCTGTCTGGCCTCCTATTACCAGTATGTTTGCAATAACATGTGATGTTGGGTTGTTGCATTCCTGCCATCACTCAATGCATAGTGATGGTGGTGAAAAATTACCTTTGGAGTCTTCAGCACATAGTTTCTCTTCAGGATCACTGAAGAGAAAGAATAAAAAAGAATTGTTTTATTGAAATGAATTAGTATATGGAATAACAATGTCTGCAACTGTACCTACTTTTACAAAAAAACCTACTCCTGGATTTAATGGTAATTGCCACTGCCTATAAACATTAACAAAACATCTCCTAGTTTGTCCTTTCCAGTCCTATTCTACCTTTCTCACCATCAACTGACCTACCATGAAGTGCAGTTGGGGAGGGAGACGCACTCTCTGCTCTCCTCATCAAAATATGGCTTGTCAGGACTACACTCTGGGTAACAGCCTGAAAAATTAAACAAAGTATTCTTAGTCTGAGTTACATTGACACAGGAGAGCACAGAAATACCTCTACCAAATATAGATTTGATCCCTAAATGAATGTGATTCCAGTGTGAATGTTCTTTTTACTACCAATTATTTTTCCAAGTCCTCTTTTAACCTCTCTCCCCAAAGTTTTAATTTACTACATTTTTCAACAGATAATTATTCTATACAAATTTATATTAAATTGCATTTTATCTCTTCATATATTTAGAGGCAGCAGGCAAATGATGCTATGAATGGCACCATCACACAGGGAATTAGCAAGGCATGGCCAATGAGCTTCTGGGACAGATGGGATAACCTTTCAGTCACCTTGATGCTTCAGACATTTAAAACCAGACTAGTAGCTGCGACTCCCACAAACCGCATTAAAGTCAAGGAAGAATTACCTTCTAAACTGTACAGCAAGTTCCCACATTTCCCTTGTGGGTTCCTGCAGGTCCTTAGACAAGGGGCTCCACAGGGTTTATAGAACCACTCATGTTTGTCAGGTGGATTGTAATAATCACAGAACACAGCTGGAACAGAAGAATAAAAAACATTTAGGTCTCAGACAGTGGGCAGGGACTATTTTAAAATCTTGTTTAAAAGATTTCAATAAGATAAACATGATAAAAAGAGCTTGTTCAGTCACACATGCATAGCAATGTAAGTGTTCTGCTCTTCTGTATCCCGTGTGCCTGAGCACAAGGGGAATTTCTTGCTGCATGCATTTCCCTGCAGTACTTACGGCAAATGGCAGGGGTTCTCCAGTTGATACAGACTCCAGCTCTGCTGCAGCTCCTCGAGTAAGCAGCGACTGAGGTACAAAAGCACTCACAGTCTCCCACACTGTCACAGCCACAGAAGTCAGACACACAAGATTCATAATATGGAATTGGGTTCACCTGTCAAAACACCGACAGAGCTGTCACCACAGCTGTGTCTGCTGCACTGTGTTTTAATGAGGGAAAGGGCTCTGAATTTCTGTCATGCTCATGGTTTGTGACAGACTGGGAATGTCATGAAGGAGCCATGATATTTTAGAACAGGTAGATTTCTATTTTCACCTGCCTGGTAGAATTGGACTCTAAATCTTCCTATTCTCATATGTGTAATGCTGCCACTTACACTTAAAATGTCTTCCCAGTGTGATTTCTGTAGGACTGAACTACCTTGTTTTGGTTTAGCACAACTACACGGTGCGTGCACTCTTCAACTGAGAAACAGTGATCGAGTACGAAAGGAAATCCTATTTCCACTAAACTTCATATCTCTTGTTTTTTAACCATTGCCAACATAAACTAGCAAAGAAAATTAAGCCAAGTTTGTTTTTAAAATTTTTTATTAAAGTGCACTGAAGCTTTGTATACACATTCTAATTAAGAAGATGGCCTTGTTTCTGTTTAAATTAATTCAACTTGTGACTCAAATAAATCAAATAATTAGTCTCTTTAGATAACTTGAATGAACTTCCCAAGGATCACCATACAAAGAGTCCTAGACTAACTTATCTCTACATTTTACCTAATTTTCTACTTCTGGTGGCCAACTATTATCCTCTTTATCGTCAGTTATTCAAAACAGGCACTGCTGTTTCCTCAATACTGGGCAACAGGTTTTAATTGGCATAGCTGTGAAGTGAGTTTTTGAGAGAGGTAGCCGCGTACTACTGTGTAGTAGCTTCAATACTAAAAACATGCTGCAAATGTGCTGCAAAACAACAACAAATAACTAGTGTGAAACTATTGAGGATGAGAGAACAGGATTACCTTGCTGTGACAGGCTTCAAAAATGTTACTCTTAATGATGCTGCAGTGCTTCTGTCCCAGGGCAGACTTGAAAGGCTGATCCGCACACAGATCTGTCATGTTTATATTTGAGCAGGTGCTTGTTATTTTCCAGCTGTTTCCAAACTCCTGGATGCTCATCTCCATGGACTGCCCTCTGGTTGTGAAGTCATTCCTTGAGCGGCCATCAAAGTCCCCACAAAGACCACAGACTTTTCCCTGTGTAATGTGTGTAGGCACAGTTAATGCTTTCATTATTTTGAGTGCAGCCCACTCTTTGACAGAAATAAACTATAGAACCTGTAAAGGCAAAATAGGTGCAAGTTTCTAAACAGAAAGCAAAAAATGGCTTAGAAAAAGTTGGACTTCAAGTGACCTAAACACTCCTAATGTGTTACCAATACTTCTAGCCCCAAATATTCTGGAGTGTTTTATACTGACTGAACAGTGCAATAAAACACAAGATGTGGTCTGCTTTCTGTTTCTTCTTGTCCACTAAACCAAACTTTTTCCAAGCCTTTTTTTTCCAAGCCCTGGAAAAACTGGGGCTCTGTTTCTGGATGCATAACTCTGACTTTGAAATCATAACTCCCAGTCCACCCCCTACTTACCTGGAAAGATGGTGCCACATGAACAACGACAGTAGTCTTTTGGTCCCACATGAAGTTCATCCCTTGATTTGTTTCAATTACAATATAACCTCCTCTGAGGTCCACTTTGTAATTTTTCTCAGCTCCTGGATCAGTGGCTATCTCCTGAATTCTTCCTTCCAGGAGCCTTATTTCACTGTTCTACAAAGGAATAGATACATTGCATGGAAGGAAATCAAATAGAAAACTTAGTGCAACAGCACTGGCACTCTGCCTCTCATTCTTTGTCTTATTTTTCTGTCATCTTCACATTCTATCTTGGTAGATAGGTGAGCCACAGTCACGGATGCACAGAGCCTACTGTCACAGATGCAAACACACACACACACAAATGCACATTCATAGTGTGTTGTTGACTCCTTGCATCTTTTCCCTCATCCTCAGAAAGTTCAATCCCTGTTAACATCAAATACCTAAGCCTTTCCCAACTTCCGTGCCTTATCTTGCTGGCTGTTTGACTTCCATAGGTTCTCTTTAGCAGCAACTGAGATGGAATATAAGAGAATGATACTAAGAGTAATAAGAGTAATTACTACAAAGTCAAGACTACAGCTCCTTGGTTGTAACTAGTTCTAGACAAACCTCAAAAATCAATGTGATCTTTAGGGAGCAGATGGAGCGTGACTTCCCACAGGCGTTGTTCTGAATCACAATCCGGAAGGTGCCAGCATCCATGTTATTAGGGCAAAAATCCTTGGAAAAACAGATAACATTCTATTAGATCTTGTCAGGCAACAAGACCAGTCATAAGCATTTCCAGGAGCTCTAAATGAACGACATACTGATCTGACTTCTCTATTCAATGAAACTATAGAATTTTGGAAGTATCTGGTGGAAGATGACCTGATGGCAGATGCATATTTGACCAGGATTTTCAAAAAGAAAAACTAAGGGGGGAAATGAACTTGTCATAGCAACAGTCCAAAAAGGTAAAAATATATATTTCTAAAATTAGCAAAACCAACTGTAATTTGGGGATGACAAAATGTCTTACTGAGTGCTGTCTCATTACATGCAATTATTATATATGAGGCTCACACGTTAACCTCTGTGTGCTTCCATCACAACAAAAATAATGTCAGTCTTGGACTTTTCACCACACCAATTCCTTTCCCTTGAAAATGCTGGCATACCTTCAGGAAAGGGCAGTCCAACCAAGGAGTTAATCATTTGGGATCACACAGTGCCCTCTTGTGTCACTTCTGAGAGTCAACTTGCTTTGTTTTTTTTGGAAAATCTCGTTCCATCTATCAGCCCTAGGTGTAAGAGGAGGGGAGTGGGCTCTGCTCATCAGTTTGGCTATTTTGTATGGGAATGCCTTTTAATTACCCAGAATGAAGCCTACACTGTGGGCTGTGAAAAGCATATGGATGGGAAATTGAAAATAAATTGATACCTGAGCTAGGATATAGTCACAGTCTCCCAGGAAATCAAACTTCTCCCCATCAAAGCTCATGTAATGCCCATTTCCATACACAGTGCAGGTTCCCTTGCAGGGATTGTCTGTGCAGTTCCACTGTCTTTTGTTGCAGGTGCTGGGAGGCAAAATGCAAAAAATAACAACATTTACATGAAACATGGTCTTTCCTTAACTCCAAACAGGGAGTTAAATAATTAAAAATAATTAAAGGGTTTGTTGTTTGCACTGCCCTCTCAGCTGTTCTAAGATCATGCCATTAGATGCCATATCAATCAGAAAGTTCACGTTTACTACCCTGAAACATTTATTCTATTATTTCCTTCAAATATATTTTAAATAATTGAGTCCTCACAGCAGACAGTGGGGGTTTAGGAGACAAATTCAGGGTGAAGAACTGAATATTTCTACTATTTCTGAATTTTGACCTGTGAGGGATCATGTTGCAGTTCTGTTACAGTGGTGTGAACAAATATTATCTCTGTCTTTCCTTGGGTCTGGCTGAGGTGGAGAGAATTTTTTTCCCCTCAGCAGCCCTCACAGAGCTGTGCTTTGCATTGGCAGCTACAAAGGTGTTGGTAACACCTCAGTGTATTGTCTACTGCTGAGCAGCACTCCCACAGCACCAGTGCTGTCTCCTCAGCATTCTCCCCCTCACCAGTAGGCTGGGGCATGGATAAGGTTTTGGGAGGGGACAGAGACAGGACAGCTGTCCTGAGCTGGCCAAATGGATATTCCAAACCATGTGATGTCTGCTCAGCAATAAAAGCTGAGAGAATGGGAGATTGGATTGGGAACAGAGTGATGTATGTTATGATGTTTGTTTTCTGAAGCCCTAGTCCTTTGAAAGTGGGCTGGACATCACCTGCGGGTGGGAACAAGGGGATAAATATTTTGTTTGCCTTTTCTTCTGCACACAGCCTTTGCTTTTGCTTTATTTTGACCCATGACCATCTTATTTTCTCCCCAGCCCTGTCCTGCTGAGGAGGGTAGTGATAGAGCAGCCACCTAATGTCCAGAGAAAGTCAACCCACCACACCTTGACAAAACCCACTTCTAGTTCAGGACTATAGACAGAAAATTTAGTTGTTACAGCTGTGACACAGAGACTGCATTTTCGTTCCCATGTGTGTCCTTTTCTCATAAGAAAACTAAGCCCTCACTGCAATAAAACTTCTTAATGACTCTGTGATTGCAACAACAGCTTATCAGGTTTTGACTTCACAGGTTAAACTTGGCTGCCTGTACCAATGGTGGTTAGACCAAAGTGTTTCTAGCTCTTGTTTTCTGTGTATCCATTTGGTAGAACTGTACAGTCTCATCCTTGCTAAATAATGGATAAGGATTGAAAGCATTTTACCCACCATGATCAGTAATAACAGTGAAATCTATGGCACCAGAAATTCGAGCAATAAGAGTATTAGTTTATCTTGAGAACTATGCATCTGGAAGCACTGCAAGTCTCAAGGGAGGACCATTGCAGTTCCTCTTTGACTAAATTCAACCATTTTCCAGGGTTCAGCTGTGCCTAACACACACAGACTCAATTCCCCCTTATTGAATGAGCAAGCACACACCAGCCAGGGTAAGGCTGATGTTTCTGAAGCTGGTGGGGAAACAGAAAAGGATGGAAATCATTTAACAGAAGATACTGGTGCTTGTTCTCCTGAAGTGCAGGCTCATGCAGCAAGATGCAGAGAAATACTTCCCCTTTTATTTTTACTAGCAGCCCAATGGCTTTCATGACGAAGAGGAAGGCTTCAAAGCACAGCCTGTCCCATGGGTGCACTATGGACTGACAGTTCTAACAAACTTTGTTATAAAACAAGACTCCCTGGGATAACGTACCACGTGTTGCAGTCCACTTTGATGGTTTCCCCGGGTTTATAGAAGTGTCCTCCATGAACACATGGACATTGATCTTTGGGAATACATCCTCCACTGCCATCCAATACCAGTCCATCAGGACACATGCAGCCAGAAACACATTCTGTGACATACTGTACATTAGAAGATATAGGAGAAGACAACTTGTTAGTGCACAGAAAGAACAGCAAACCAGCAGAGGTATGCTAGCTCTGGATGCCAAAGTTTTGGATTTTTTAAAAAAACTCCAATTTAAAAGCTCCAATTTAAACAATTGCAAGCTGGTGGAAATCATGCTACAAACATCACAGGTACATTGTTAGCTACAGCTGCTGTGTTATCAGTGCAGTTGGTGTGTGCCTAGCATGGCATGTTCCCATCAGTGCTTGATAAGGACAATCCTACATGCAGAGCCGTGCTGTGCTGTGCTCCTGCTGGGAGGTGAACTCCTTACACAGTGCATGTCCTGCGTCTTGCAGCTTTTCTGACACTCTGATCCAGTTGCTCCGGGACCTGCAGAGCTGCAGTTGAAGTAATACATGGGAGCTGGGCAATCTGCAATAGGAGAAAACATTTCAGGAAGGTAATTTAGAGAGAGCAATAAGGATGACATCAGCAATTGA
This sequence comes from Urocynchramus pylzowi, assembly GCA_013397555.1. Classification (NCBI taxonomy): domain Eukaryota; kingdom Metazoa; phylum Chordata; class Aves; order Passeriformes; family Fringillidae; genus Urocynchramus; species Urocynchramus pylzowi. Next base: position 117,387 of record VZRH01002545.1, read on the forward strand.
AAAGCCAGAGAATTTCAGAGGGCAGCAGGTGTCTATCATTTAAAGTTTCTAATAGTTTTGCTTCTGCCCAGTAACAGTGAAGGGAGAAGAAGGCAGATAACTTCTAAGCTTTGGGAAATATCCTCATCATCTAAAGAGTCTAGTAAATCTGGTGACATTTTACAAAGACAAATGTTATCAATAACTAACACATTTCAGGGAGAATGGAAAAATGTGCAAAATACTAAAATGCTACAGAAAGTGAGAGATAACATAGTAAAACATAATAAATACTGGCTGACACCATAAAGCCATTATTTAACAAAATCTCACCTTTTACCAAGACAGTTTCTCCAATGCAGTCTAATCTTCCTTGAATGCATTTGCTAAAGAGATTCCATAAAACAAAACACATCAGCTCTTTGCACTTCTCTCCCTCACCAGAGAGAAAGGCACTGCAAAGCTTCACTTGTCACATGAATAACAAATTCCTATCAAAATGAATATTTGTTACAGCTATCAGTTTCACAGACATGCATTACCATCCCCAGAAGGAAGATTAAAAGACCCAGCTCTTAAAATACTCTTCCTTCATCTGCCACTGGTTTATTGTGTGCTTTCTCTAAATCAAGTTTTTCCTAAGCATCCATTTTCCACTCCATGAGATAAGACTAATACTTTCTTAAATAAGAGATCTCTTAAATTACTAAATGAATATGTGATTACAAAATAGTCTAGAATCCTCAGTTGGAAGACAGCTAGGGAGAGAACAAGTAAACATCCAAAGATAATAAAAAAGCCTTCCCCTGGTAGTTGTTCCCATTGCTGCCCTAAGGTAGTTGAAAATAAGCATAATGACAATGGTTTTTCAATGCAGATGCAAATTAATTACACTATTTTTATTATTCCCCCCACCCCCCACCCCAGGTCCCCAGTTTCTCTCTCTCTCTTTTCTAAAAAAATCAGTTTAAAAACTGAGAATTGAGTGGGTTTCTTCATGGACCATTTTTATTTTTTAAATAGTTTGCAGGATGATGTGGTGGTTTTCACTTTGCTTTTTCATTTCAAAGCCTGAAACTCCTCCAAGCCTTCTGTCTTCTAGAAAACTTGCTCCCACTGTTTGTGGATATTTTTTACGCAACAATGAACTCTGCAAGAGATAGATTACAAATATTGTTCTACTTAACATATTTTCAGGTTCTTGTTTGCTAGCAGGAGTATGGGATCTTAACATTTGCTGTGGCTGCACTTCCTGCCAGGAGAAGATACAATCTAGGAAAAATTTGCCGTTATTCCTAACTGCAAAATGATGCCATTCATGGATTGGAGCAGAGACTTCCCCCATCAGCCTTGATGTTCCCAGGCACAGAGCAGCCTTTGCAACATCAAAGCAACTCACCACATGAGTTTATCCTCTTGGAAGGAGTTACCAGGCTGAACAATCTTGCCTTTATAGTAGCAGGGGCAGTCATCTGGAGCCACACATTCCTCCTCATCATTAAGGTAGGTGCCTTCAGGGCAAGCACAGCCCTCCATGGGCGCGATCTGGACCTTGCACAGCGGGTCAGGTTCATCCAGCGAGCGGCAAGACTGGTTACAGTACTTCACACTATAGTTATAAACCATAGTCTCAGGACACTCCTCAGAGGGATCTTTGCAAGAGAAATAAAAGGGATGTATGGCCTTCTTTGTGCATTCATCTCTCATGACTTTAGCATGCCTTTCTGCACACTGGTAGCCATAAACCAGCTTTTATCAGACTACCAGACCTTGTCTCCCAGGATTCTGGGACAATCTACTTGCATAGCCTAAACTATATAACATTGAACACTGAAATACTCAGCAGGGTGTATATTTTTGTAATTTCCACAATTTACATTTCTATCTTATGCCAAGAACTGAAATCAGTAACTTCTGACTTGTTAAAGTATTATTTTCTGACCTTTACTAGTGATTTCTTTGGCTGGGGATAACTTAAGAAACGACCATATTTTGTAAAAGAGAAATTTTGACATTAAATAGCAGTGACAAGGAACTCTGCCAATTGATTGATGCTACCAAGAAAAGGGTGTTTCAGTTCTCATGGATGTCTTGAGGAAAACTCTTGTTGTCATCCACTGGGGAAATGAGAAACAACAGTTTGTAAAATTTCTGAGTGAACCCAACAGGTAAATACCAAAATCTAAAGAGCTCCACTAACCCTGTAAGACAGTAAAAAGCTGGTTAATTTTCGCAGGCTGATAGTATGCACCACATCAAAGCTCTGCCATAAAATCTGTAGTACTGACCCGCAGGGATGACATTAAATTTTGTCAGGAAATATCACCCACATTAAGGCTGCAAGAAGGTCTGGCATCCAGATTTCTTTGAAATTCAGTGAGAAATGGAGATCTAGTCATCTTTGGCCTATTTCTAATTCTGCAGATTTAATCCTGCAGCTGTTTTTCAGGTACACATGGATGCACTAGAAGGTACAGGGGTGTTGACCATGGGCACTTGTGCTAATCAGCTTTGCAGCAATGCGAAGAACTTATCAGCAATAGGTTCTATCCTTAAATAAAGCTCTGTATGTTTTTCCAGTCCATGACCATGGCACACTATTTTAGATTAGTTAGTGTGCTAGGCTTGTGTACACATTCAAAACCAGCACCTCTACCACCATAAACTGGTTGGTTTTCTGGTCCTACCTGGAGCAAACACAATATCCCGTGTGTAGGTCAGGCAAGCCATATTCTCCTACTTTTTATTCTTTGAAGATACAGCAAGTGGTATTTGTAAGTCAAAATATGCCAAATAAAAATGTATATTAATAAAGATGTTGAATATGAATTTATATCTGTCTCAATTGTTAGCTATTAATACAATAAAATAAGGTGTTTACTTTCTCCCTTTAAGTTTTCATAGAGGAATAAGATCACTTGATAAAGTGAGACTGGTAAGAGAAAGGTTATTTGATTGTAGTGCTCATGGTCACAGGAGTGACACACATCTAAGATGACAAATCACAACTGGAGGCATGAGTGCAGAGAACATGAGCATACCAAAGATGCCTTCAAGCTAGCTTGCACAGGGAGCACTAGAAAAGCAGTGCCAAGACTGCTCACCCCAGTGAACTGCTGGACAACCAGCAACTCCAGTAATGGCTCTTGCTTCTGCTAAAGAGTGTGTAACAGGCATGCACAGGGTTTAACTAGCAGGATTTGCTTATTTCACACACTCTGCTGACTGCAGTGGAGACATCTGCTTGGGATACAACCTACCTTGGATGCTGCTTGCAGCTTGGCAGAGTGGAAAAAAAAAACTGGAAACAGTTTTTCCAACCCCCGCAATGGGACAGAACACAGAGTGAAGGTTGTGGCCCATTTAGTCTTTCACTCATGAACAGTGAGTCATAAACAACCATACTCTTATCACAGCCATGTTTCCAAAAGATTATTTCTTAAAAAAGGCCTAAAATGATTAAAACATTAGCATTTTTCCCTCAAGGTTACTGCACTGTTTGAGGCAATATTACCTACTGTGCCTTAACAACACAGATTTCAGCCAACCCATGCTGCAAACCAGTCTTGATTTGCCATAAAAAATGTCAGTAATTCTAGGTTGGGAACAAAGCTTTCAATAAACAGTGTCTGTGTCTAGTGCATGACTCTGCAGGCTTCTAGGACAATTTACTGTGGACTACACTGTGTTCCTTTGAATTATTTCAGCACAGGTTTGTGAAATTGTTCTTATCACAGTCTTTAATGCCTCTGGCAATGCGTCACACGAGTTACATTGTTTGCCTCTATTAAGTATCCCAGCTGGCCCCTAAGTCAGGCAATTAAATAGATCATAGCTGCATCGAGCTCCAAAAACATAATCATTGTTATGTTGTCTATTCAGATGTGCAATTAGTCAAGAAACCAATGCATCTGTTTTCATGTTGACAAAGTCAAATCTCACTTGAACTATCTGACCATCAATTACAACCTGGGAATGTTGAAGCAAAATTCAGAGTCCAAGATAGTGAGTTTTATTCTCATATTTTATGCCATCTTGTAATAAATTCTGGCAGTGCCAAAGGAAGATACATACATACGTGGACTCTGAATTCAGGATTTGGTGACAATGTGTATGTCCAAGAAACTTTTGTCCATTTTTAGGTAATCCTGAGCTGAAAATGCCTTTAAAGATTTTCACATTCTCAAATATCACCAGTATATATTTATTAAAAAAAACATTACTATTTTACTGTAACATGGAAAAATGTGGTTAATGAGTGATGTCATTTGTATTGTCTGGGACAAGAGAACTGAATGTAATGCAAAAAAGGTATTGGAATTAAAATACATGGGGAAGCCCATGTTTTCAAAAGTAACCTAATTGCTAACTAAACCTAAACTAAAACTGACTCTGTTTCTGTTTTGAGTAATATGCCTTGTACTATTTTGCTTCTCTGAGTACTGAATTCACCTAAGATTTTACACAAGGAACATGCATTGTAAGAGCATGAAGCAGTCACAAACTGAATTTTATAGAAAAAATGCTTATTCTGTTTTGCAAAGGCTCTCTAACTTGATGACTAAAGACACTGACTGCCACAAATGGGGCTGTCCTGAAGCTGTTCCCCCATATCCCTGCCCAGGGAATTTCAGTTCACATACCACAGACACCCTGCCTCCAGCCCTTCAGGGACACGCCTGCTGAAGCACAGTCTCTGGAGTAAGTAGAGAGCACACTGCACAGTGCAACTTCACTCTTCTCAGCATTACAGGTGTCATACATGCATTTCTAAAGGACAGAAAAGGACATGGGTATTATTATGTCTAGCTCATAGAAGAAACAGCAAAACATGTAGCAGTTTAAAAAGCAGTCAACCAATATATATTTTTAAAAGGATTATTATCAATGAAAATTAATATATCTAAGAGAAAATGTATGCTAATGAAATACTATGCAAACCTGAGAAACAGCAAATCAGTTACAGAAACTGCAATGACATTATGTCTAACTCTCATTAACAGATGAATCTTAAAAAAGATAGAGGCACCTATAGTACATTAAAACTATAAGAAATGTCTTTACCAGCCTCCTGTGAGGATGTACAATCTAGGACCTGTCAAAATATATCCTCTGAAAATATTGCACAGTGATGACTGGCACTTTGTGGACCTATCTAGTAAGCAGATGAGATGCACCCAATGACCATGACAGGTGCATGACAGAAGATGGTTTAAAGAGTCAGTCATATGCAATGACATTTTAAGAACCAGTTATGTAAGTATAGCTGGAATTTAAAGCTTGAGTTCTTTTAACTTTTAGTGCTGTACAAAGGAACACAAATACAGCCAGTCACTCTAGAGCAGTAGGATCATACTGGATAGACAGTGACTTATCCTGCCATTACTGATGTTGTGGAAAAGGCTTTCACGAATCATGGTTTAAAATCTGATGAGATCAGCAGGAGTAACAGACATATCTATAAGAAACTGGTTATTACTTCTCCTTAACTAAAAATTGCAAAATACCATTTTATTTATAGTTTACATGAATTCTGAATTATATATTTTTTATTTTGGGAGAGGTAACACATAAGCCATATTTGTAAAGGTACTTGAAGACACATTCTAGGCAAAATTTCAGGCTCAGGTATTTTCTCAGTAAGTTCACACACACACACACATACTCTGCATGAACTTAATGTGTTTTTGCAGGAGCTTCTTTACCATCCACATAAATGTGGCAACTCTCTAGCTCAGACACCTTTCTCAGCAGCACTGTAGAGCTTTACACCCAGAAAACATATGGGCAGCTTCATGAATTCAAAACACAAGGAGACTAACAAGATTCAAAGGTAATAAATGAGATATAAACAATGTAAATTCATATTCTCTCCCTCGATGTCAATTTTGAACCAAGTCAGAGGGAATCCATGGGGCTGGTAAAACTCTCAATTCAATTCCATGCAGAAACACTGATTCTGCTAGTCAAAGAGTGAACAGTTTTCACTCTTTGAAACTTTGAAATCTTGAACTGATTTTTTTTTCATTTTGCTTCTGGGTCATGCAACAGAAGACAGTGATGCCAATCAAGTATTTATGGGGCTGTAGCCAAAAAGGTCCATCTTGTGCAAACTCTTATTTTATAATTTTTCTAATCAGCATCAGTGAACTTCTTTATGACCAGTCACTACTGTAACCTATTTCACTCCCCTAGGCCAGACCACCTTCATGTGGGATCAGTCTCTGGACTAGATTAAACCACCCATTTGGAGCAGCACCTTACCTTGATGTACACAGAAGGGTCTACAACAGAATGGCAGGCAGCAAACACACTGCTTGTATTGGACAGAAGAGCACACCAGTGCTGGGCAAATTTTTCTGAAATGAGAAAAAATATCATTGTCCATAGTCACTTAAACCACGTTACTGTCTGAATCAATATTCTTATCAGGTATCACATTGAACTAGAATGTCCTGAAGTGTTTAGATAATGCTAGGTGGAAATACAGGTGATTGGCTTATCAAAGGGATAAGCATAGTTGGATGGATGACTAGCCTTTTTCCTAAAAGAAAGATCTCACCTTCTAAGCATTAACATTATTACTGCAGCCGGATTTGCAGAACATAGACAGAAGCTCCCCATTTTCATTGTTTTTCATCAAACTTTCTTAATTCTTTACAGCAAGGTAATTCCTTATAGTCAAGCAATAATATCAAGCATGTAATAATCAGCAAGCTGTGTGGCTATGAGCTGCAGCTTTAATTATATGTGGCAGTACCTAGGAGAGGTCAGTCCAAATAATATATATATCCAAATCCAGTCAGAGTGAAAAATCAGACAGGACACCTCATACAGTGCAATGCTTGCTTAACTCAGCACTGTTGATAACTTTCTCCTCTGGACTTCAGCACAGCTGAAAAACCTAGACTGGATGAAGAACTTGCCCAAATACTGGCAACCAGTGGTGCTCTGCCTTAAACCTAAATTACTGTCACTGATGCTATGTGTGCTTTTCAAGTCGTCAGCGGATGTGTTGGCTCTTTCTCCAGTAGTGCTGTCTTTTTGTTTTAAAAGCAAAACTATCCTCTTAAAGACCTTCAAAACATAATATTTTTTCTCTAGTAACAGCCTCAAAAGCAGAGGGTTTTGATGTTTATGAGATTTCTAAAGCTTTTTTGATTATCTGTCATGTGAAAATTATTTCACACTGATAAGCCAGGGATGAAAAGCCTGGTACCTTTATCCACACTGTTTGAACAAGGATCTTCAAAGCTGTCCTCAACATCAAAACAGCTGGCTCTAGTTTTCCATGAGTTACCAAAAGCAGAAGCTGAATCTTCCACAGCTCCAGTGACTGTTCTGAAGTCATCAGTCTGTATGTTATTGAAATTGCCACAAAGACCTTGTGTGGGAGGCAAAAAAAAGGCAAAAGAAAAGAAGAAATTGCAAGGTGCATGAAAAAAAGAATGGTTTCTAGATGAACACTCTTAGCTCTGTAATGGACCTCATTTGAGACAAATCAATTTTCTTTCAGAGACTTCCTGATGTTCCCACAAATCTGACAGGATCCTGTGTTTAGAGTGTATTTATTATTTTTCTGCATTACAGTAGCACTTAGTGATAGCACAAGCATTGGAACTGCTTAAATGTGATTCAGTAAACACTGGCAGACAGAGTGTATCTTTCCCAAAGGCTTATAAATAAAGGAAATGGCAAAAGAAAAACAAAATGGGTCAGAGAGACAGGGTGTAATCCCATTGCACAGACAGGAAACAGAAGCACAAAAATCTTAAATGGTGTAAACAGGAGATTAGTGGCAAAACCAAAAACATAGTCTGCACTTCACAAGTCTCTGATGAAGGCCTGTTTAAACAGATGGAGTCTAAAAGATTTGCACACACTAAACATCTCAGAGATTTTCTTCAGCACACAGAAGGGTTTAGCCTTATGTGTCCTACCAGATGTGCGGTTCTGAAAAGAATGATCGACTGTTATGGAGAGCTGCATTACAGGTTTCATTTGCACTCGGATCTGCACTCCAGCTGAGCTCAAGATTTTGATGAAAAATGTAGATTGTCTGAAGATGGTGATGCCATCTAAAGAAGAATGAGAAAAAGAAAAAAATGTTGTATGCACTTGCAAATCTTTACAAAGCTGAGTGAACAGGAATTTCCATTTGCCAGTGCATGCAGTAACACAGTGATTCCCAGGGAATCCCAGACCTAGTATCCACCTAACAGTGAGTAGGATCATGTTCTTTGCAGAGAAAGGAGCAGGAATCCCTCTGCAAAAGATGCAGGCTATTCTGTGGAAGATGTGAAGAAGGGGATTTACCTTTTCTTACAGGCAGCTTCACAATGAAATTGTTCATGTAGATATTTCCACAGGAACATAATTTTATAGTCTGCAGAGAAAAGGAAAAAAACCCACAGTAGTGAATGCATATGAAGTGAGACAGACAAGAGCAACGTGACAAGCTTCATTAAGCATTGAGAAGTAGTGTCTTCAAAACCTCATCACCTCGGGGGTCAGTGTAACTCAGTGTCCAGACAAAGAATGTAAAGATAGAATACAAAGAATGTAAGGAACATTGAAGTGACCTCCTATGTATTGCTAATTAAAGACAGTTACTCACAGTTCTTCCTAGTGTGACCAATACATTCTTTAGGCAGGTCATTGTCCTTGAAGTCCCACACTGAATGATCTCCCCAATCACCACAACTGTGTCATCAGTGTTCTGAGAAGATATAAGAAAGGTATGTGCAGACATTGTTGGCATGTTACAGCTGGGAGCTTGAAGAGAAAAACATGTCACTGGAAGGCTAAGAAGGAGTAATGGAAGAACTGGGGTATTTGATATCTAACTGCAAACGGTTTATTTCATTGCCAAAATCAGTAATTTCACTAACTTTCCTTTGCACTCTTTTTCCTTGCTATCAGCTTGTATGGATCTCATTTGCAGGCATTCACAGATAATTCAATCTTTTTGCAGAAATTTTGGTTCATCCACTTCCTTCTGACAGTCACACATGAAGAAAACTTCAAAAGAAATGCTTGAATCAACACTAATAAATCCATTAAGAAAATTATTTAATTAAAAAAAAAGTACAAGTATGTTGAAGCTGCAAGACGATGAAACTAAGCATCAGCAATTGATTTGCAATCCATTGCAAATTCAAAAATTTATGGGGTTTAAGACTGAGCATGTGTTGAAGTGCTTTGCTGGATTGGTGCCATTTAATTAAATTAAGTCATATAAAGCTCCAGCACAGTTTAAAGCCTCGTGCTACTCAGGAGATTTAGGAGTGAAAAGAGAAATTGCTCATACCTTAGCTAAGACATAATGACAGTTGCCATGAAAATTGAACCTCTTATTGTCGAATGTTGTTATATGGAATCCTCCATCTATGTGGCAACTTCCAGAGCAGGGCAGAGAGATACAGCTCCAGTGGCCTCCTTTGCAAGTACTGTGCAAAACCCAAAAAGCAGCTGTTAGAATAAACACAGCTTCAAGGGAGCAAAGGTGATGCAGCATTTTAATCTGCACAGATGTGGCCTCTTTGTATTTTTAGCTCACTGTCTTGGCTTCTTATTCAAACCCTGCGGGTAGAAGACCTTATATTAGTCCCTTAAAATGTGAGGGTTGGATTCCTATCAGTGAGAGAGTTAGCTGTGCTGGGCTTTGGGCTGGCTCCCTCAGAGACACAATGAGATGGGAAAGCAAGAGATGGTTTTCTGGGCCTAAATCGTTTACTTGACTTTTTAAAGAAAGAAAGAACCCCTTCAAAGAGGATGTTGCAACATCTTGCGCTACTGATGCAACTGTTCAGCAAGTCACTGATGTGATGTTTCAGCAGCTAATTGTGGAGGGCCTGAGATAATGAGCAATTCTCACATGAGTACACACAAGAAGAAAACAGTCCAGCCATATAGGCTTGGGCTTTGAGGGGAGTAAATGAGGATGTGGCAAGAGGCCGTTAAGTTCAATTCAAATTTTTCAACTCAAAATTTCCGGGATTTGAGGAGCATTTTCTCAAAATGCAGGGTAATCCAAAGGGGCTTGCAGAGTGTTTGGCCATGCACCATACCACATTTCATTCCTCCCTATAGTAAAGCTTTAACTGAGGGTCAAAAAATTACATTGTCACAGAACCCCAGATAGCACATACAGAGTAAGAAATAAAATTGTTTTGAGAGTAATATACCTAAGATCTTATCACCTTTCACCAGTGCAGGTGGAGATGGGTTCAAGCTGCCAGGTTTTTTTCTAAATCAAATAATTCTCAAGGATCAGAACTTCTGAGATCTGGCCTTTAAACAGCCTTGTGGAGATCCAGATGCTGTTGGCAGTGCCACTTATTAACATGGTATGACTTCTCACCTCACTCTAGAGGCCAAAGTCTCTGAATTAATCAGTAGAGTCTCATTTTTCTACATTCTGAAATCTTGAGCTCAGTTTTCACAAGCAGTTTCAAGTGAAGGTGGGTAGTAACTATGTGTGGTTGAGGAATACCTCTAAGTTTTCCTACACTGTTGAAATTCAGAGCAAGGTTTTGAATTGCTATTTAAGACAAATGACAGGAAAATATTTAAAAACAAAAAACAAACAAACAAAACCCCAAAAACCAAAAACAAAACAAACAAAAAAACCAAAAATAATAAAAAAAAACAAACAGGAGGAAAGTACAGAATGCAACTCGTCAATGTTTTGAAATAAATACTTCTGCCTTTCTAATGCAATCAAGACCACTACAGTACCAGTTCTGGCAGGGAGTGGAGTAAGTTCCTCCAGATGAGTAGACTTTGCCTTGAAATGTACAGGGGCAGCTGTCTCTGGGGATGCACTTCTTGCTGCTGAGGTCATCAAGGATAGTTCCTGTTCAGACACAATGGCTAGTTAATATTCCTTTGGTGAATCTGGGAAACACCATCAAGGAAGATTAAAGTATGGAAAAAACTCTGGAGTAGTCAGCATTTCTTAAAATGAATGGGATATTTTTAAAGGAAAACATCACACCAAGTCCTTTCAGGTGTTAATGGATGGATAATATTTCTTACTAGAACTGAATTGAAAGCAATGCAAAACTCAAAGAACATTTCCTGTTACAAAATCTTTCACTGTGAGCAGGATTATCAAGTGCCAGATTACAAGGGTGTGAGCCAGTTTCCATCCTTTTCTAATAATGAATCTAACAGAAATCAGAGCATCATCTTAGACTATTTCATGTGCAAATTTACACATGCACATACCTGGAAATGCATGCATGTTTTGTGTCACTTAAGCTACAGCTAGATTTAGTGTCATAGCAGGAAGGCATCTCATGAGACATCTTCACCTGCATTCTTACTGTCTAGGGAGCACCTCTTCTCTTTCCATATTTTTTCCCTGTCTAGTCCTTAGAAGTATTTACCTCCCTTCTCCAGTTTCAGGCTCTCATATCTTTAGAAAACTGGCTCTTCCAAGAAGAAAGTTGGTAAATTATGCTAGAAGAAGCAGTTTATTTGTTGTGTGAAATGGTAAAGAAAGGGAACAACCTCCCTTTTTGTCCCTTGACATGTGTGATCATTGGCAGAAGTGAACTGCCTTACCAGGAGGACAGAAACAGCCATCTGTACACGGGGCTTTACAAATCTTGCTCCTTTCTGGATCCGCACATGTGTCAGCACAGGAATTTCCACATTCCATGTACTCCATGTTGTTTGGGCATTCCTGATCTGCAAGACCAAACCAAAATGGAGTATGTTAATGATGTATTTATAATATCTCTCCAATTGTTGTGTCACTACCCAACCCCTTCTTCCTCCTTTCCTCCATATCTTGTTTGCAAGACCTTCTATGCAGATATGTTTTGTTTGTTTAACGTCTCAAAGGAATGTTTTATGGCCGCTTTATCTTTTGGACAAAACTCTGCTGCTGGGAAATGTGAGCTATTTCACATTACTTTACTAGCTTAAGGTTGGCTGAAGTCACAATCCAAGCAAAGAACACCAGAATCATTTAGGTAGTGATAACAGTTTATTTTTGCCTGAAGCATCAGTACTTCTGGCGTTAATTTGTGTCCCAGTCCACACCAGCAGTTTGGGTGAGCTACCTGTAGCCTTTCCCCTGGATTTAAGGAGATTTCCTGCTCAGTTACTAGACTACTGAGTATGAAAACACAGGGAAAGATAAAACATATTGCTCTTCTCAGTAACTACTTCTGTCTAGTTCTCACCATGTTGAAATAAGGCTCTCTATGAGTTAACTGCACAGAGTAAAATTTAAAAAAAAAAGAACTCAAGAAAACTTAGTTGTAAGAAGGAGGTGGGCAACATCAAGGCATAGTTCTAATTTAAGGAGCAAAATCAAGTTAAATTTGTAGAAGTTTTTCCATTAACAATGTTTGTGTCAAAGTATTTTCACAGATTGATTCAAGGCAGTTACCAGTGCTCCTAGCTTTGCTCTGCTGGGATCAGAATACTTGTGTAAATGTCTAACATGAAATGAATCTCCAGAGCAGTAGCTACTTACAGCAGAGTTCTTTGGTCCTCCATTCCCCAGGGTCTCCTTTCCTCAGGACACAATCTCGAGAGTACTGGTTTAAAGTGCTGCATATGCAGCTGGGAACCAAATCAGAGTGAGAAGAATTAACTGCACAGTGGCACATATCCTCAGCACAGGTGTCTATGTAGTCATCAAAGGCAACCACTCTGGGGCAGTTTCCAAAACGGGACATAAGTTTCTTGCATCCTTTTTTCTATTTAAAAAAAAAAAAAGGGGGGGGGGGGGGAAGAAAAGCAATACTTGATATTTTACCACCTTTTAGGTTTTTGAATATACACCCCAAGTTTTGATGACACAATTCCAGGGTCACAGAATAATTCAAGTTGGAAGGGATCTCAGGAGACTATCCAGTCTAACTTTCTGCCATGATGTCCTTTGCCTTGGACTGGAAGCTGTCATTCAACTGGGCATTTTCCCAATAGCTATTTCTTTAATACCATAATAGGATATTCTTTCAGCTATAAGATCATAATTTTGCTCAGATTTATGTGTAGAGTTCTGAAAAATTCAGTTTAGTGCATACTCTCTAATTAAGATTTGTTTCAACAGTCTCTTCAACACTGAAGGTTGGGAGGGTTTGTACTTCTTGGTCCCACATACTTACATATGAACTGCATCTATTGTCTTTCCTCCTGGGATGTCTTCCAGTGTGGTCATCTGGGCTCACATCAGCACACTTTTGTGATGGATCCTCTACTTTGTGGAAGTTCCCAAACTGTCTTGGATGCATTTTATACCCTGCAAAAAACCCCAGATGCATTTCAGTAACTTCTCACAATTCCTTAGGTCAATTAATGGGCTATAAAAATGCACTTACTCTTTGGGCTCAAAGGCAGTATGCACTTCATGAGATGCCCAAATTTAACCAGCATCCACATCTTATAGAGGATGACAGCCTGATATGACCTTCTGTTGGGCTAGAGTCAGGAATCTGGCACACTTGTATCAGCCCGGGCATTTAAAATCATGTAAGACTCTTGAACTTTCTGTTACTTCTGATCATTTCCAAAGACTTCTCTTTATTTTGGGTGTGTTTGATCTTACAGAGTTTTCTGTTCACATGTATAACAGTCATACAGGTATTACATAAAGGGATGCTGCTCTAACTTTGGATTCAGTCCTGCAACTGATATCACAGGATGAAGGTTTCTTTCCATCCATACAACCCGGTGTAGGATTACTGGCTCAGCTATTTGCAATATCTAAATGTGTCAGTGGATGGCACCACCGTTTCTTCAAAGATACTTTGTGTTTTCCCTGATGCTTGCATTTCACTATAGAGGTAAAAATAATCACAAATAGAATGATTAAAATAGAAGAACAGAAAATGCACTCATGCATTTCCTGAAAGTATGTTATTTTCAGTGGGGAACCTGGCAATGTTGCTGCATGATAGCCAAGCAATTAATTTTGGTCAAAGAGGTTGGAGACTCTTATAAATATGAAAAGAGCAGAAAATCCCAAATATCTCAGAGCCTCTTAAAATACATCTCCTGTATATGGAAATGTCCATGTGCCTGTCAGGAAATCTGAAAGCCTGCTCAGAGGAAACAGATATGAAGTTTCATGTCATGTATGAGGAGGTCTGTTCTGGTGGAATATGCTGTATTTATGACCTACCATCCAAAATCAAATCATTCTTCTCATTGCCATCATAGTTCCCACATAGACCACATATTTTCTCTTTATAGGTTTCTTCCAGGTCCAGCTACAAAAGAGGAAACACAGAGTTTAAAGGCTTTTCCCCATAGCAGCAGCATTTGTTGCAAAGTGATTCACAACAGAAAAGTGCAATGGCAGAAATGCTCATTCCCAGTTTGTAGCAATCTCCTTTTCTGCTACAAATCTCTCATAAAACTTATCTGCAGACAAACTGAATTCAAATGGGAAGAGAATCCTCCAGCAATTGTCATTCCTACTCACTAAAGAGGTAACTGAAGCATGTTGAATACTGGATTAATCCCTGGACCAGTGTCTCCCAGTATAGAGACACTGGTATACAGACATTTGGTACCTCTGCAGGGTACCTCCTCCTCTGGCAGGTCAGATAACTGTGCTCTAATGCTGGTTGCTGTAAAGAAGCAGCTTCTGGTTAACTTTTAGCCATGTATAATAATGGGTTTTCTAGTCCATAGGGTGATGGAGAATTTTATAGCACTTCTAGGCGTGGATCTGCCAAGCACTACTTGTTTTCCCCATACTTAGTGGAAATAAACCATCAGGTTAGCACACTATTGCATTGCTGGATAAAACTATTGCACCTTATCACTCCTACATGCTTGGGGAACAGTACTGGTGCCACTCAGGTCCACCCAAAAAAGGCAGTGCTTTTCTTACTGTTGTGTCCACTCTACAGTAATGTACAAATACTGCCTTCAACACTTTAGGGATTAATTAGTACACGGGAAGGGGGAAAGCAAATACTTCAATAAATCAGATTTTCAATATCACTTGATTACTTCCTGATATTTTTTTCTCTCTATTCACCTTTTACCCTCTCTCTATCTCTCTGAATGGCAAAACATGACACACAACTTCCATTTCGTTAATCTCAGTCCTGACTGTGAAGGGTAAGTGTTCCCACACAAAAGTGTAAATGCACTGGTACAGAAGAGGATATTGCAGGCTAAATGTTTAGAGGAGAATTCCCACATAGCGTTGCTTTGGAGTGAAAGAGGCCAAGATCTGAACTGGTCACACATATCAATTTCCCACACAAGATGGGCATGAGACAGGGTAGCAAGGCAGAGCTGGAGGGCTGTTGCTGCCAGTGCCCCATGGAGCAAGGAGCTAACTGCAGAAGTGCTATATCCAGGATTAACCCTTTTGTCACATAAAATTAGCTGGAAATACCATGGGGTTGTGCCCCCATGCCCCTGCCCTGTGAAACTATTGCCCAGTTTGGTATTTTTCTATCAGTTTATGGACAGAGTGATACCTCCCACCCATACTTTCATATATATCAACACAGTGCCTGCATCCAGCCCTGCTTTTCGTTACTGATGAGGTTCACCAGGAGGAAAACCACTAACTGACTGTTCATACTAGGAGAGTGTCAGCCCAGTTCCACTTGAGTGTCAGGCCCAGCTTGGAAGTGACTTGGAAGTAAGTACAGGTGTCCTCAATCAGAATGCTCTTCAAGCTGAAAGGCATGGCAATCCTGGAAATTTGAGGGGACAAAACAGATTGCAGTGAATAAAAGACTGATGAAATCCTTACAGATACATAGGAAGGAAAACTAGAGTTAAAAGGAACTAAATAAAACATGGGAGCACTCTTTGCCAGGTCAGACTTCATCTACACAATGTATTAGATTGTCCATTAATCCATAACACAATGCATTTTGGTCTTGTGTCAATACTACATCAGCCACTCAACTGATAGAAAGCAGCCAAACCCAAGGAGCTACCCTTATAAAGGGTTCTAACCTTATAAAGTTTATAAAGAGAAAGATGACAATATTGGGAAAATGGCCCTCCACGTGAGGACACTGCAGGTTATCATCATCCTTCCAGGACCTCCTTGATATTTGGGATTCACAAACAACCCTGTTCTGTTACGCATGTACTCATGCAACTCAGACCTACATTACTTTTCCATCTTACCAAGACAATTACCATTCAGTTTGCAACAGTCTAAAAACTTAGAAATTCAGAAAATAGCTAGAAGATAGGAGATTTCTTGCCCCTTTGATGTAGGAGACACATACGGTCTTCGGTGCTATAATTACAACAGAGTGGTGCTATTCTATATTTGGTTGTTTCTAGAAGGCTGTCAAGACAGCCCATATGCTTGCAATTTTCTTTTCAACAAAATTGTGAGGGGTTTTCCCAGAGTCAAAGGTTGCCTAGGCCCTTCATGATTCTTTGCTAGGAGCAGGACTCTGCACTTCTCATGAGGACTGCCCTTAATATTGCGCCCAACTTTCAGCTATTGTTGCTGATTATGATTTTTATATGATTTTTATTTAGGGAATTTTTTTATCCTTCTCTTTGACGTTTCCTTTGTGGTTCACTTTGAATTGGAATTAAAGGTGTGGATTTTGACTTCTAAAAATTCTGCCGTTTCTTATAAGAAGATCCCTGGGCAAATTGTGATCTGCAAAGCAGAGCAATTTTCTAGACTAATCTATCTGGAAATGGAAAACTATCCCTAAAAGAACCATCTGTTCCTGAACAGCAACATAAAACAGTAGGGTTAGTAACACAGAAATAATGTTTTGAGAAAAAAGAAAAAGCTCCTACAGATCTAAACTTATATAAATAAAGTGTTGGGGTTTATGTGCTTTCCTCTATCCCTCCCTGTCATATCAAAGCAACATTAAGAAAACCTTAAAACAGCTTCTGTTTTTATAATATACACATTGCTCTTTACTTAACTTGTTGGTGTTGGTCCCTGGGATGTGTAGTTTAGTTTAAATGCCTCTTGCCTTCTCAAACACTATGGGGGGGACTCTTCACAATACCCTGTTCAAAAAGCTGTGGACATCTCATACACAGCCACTGCTTTCCAGTCAGACCACCTAACACAGAGCAATAAAAATGCAGCTCAAAACAACATTTCAGTCTTTACTCACTTCTTCCCGTTGACCGTGATTCCCGTCTCCTTCACCTCCAGGACCACTCCATCAATGGTGACAGTGAAGTAGATCAGGAAGCTGTTCTTGGCACTGCGCCTGATCTGAATGTTGAAGTCCTGGTAGCTGTCATTGCAGTGAGAAGCGAAGACATATGTGCAGGTTCCAGGAAAAGTAAACTTTACATGGTCAAATGTATGGAAGTGGAAGTTGCCCCAGGTGACACATTCGCTCCTACTGACAGTAGAGACCTGGACTAAAGAAAAATCATAGTAGGGGAGCTTAGAAATTCACCCCATATGAGGTTCTTGTCTTTTTTTGCTGAGAAACATTAAAGGGGCAGATTTTCAAAGGCAAAAATTATAACTCCTGGAAGATAGTAGCCTTTGGGAAGCAGTTTCATCTCACTGAACTTTTGAAGTCCATGACTTTTGAAGTACAGAGATACCTGCAATGTGAGCAGATGAGCCCAGTCTCCTTTGAAGTTAACAGTGAAAAGCAGAAGTTAACAGTGAAAAGCACAAGAGGTTCAGCTTTCTCATCTTACATATGTGCCTAGCGAGAAGATGCTGTAAACCACATGCATCTCTCCATTGTCTAGAATGGCTGTGTCTATATTCATGCTGTAGACATATTCACACTGTAGATATCGAAAGTGAAGTGAGGAGAATCCCATTCTGGATGTCTAAATCTCATTTAACTCAGGCAAGACTTTGTGCTGAATGCTTTCCAGGAGATATCACAGGTGGCATGAATTTACAGCAAAGTGGCAGCTGCTGATCTCAGTGGTTGAGGCTGCTACCAGCTCCAGCTGTTGGCTAAGAGATATTTGGTTTTCCTTCTCAACCAAAACGCGTGTTTTGGACCTCTAGGCTGTACCTCTGTCAAAGGTATAGATACATAG
This sequence comes from Urocynchramus pylzowi, assembly GCA_013397555.1. Taxonomy (NCBI): domain Eukaryota; kingdom Metazoa; phylum Chordata; class Aves; order Passeriformes; family Fringillidae; genus Urocynchramus; species Urocynchramus pylzowi. The sequence goes on from VZRH01002545.1 coordinate 135,372, forward strand.
TCTAAGTGCATATAAGACATTACTTCAGAAAGCAATTTTCACCCCACTGAGCTTCACAAAGAAAACATGAATCACCTTGAATTAAATTCTATATGCCCGCTACAAGATACTTTCAACATTTCTTCTGAAAGAATGACAAATGAAACAGGCAAATTTCTTTGTGTTGTTCAGGTAGCATGTTTGGGACTATCAACACAGCAACATCCACCACAGATCAAATCAAAAACAGTTACTCATTTACTCAGTGAACTCTAAAATCTTATTAAATATTCCTGCCTAAGAATCAGCAGGGAAGAACTGAGAAATTCAGATCCTTATGTTATAAATGTGCAGCCAAACTCAAGTGCCCAGTAAGTCCTTGCAGAAACAGTTTTTTAAAGGGACTGCTACTGTCATAGGTAGTTGCAGCACTAAGTGGAGTAGGGCAATTTAGCAATTTTCTACACAGTAGCGAGGGCAAGTGAGAAAGTTTGGCTATCCTGGAAGTAAAATTGCTGGAATTACTAAGGCAGCAATAACTGCCTTATTACAGTAGTGTACATCAGCTGTGTATTAAGCAGTTGGGAAAAGTGTAAGACATTGAAAATCAAACCAGGAGGTAGCAGTGCAGCAGACCAAAAAAAATGTGATTCCTGCTAATGCAGGAATCTGGTCAATCAAGCCTAGCTGGTGATATGGTAAATACTTCTTTTAGGAAGAACATGTGTGAAATGTGTTGAAAAGGGTGTCACCATTTTGTTTTGTTTTTTGGTGCAAACTGCATTCAGAGGGTCTCCTCTTTAAGTTTAGTCACTTAGGACATAAAACAGTTGACACATTACCTAGTAACGAAAGAAAAAAAGAAGTACTTAAATGGTTGACAATCAGGATAAAAATGTACAATGTTTAACAGTATCTGGCATGTCTACAGCCCTTACATCAGTATGTTACACATTTTAATTTGTCAACTCTATTTCTCACCTATGGAGAACCATATGAGAGCAAGTAATGCAAGAATTAGATTCTTTTCTTACCTATCTGAACTGGTTCTTTGCCCTTGCAAAAACTCCAAATTAGGCAGAAGATCCAAAATGATCTCCCGGTTTTTATTTCCATCTTGCCATGAAGTCGTAACTTGAAAATCCTTTCAGGGAAGTGTTTTTTCTTGGCTTAAAGGCAGATTTTTATAGTCCAGGAGTTTGGCATGAGAACAAAACACTGATGGCAGGGTCCCTGAAAGGTGGAGCTTCATTAAATTTTCTTTCAGTCATTCATTGTTAGCACCCAGAAACCTCCTCTTTTTCAGGCAGGACAGGTATCCAGTTCTCTCTTGCTTTGTGGGGACAGAGAGCTGTCTGTTTCTAATTTCCTCCTTTGAAAATAGGTCCCTTCACCCTCCTCCTACAGTTGTTATTTCTTTGGTAGCAATAGTTTTTATTTTTTATAACATCTGATTAGTTACAAGCCATCACTGACCTCTTTCGGAGTTTTTGTCTGTCTTGCACATCAGCAGAATCCCCCAGCACAAGGAAATGTGTTTGTTGCCTCTACCAGCTTTAATGGCAGCTTCTCAACAGAGCAAAAAGTGTTATCAGGTCAGGCATAATGTATGTTTTATTTAGAGCAAAATCTTTTGGCAGGAGGGCATTGTCCTTTAAGAAGTGTATCCAAAATATCTTACAAAAAAAGGCCAGATTTACTGCTTCAATAGACCAGAAACAAAACCAGAAGTGTAAAAATTCTCACCTCAGCTGCACAAATGGGATTTAAATTATTCTTTATGCACACAGAAGTGGTGGATTCTCCAAACATCATAAGGGAGCAGTGCCCAAGTCCCATCGTAATGTAGACCACAGATCATTTATTCACCACCTAAATTACACTGTTGCAAGAGTCCCTTGGTGCTCTCAAAGTACTTTAATACCCTACCACATACCCATAAAAAGTCCAGTGAGCTCAGTCATGAGCTCTACAGCCTCTTGTAGGACACCCTACAAGGATATTTTGATATCAGTAATTTTAGAGTCCCTTCTAGAGATGTACTTGCTTTATTGACACAAACTGACCTTGCATTTCTTTTCCTCATCTGTGCCATGGGGGAACTCCTCCTGACAAGAGAAGCCTCTCACCTAGTCCCAGCAAATCAAACATGGATAACAGACATTCCCACACTTCCAGCTGCTCCATCCCCTTTGGGAAAACAGTAAAGTCAGAGTGATTGCCAGTAGTTAAATGGGCACAGATAGAGTTTAAGGTGGACATAGTTTTACCCCTTCTTGAAAGGCCTCAGGTCAAGCCTGCCCATGCACCCACTGGGGAATATGAATAAGAATGCCTTTTATCTGGTTGGCAGGCAGCAAGCTGGGCCTTGGGATCAGGGTCATGCTCACTGCTTTGCCGGACTTTGTGCTATTGACAAAGTGGAGTGTCCCAAAGCTGGCCCTCTGCTGCTGCCCTACACAGGCACAGGGTGCCTTGCAGAATTGCAGGTGACAGCATCTGCCAGATGAAGATTTGCTGCTGCCCTTGCTCTAAAGAAAACTCTGCACCAGCGTGTGTGAGCATTGTGCAGGACATGAAACATGAGTTCGTGTTACCCCTTTGCCACTGCCCATGTCCCATTAATTCCATTGTCAGTCTCACTTGAGGCAGGGCACTACTGGAAGGCAGTTCTTGAAGCCCTGCCATTTTGGCTGGAATACAGAACCAACAGACTTTATGGTGATGGAAGTCATGGACTGCTGCTGCTTTTCCTTTTAATCACAACACATCTTCCCTCCTGATCTCTGTCCAAATAGGTACAAAGTAAGTTAGGAGAATATCTAGTAGATAAACTTAACCATGAGAATATGACATTGGAAATATGAGTATGATCTGAAATTGAATACAGTGAAATATCAGCACTCAAATTCAACAGATTCTCCTGGTAAATGTTATACTGAGTTCTTGTTCAGGCCACAGAACAGGACTAATGGCAGGTGTGGGGAAGGGCTGTGAAGCCCAGGAGGAAAAGCATATAGGTCAGCAGACCACAGATACAGACTAAGAGAGCTTACTTGAGGGTAAAGGTGGATAGCTGAAATACACTAATTTTCCAAAATCAATGCTAGTGTGAAAATCCAAATGCAGAACTCTGCTGATATAAAGTCCATGTTTCTTCAGTCACTGTCCTCTTCCTTTCCTATTCCCATCCAAGAAATCAAAGTACCTATTTCATTCATTTTGGTAAGAGTAGAAGGAAGAATCAGACTCTAGGAGTATGATTCCTGACTCTGGGAAAAAACCCCTTTATTCCCACTGAGCTGCTCAAAAGCAGCAGGAACCATGTAATAACTACTTGCCAAAGATACCCTTCGGGTTGGAGTAGTTCTTTGACGACAAAGACATAGTGAGGTTGACCTCTGCAACTTCCAGCCCTTTGTGCTCTACATGTGGGGTGATTCAAGGTAATGAGAGGATGGGCAGGAGGAATGAGCTAAGACATAATTTCCCCCTGTAAGCCCCACTTAGCACTTAGGGGCCTGGGAAGAACATGAACAGCACACGTTAAAACTTTTCAAGGAGAAGACAGAATAAAACAAATGATTCATTGAACCAACATTCTCTTATGCTCTACTCAGCAGAGATAGTAGTATCAGTCATCTGGGATCCTCCCCTGAGAAAAGCAAGAGCAAAACTCTACTCAGAGAAATGGGAAACCCAGTCCTCTTGCTCTGTACCTAGCCATTTTCTTACCTCTGCTTGTCTGCTCTGTCATTTATGCCATTCCTTTGCCATTTCTTGGGGAGCAGAGTTTCTGTCAATGACTAACCAGAGCTGCTGTTTCTGGCTTCTCCACAGATACTGCGGGCTACACTCCTCAGAAATCACTGGTTGCTTCAATCCTCTGCAATGATTTCAGGGCTACTGATAGGGGAAGGATATTTGCATTCAAATGAAGGTTTTATATTCAAGCGTGGAAACACTGAGGTTTTCAGGAGAAATACATGGAAGCTTTTCAGAAGGAAATGCAGACTGACAGGGAGCTTACAGGCTGTGTTGATCACTTACCACTGAATCATTGCTATTGGCACACAAGTTATAACTATTCCCCCTGCAGTGACAAACTGGGATTAATAACTCTTCTCTTTATTGGACCCTGCAGGATAAGAGGCCTTTCCTCTTCTGCAGCTGTATTAGCAAAAAGAACAATTCCTTTTGGCCCCTTTACAGCCCATTTCATGGATCATTTGCCATTAAAGGGTATGTGATTTTAGTAAATACAGTAGGTAAATATTAACTCAGTTTCTTTATCACCACTGACTCACTGAAGATAAGCCATCATGAAGCTAATGTAATACACCGGTGACTCACAAAAACATATTTTTGCTACAAACTTGGTAAAAGACACACTCAAGTAGGAGGTATCTGGTGGATCAGTGCCTTTCACAGCCAACCACTGTACTAAAGTCTGGCAGTTGTGTTTCTATCATATCCTTCTGTCAAAAGGGTATGATGATTCCATATGTGCTGTAAAGAGTTATGGCCATCCTGAGTCAGTTCAACACTGGGAGGTTGAGCTTGGAAATCCTCTAACAACCCAGTTCATTTCAGGCAAAACTGGTACTGCTTCTTAAAATGAGTATCCACTATAAGACAGTTTTTTATAAGCACTGCCTAGAAAATAACCCTAGAGAAATTATCTGTGCTCCGTTAACAAAGTAATGTTAGTTAGGAAAACATCTCATTTGTCAGGCAGTTTGTGCCAATAATTCACATGATAAAAAACATCCAAAGTGATTTTGGCAAAATATTTTACAGAACTGGTAGTTATAACAATCAGTAATTGCCTGTAGAATTCAAGAACAACATGAATTATCCTTTTTAATCCTTTGCATGATATCATAGAATTTAGGAAAGTTACATTAAAGATTTATTTGATCTATCAGATTTGTGTCTACTGCACAGTTTGAGACAGATGTCATTAAGTATAAGGTGATCTGTAGCAGGCAGTGGGAAAGGAGAGAATGGATATCTGCCATTAGTTGTCCATTAAAATACATGACAAATGCCTTCAGTATTTCAATTTTGGTAGGAGGTGGTTGAATGTTTTCTTACATTTTGCCTTAGAATGGACACAAAGCTCCTTAACCTCTCATCTTGCCATAGGGCTCCTTGACTTTTTGTGAACAAATCAAGGACATTAGTTATTCCTGTTTGCAAGGAATGAGTCCAGCTGCTCTTTTCTGTTTTTCTTTAAGCAGATGTAGATCTTTCAAAATCCACGTACAAGGAGTAATGACACGGCTGATTGGTGTTTGTGCACACAGGTCTCTCTGACCTACTGGCACTTCCTCACGTAAGAGAGACTCCCTGCATAGAAAGTCATCTCATCAGGAGGTTGGGCCCTAGACAGTTTCTTCTTGAAAGGCTTTACTTTAACCAGCCTTCCTGGTGGAAAAATATGGGGTAGCAGAACAAAGGGAAGCATATAAATTTCCAGCTTTAATATTTAGAAGTTTTATGGGGTTTAGGCTAGAGCAGATTCTACTTCTTTTTAAAAAGCAATTTCTTATTTCCTGGGTGCCAAGATAATTCAGAAGAGGCCATTGCATGCTTAATACTGAAGTCTCTATAACCTTGAAATTACATTAAATACATACCCAGTAACCATGTCCACCATGAAAAGTTACTGCAAGCCAAAAGAAAGACTAAGAGATGGGGCAGAAAAAAAGTTAAGGGAGGAATCTAGACAACCTTGGCCTAAGGCTTTTTGTGTGGAAGGTAGAATTAGCCACCCAAGAACTACCTGCCCTTATGTTTTGCTCAGACTCCCTGTGCTTTTAAGGAGAAGAATGATCATACAGATCCCATAGATTCTGCAAAAAAGGGGCAAGAAATGATCAGCTACACTAGTCCAAATGGACAGGCTATTAAAATTTAACTGCTGTGTCAGGTCACAGGCACTGTGTAAAGCCACATTCCTTGATCACTGTTCCTGTTGCCTTTTGTTACTGCTTAAAGGAAAGCTGCATGGGGCACAGGTGCTCCTTCTCAGTGCCAGCTCTGCCATACTTTCTCTCTGCTTGAGTTTTTTCAAAGTCTTAGGGTAATGAAAATATCACAGTGGTGATTTTTACTGTTCTAGATACTAGTTTGTGAAAAGAATGCAAGCATTTTATGTAAGAGTGCTGAAAAAATGGAACATTAAAGGGAATACAGTTTGTACAGAGCAGATTTTAGAAGCATAATGCTGAAAAATAACTTACGGAATTTTCCATATTAGTGGTAGAAATATGGCTTAGGTGGCCTGCTTGAATGTGTTTGGACCTTAGTCTGGGAGGTTGCCAGTTAAGAACATGGGTGTTTGTGGTAGTCTGAAAAGAGTGAGTTAATTTTGGAAATTTGGCCCTGGAAGAGGGCTGCTCAACTTTAAGAACTTGTTCTGCTTTAAAATACCACCCTACCCCTCAAAGCTTCCACTTGGAGGTGAAATTTCAGAAATTGTATATCAATGTTGCAGTTATTTAAATGTATTTCATTTTTTGTAAGACCTAAAACTACAAAAAAATGTTCTTTCCTATGATCTCAGAGTTTGTAAGTCTATTCTGTCTTTTCCTGGTATCTGAGTTTGCTTTTCCAGACAAGTGCAACAGTATATAACAAGCACAGTAACTGTACGATTATTTACTTAGGGCTTTGCCTTTGCTAAAGTCCTTTCACTGGGGCTTATGTGCAGAGTTGCATGTGCTTAGTTCAGTGAAGTGTGGTTTAGCAAAGTACACTCAAATGGTAAACACACTGAAAATTTTATCTTACCCTCCCCACAGAACAAAATAATACTATTAAAGAACATAGATGGATCAGAAGACAAGGTAGTTATTAGATCAGAAACCCCTACCTTGTATTATTTTGGGAAGAATTCTTCTTGGTTTGCATGTGGTTTTTCCCCTCTTTCTGAATCACATCTGCCTCACCTCAGATAGCAGCAGTGATTTTTCCATATTGCTAACAAGTATTTTCCTTTCTGTCTCAGGTGTTCTCAAAATACATACCCAGTAATGCTTCATTAAACAACTGTGTTCTTTTTATGAGCAACTCTTCTGTGAACTCCTTTTTAACTGCAGATGGAAGTTCTCACTGTGTTGCTGAAGAGTCCTATGAACAACACTGAGTTTCCAGTGCATCTCCAGGTAACTACAAGGAAATTGTTTGAGATTCAAACTATCTTGGATGAGAAGACTACAAGTGGGAATGAAACCCATGTGATCTTGGACAGCAGGAGCTGGAACCTTGGTTTTGGTGCCTTCAAAGGCTGTGTGACTGGAAGTCCTACTTGCCTCCCAAGAAGGCTTCCCCTTTTTCCAAGACAAAACTGAAACTTTTAAGTACTGGGAGAGGAAGAAAAAGAAACAGAACAAAGAGAAACCCCTCACCACCAATGCAAGTGGGAGGCTAGATAGAAAGTCTGGAGGAGATGAACACAGGACTCAGGCAATGGGACAAGACATGGGCTCCTGCTACTGCTCTCTTTTTGCTAGACTCCAGAAGACAAGGCAGTTCCTGGAGAATGGAGTCATTCTTTGAGGACAGAGAGAGGCAAGCCCACTCCTTTCCAGCACTAATGCTTTCTGTGAAGCTACCAGGGTCCTTTGTGGTAGGTCCTGCCTGGAAGACAATGGGATCAGAAGGCTCCTCAATCTCCTGAGTCCCTAATGTGCTGATATCACCCTTTCAGAGAGGGTGATGAGAGACATTTCCTCAGATATTTTTTTCCCTGATTTTTTCCTCAGGGCTTTTTCCTTATTTTCCTCAGGGTTTTCCAGAAGAATCTCTTCTTGTGGCCTACAGACCCAACAGCTCTTGCTTAAGAAACAAAATGCTTCCTGGGATCAGATAATACAGATCTCAATTTACTTCCAAGAGGGTTGTGGAGGGGAGCAAAAGTGCTTCACTGCCACTACTAATCTTTGTAGGGATACACAGTTAAAAGTTTCTTTCCTTCCTTTCTCTCCCAAGTACTATCAGTGGATTTCTCCACTGGAAAAAGTTTAATCTGTTCAACTTTGTTATTGAGTTCCACTGGAAATGCAGGTACAAACTGAACCACAAAGTTCTAAGGTGACTAAGAGTGCAGAAGGGGGTGGAGGTTTGACATGTGCCATGTGACCTGGAACTGCCAAGAACTTGTAAGTTAGAATTCTCTGACACTGTGTGCTCGTGAACCTGCTTATGGGCAGCACTGACCCAGCACCAAAACTGAGAGGACTGCCATAATCAGAGCACTGTGACAAACAACGCAGCTTGTCAATTGCATGTAAATTCCTGTCAGAATAATTGTCTTTCCAGTGCTTACTAAGAGCATATAAATGTCTGTGGGGAGAGATCAGCATTCATTCTTCTCAGAAATAAAGCCCTCTACGTGATGAAATAAAAACTCCCTTTCAAGGCAGCTTGCTTTTTTGGTATGAAGCGACTTTACATTCTCAGCCATAGACTGCCCTGCAGTGGTGAAGCCAAAATCTGCAGCCTTACTGACTTTTATCCAGGATCTTTAGAATTCCTCATTAAGAAGCAGTTTGTCCATTACTAGAAGGGACAGAAAGAGCCTGTGCAAACTACAGACTAAATGAAAAATAAATTAAATAAGGAAGATTTTATATTTCAATGTAAATACAGTGTGCAGCAAAACGCCACTACTGACTAGTAATATTTTATCTCTTTTTCATAGGAAACAAGGCAGATTTGATCACACCTTGTATCTGTGTCCAGAAGTTATTTGCTGACTTCAGTCCAATTTAACTGCAAAAATGAAAATCTCAAAGACAGCTAAATGTCAACAGGTTTTGAGAAAAGCAGTTTTTGCAAAAAGTTCAAGGAAATGTATGGTTCTAGTGTCAGCATAGAAATTGTTGAATAACAAAGAATCCACAGAGGAGAGTGACTTTGTATGTGCCCTGGGAGAAAACTCTCACTCACATCTTACAATGAATGTAGAGATAGAAATCCTTAGAAACCTGTACTAAAGCAGAAACTGAGCTTCATTTAATCTACAGCTTGCTCTGTAAACTGACAAAACTTCCTTCTTCTTAGATCAGCTACCTCTCCAACTCCGGAGAAATCTGCTTTCCAATCATAGCTTTGTAATGCTGAAAAAATACGAAGTTTCGTTTTCTGTGCATCCTTATCATTATCATTTCGTTTCTGTGCATCCTTATTATCCTTATCCTTATCTGCCTTATAAAAAGGCAGAAATCTTATCTGCCTTTTAAGCTGCAGTACATTTGATAGCAGCAAAAAATTACCAGTCTTTTAGGTAGCAAAGATGCCAGTATTGAGGTTGGCTATTGCCAATAAAGATTTCATTAATGGAGACAAAATAAACCAAAAGCTTTTTTTTCCACTACAACAGGTGTGGTTTACCCTCATTGTACTCTAAGATGATGCAAGAGAAATTAACAACTTCCAGTTACCTGTTTCAGCTCCCTTTACAATAAGATAAACAGGCACTCCTTTAGATTTGTCCTTTGTTGGGAGACAAATTAATATCAAAAATGGCTATTGCTTTCCATTTTCTGCAGAGGAAGCCTAGGATTCCTAGCTTAGTGATGGGCATCTGTTTTGCAAATGTTGGAATTTGGAGAGCTCTTACTATGGTAGTAACTGTACATCCTGTAAGCACTGTGAGTGATCATATAGCTGAGGGACTACTTTTTTAGTGAAAATAAATAATTGCAATAAACTGAGACTGTTCTACCATACAGAGTCCTGCTAAAGTAAGCTCTGGTGCTGAACTAGAAGTTTCCCTAAGTCACCTGAATAATTTCATGATCATTACTCATCTTTGCCTTTTTTCTGGCAGATAGCATCATCTTCTCTCCCACCTTATAGATAGGGTCTTCAGAACAGCACAATCTGATCAGATTTTAAGTAGCCAGGAGTAGATACCCCAAAAATTTAGGAAATCACTTGACTTCCTATGACTTGAAAAAGAAATTTTCTTCTCTCTTCAAACTCAAACTCATCATGACTGTATAAGAATAAGTACAAAAGCCGTGTTTTTTGAGATGTGCTTTTAATCATTCAGAGAAAAATAAGAAGATTTGGAAAGGACACAGAGGTTGTGCACTTGTAAGAATACGAATTTGTGTTCTTATTGTGTGCACAAATAAATAGGGCATAGTTAATTAATTAGAGAACAAACAGGATGCAGTTTACTAGGAAAAGTAAAGTTCAAAAGTAGTCATGGAAGCTAAGAATGGTTCACAGTCCTTTTAGTGAATGATGCCGGGGTTTTTTTTGCCTTCATTTGGATGTTAAGCTGATGCCTCTCTTGATCCGGTTCAAAGTGCTCGCCTTGTCATTTTCCTCATTGTTCTTCAGCTCGTTGGGCAGTGGCCTCTTGCATTCAGTGTCTTGACAGCTGCAGCTCTCCACGTAGATGTACTTGTGTGACACTGAGTGCCCACCGGGGCATTTCAGAACCACGTGCTTCTCAGTGGTGCTTGTTTCTCTGCAGCAGGAGCAGCTGTGGTCCATAGAGTTGGCCTCAGCAGAGTACCTGTCAACATGCAAAATGGCAACATTACTCCATGCCAGAAGCCAGCGTGCAGAAGAGGGTGAAATCAGGTACAGAACTCCTGTGAGAAGAGCCACAGTTGTGGCTAATGGAAGTGCTAAGCTCATCTGACAGAACAGTGATTATAAAATGCACAACCCAGTCAGGGCTATTGGGTTAGCACGAACCCAAGGGGAAGTAGCTGTTCTTTCTGTTCCCATCTCACAGCAAAGTATTTTTTGCAACTTTGTGTTCATCAGCTTCCTAAGCACCATTCCTAGCCTGAATAATCTGTCAATATCAGGCTATAAACTGTGACAAGATCCATCTTTTTCTTGTATGTGGTAGAAGCAACCACAGCAAGACCCTAAGATGATCAGGAATTTCAAAATGAACTAATAAACTCTGGTTTCTCAGAGATCTATGTGATACCAAAGATCAGCTTTCATCCATGTAAGATGCACTGTGGCAAACTCAGTGATAGGCAGTTTTAGTTTCTTTGGAGAGTTAGAGCTCTTTTTCCAGTGTTTTAGTAGCTCACTACCAAGTATTCTACTAACCACTTCCTTATAGCCAATTTTTAATACGTTCTCTCATTTCAGAGAAAAATGTACCGTCAAGTTACAAGTCAATGTACACTCTACTAACACCACACCTAAAGCAACTTCTCATTTCTTCACTGTATAAAAATTGTGCATATTTGAATCTTCCTTTGAAAGATGTATGTGTATTTCATCTTAGGTGTTAACTACTGAGAAGCAGGTTTTCCACTTCCAATTGTCAAGTCTGGCTGCTCTCTGGGCTCATTCTCATTACAGGAAATAATCCATGTTCTTTTGTGATGATTTCTAGCCTAGGTGGTCTGACACAAAGCCAGCCCTTAATGGATGAATAGGCCTTATCAGAGCTATCTGAATCCCAAGACAATTTAATACACTTTTCTGCTTTGTATTATGACAAATCAGCTCATCAGTCACAGATTCCATGATTTTATATCCATGATTCATGAAGCAGATAGTTCCAGGTCTTCTACCATTGTGTAGTCTACTATTTATTGTTCCTTTTATATAAACAAGCTCAGTGCCACCAGGACTTAAATCTCATTGTCTGGTGAGTTTACTTACAGCGAGAAGGTTCCACATGTTCCTTCACATTCAGTCAAGTCAACTCTGTCCACGGAGCGGCAGCCATTGTAGACGATAAAGTCTTCTCTGTGGCGCACAGAGCACGGTGTGCTGCTGTCCAGAGGGGCACCTACAGGGAAAGAGCAGAAAATGCTTTCAGTGAAATAGCTCCAGAAGTCCCTTGCACCTCAGCATTCCCTGGGCTTCACTAGTGCACTCAAAGAATTGCCTTAAGCGGTCTTTCTGCTTCAGCTTAAACTTCTCCAGAGAGATTGGATTCAGTGAAGGCTTGGAATGACAAATATAAACATAGAAGTATCTATTTTAAATACAAATTTCTCTGGAAAATGGGCTGATTTAAGAAGACAATTCATTGTCTGTATTGTTGATTCAGATACACTGGCATACTTACAGGTTCTGCAACAACCATTAGGCAAGAACGAAATAGTTCCCTAAAAGACAAAAGAAACAAAAAAATTATATAGGCATTAAGGCCAAAAGCTGAGGAGAGCAATTCTTCAGCAATTCTTTAAACTGGCTGGAAATAACCAGTGATCAACTGTAACATTGATCTAAACAAGCAAAGATAACAGCCTCTTCCCAATTTGAAATGTATCAATTTACAAAGGATTGTGAAAATATAAACAATTATTTGAAGGAAGTCTACAGTTAACATCATGAAACTTTTGCTCAGAAGCAATTCCAACAAATGGTTTCTCAGAGCCCTCTGTATTTGAATGGGGACTATGCACAATGTTACTGGCAGCCTACTTATTGACTGAACAGCTTGTGTTTCTGTAACATTCAAGGAAACCTGGTTCTTGCTGATGCACAACCCCAAACAAAGCAGTCAGCTAAGATTCAGTATCTTGGTGCTGACCAGTATTTTGGCTACTGAGAAACAGCTGCTCAGGTATTTTCCCACACAGGTATCTTATTTTATATACTCTATAGGGCTGTGCATGAATGCACCTGGAACTTCTGCCCTTAGGACTGAGAAGTTATGATGAAAGGCCTAAATTTTACTATTGCAGAGCTAAATTTTACTTTTGTTGTTAGTTAGATGGCTGAAATAAAATTAAGTCTATGTCTGGAGTAGAGGGTAAATTTTCCATTTTTACTTACAGGTTTGCAGCTGTCCTCATTGAATGCTGGACAGGTAATCTCAGATGTGGAAGCGATAAGCTGGTCGTGGACATCTACACAGCTATAAATTGTGCAGTTGTTGTGAGGATCATTTTTAAAGTCTCCAGGCTGCAAGTGAAATACAAAATGTAATAAGGAAAGCTGAAGGGAGCTCAGACAGAAATTTTCTTGCCCTCATGACAATAACTTTCATCTTGTTTCCCAGTCAATTATTTCTGGATTAACAGCTATTTTGGGATACAGATCATGACATGTATTGCAATATGCCATACATGGAGAGAGTTTCAGTTTTATATGGTATTTTCCTTGAGAAAGAAAGAAAAATGTCTCTAAAGTACATGGAGTACTTTAACAAAATCATCCATGCCAATGGATTTTGCCTTCAAAAAGCTAGACTGTTTTATGCTAATTAAGAAAGACTCTAAACCTTCATCCTACTAGGGCAATAGAATTGTTTCACATGCAGGCTCTAATAGTGTTTTTCAGCATACAGAAATCAAATAACACAGAAAATCCCAAGCTTCCAGACACTGGAAGAAAAGCCCTTCCAATGGTATTGGATTTCTCCTTCCAGGAAGGGCCTTACAGATCATTTTATTTCATGAGACCTACCTTCAGGTCAAAAAATTGTAGCTAGGTTTTGCTTTAGATGAGATTTTGATCTTTCAGGTGCAAACTTATACTAAAGCCTTGTCTCTGGCAAGGAGATGTTCCCTTTCTGGAACTGGGAACTTTACAGATTTGGTGGAGAACTAAGACATAGAGCATACTTACACTCAAGATGAGTTCAGAATTGTCTGCTGTGTGTATAATACACTTGGTCTGCACACATTTTCCACAGCATTCACCTTTCACTGGTTTAAGTTCATATCCCTAGAAATTAAAAGTAATTAAAAACAACGGCACTATAATTTTTGAAAAACATATGAATCCATTAATTGATTACACTTTGAAGTGCACTCAAGATTTGTGCCTTTTCATGTTTCAAACCAACAGGAGACAAGTAATAGAAGCTGGTTATAAATGGAATAAAGCACTAGAATAAATATGCATAATAATTAAATATTTCTCCACAAGGTGGTCTACAGAAATTTCCCAGCTAATTCTGCCAGTGTGAACTGAATGCTGACAGTTACACAGTCAGTCTCAGGCAGTAGAATGCCCAAAGAACAGTTGGTATCCATGCCGGAGTTGGTCTCTGGGTTTCAACTCCCTGTCCTTTGCTTAATACCACTTACTGATCAAACTGGAGTTCACATAAATGGGTATTTGGGGGTCTTTTGTTTCTTTAAGTTTGCCACTTACTGGTTGACAGTTTGTGTTGCAGGGGACACGTTCACAGGAGATGATGTTCAGTTGAGTGCCGACATTAACATCATTTGTGCAGACACAATTCTGACACTTGTCAACAAAGACTGAGGAGTTGGGCTACACATTTTAAGGAAAAAAAAATACATATTAATGAGTTATTACAAGTTTAAACAGAAATTTATTAATTTAAAAAAAATCTGTAAATGAAACAATGGAAAAGGAAAAAAAATCATAAAGACAACTGGATAGCTATTTGTCTAGTCATTTAAGAAAACAACATTTTTAATGCTGAATATAATTTAATGTGTCTTTATTGAAGTCCTGTATAGCAATGACAAACTCTGATATTAAAAGAAAAGGTATAATTATTAGACCCAAGAGAATTAGAAATCTAAATTTGTTTAGAATAGTACCTATTTATATGTTTTTTAATTTTTGAAAACAGTGTTAAAACTGCAAAAATGTGCTGACAGTAAATGTGGACTGACTTTTTTAAATGCCAGCACACTTAACACAAATTCCTCTATGATACTGACATACATGCTGCTCTTCAATTTCTTTCCTACACAGGAAATTTTTCAGAAAAGATTTAGGCTTTGTGGAATTGATTAACTCCTGGCAGAAATTTGAAAATTTCTAGAATTTTTGTTGTACTGGATAAACCTTTTCACAGCACTTCTGATCAAGTATACTAACTGGTCTTTAAAGCATTTTTAGAAGACTGTTGAAGCAGGAACTTACCAAGAACTCAGCATTCTCATGTACGCAAACACCCTTGGGAACTGTTAATAAGCAAGGAGTTAGATGTTTAGATAGGAAAAATGAATAAAAAATGTCTTCAACCCACTCTAATCCAACTCATTTCTTGCACAATGAATCACCATTCATATGGTTATTCCCCAATTCTGGTAGCAGATAGGACATGTATAAAGTATAAAAACTAATACTGCATGTGCAAGAATGGAAAAATATTTGTCCCCAAAAAAGCAGTCCAGTTCATAGCCAAGAATGTCCACTTAACAGACACAAGTACTTCCTTGTTTCAGTTACCAAGACCTGTAAATCTGTCTTCTACCGGGGATGTTTCTAGGGACATTTTGCTAGATTAAGCTGAGACCATCATCCCAGTTAATGCTGTAGCTGTTTTTATGTGTATTTATAAGCAGGAAATTGAACTTGAGTCACCTGAGCTATACCTGATTTCCTACTTTCAGAACTATAGCGCTAATAACCAATTTTAATAGTAGTGAATTTGTAGAGTCTGACTGTGTTTAACACCTCCTTCAACAGGCTATTGCATACAGTCTTATTAAGTGTAAAGATAAATTATGTAAGAAATAAAACTATAAGGCTAATAATTGTAATATATTTCCAAGGGACTTACCACATTGGTATACAGGACAGCACTGACCACTGGGAATATAAGAATGAACTTCGAAACCCAGTGAGCACTTGGGGGCTTTAGCTGTGCACAAGCTTGTATTGCATTCTGAGGAAAAAAAAAAAAAAAAGAATAAGCCAGAAGGTACACTAAATCACAGCTACTAGAATTAAGCACCTATCAAAGTACTTAAGATGAACTTTCCATTGCTAGGAAACAGTCCAGATTCTCTTCAAAGAAACAAATTGCAGGTAGGGAACATATTTTTCCTCATAAATCCGGGCACTGGATACGGGGTACTGTATTAGTTTATGAATGTTTTTCTACTATGTAATTATGCTGTGTTAATAAAGTAACACCATTCTATGCAAAGAAGTAGGGAACAACTCCTACTCTCTCGATGATTTTAGGCAACTGCTGGAAAATGAAAATCCACAGAGAATTCCATAATGTCTCCGCATTTTGCTTAAATAAAATGTGGCCCTGAACAAAAGATCTAAAGCTTTAGTTATGTTGAGTCCCATAACTGTAAATTCAGTTATACTGAATCATTGCAATATTAAAATGTATTTTCTCTAGCACTGGGCAAGTTGATTTTAAAAAGCATGAGGAAAGATACTATTTTGTGACTCCCTGCTGTAGATCTCTGGTACTAAGGTAGTTCAGTCTCTTTTCATTTTCTATTTCCAAGAGGTATAGAAAGACTAGAAACAAGAGTATAAACTCACTGCAAGTGAAAAGAGGGCAGCAGGAGTCTTTAGGATTGACTTCAGTGACCTCATAGAAGCCTTCTCCATCACAAGTGACCTTCTTTTGTTCACATACATGAGGCTCACATACAATGCCATGTTCACCTTCCAGGCAAATACAGTCCTGACAGTCCACTGTAAACTTTTCTCCAAACTGCCATTGAAAAACAATTAAATGAGTGATTGCACAGTGACCAATTAAAAGGAACAGAAGTAAAACCAGGAATACAAGATACAGATGACAAAACAAGATTGTACCAGTGGAGACCACTCTTCTCTCCCCACCCAAACTTCTTTTTTTTTTGAAATCCAAAAGCATACAGCATCATACCTCTCTTGGTATCATATCCACTCCGACACAGCCTGGAAAATACCAAAATAAATTTCCATTACCAGTCATATAACAGGAGGCATCTCTGCTATACATTGTATGAGCACTGCATACAGTCAAATCTTTGTAGTATACATGGAAGGAAACAAAGAGGAAACAAACATGCGCCCAAGTGAAGCAGTAAAACTCACCACAGGTTTTCACGCAGACATCCACACCAGAGTCATACAGCATGGTTCCATTAGGACAGAAACAGCCTTCCACTTGTTTAGTTGATGTCTCATTCTGTCCTCTGTGAGACAAAATGTTCAGAGGAAGACCATTAATGTCATAGGCACATACAGGAGGATTATGCCAAATAACCTTTCACTGAAAATACAGTGACACATGGTCTGCACATTTGTGATTGGGGTTTGCAGTGTCTGTGTTTAATATAGCCAAACAACAGAAAGAGAAACAGTTCAGGCACCCAGATTTAGGGTCAACAGAATAGTGCTAATAAATTTGATTGTCAGTTTAAGACATGAGAGGAGGTTGATTTTGCTCATTCACCTGTGCATTAGGTATGACTGAATAGTTGTACAAGCTATAACTAACTGTGAAGGAATTTTTTACCTTGATTTGCAGGTCATCTCTTTAATAGGACCACATGCTCTGTATTCTTTACCTGAAGGACATTCATGAGCTGGAATGGAAGAACAAAAAGGAGCAACAGCTCAGTAACAATATCTTATAAAAGCCCCATGACCTTATGCCAAGAACTTAAACACTGTCCACTCATTTTCCAATGTATCTATGACAATCTTGAGAAGCAAAGAGGAAAAATCCCAGATAGACTTATGTCTCTAAATGGAATAATTTTGTGTAATTTAGCCATAGAGATATAATACTGTACTTTACACTAAGGTGATAAAGCCAAGAGTCTACATCTTGACTACAATTTTTTGCATAATTTTAGTCTCTTTTGCACAAGTTCTCAAAGGTGAATGTCATCCTTCCCTTTGTGTTCTTACTACAGATGAAAACTAATGTACATGTCACCAAATAGAGAGTGATCTGGTGATGCCTGCAAAGCATAGAACTGCCTGCATACAAAAAAAGTGTGTACTGATACAGATGTTTCTGGCACAGTCAATACATGTGTATTTTTGCAGGCCAATTTCATTTCCATTGTTAAAAATGTTACCTGCAAAATTACTTAAGGAGAGCAGCTGATGTGATATATTGGTGCCTTCATTACTCTGAAAGCAGTATGACATTACTGCTGAAACAGTTCCACATAATCTTCCTTGATAATTCAAAATGAATTGTCATGGCCAGATACTTACAGCATACACCATTGGTGTGTTTTCTCCAGTCAATGCACGCGCCTTGATCAGCACAGGTGGCAGCATAGATCTGCAGACTTGAGCATTCCAGGTCTAGGTTGGGAAGTATACAGCTATCAAAAACACAGGCTGCATAGTACTTCTCAGGCTGGACAAATGCATGGCATGGCTTGAACACACTAGAAACAGAAATATTTAACATTATTAGTTACTGAATGATTCATACATTTTTCAATGTGCTCAACATGTTATGATGTGGCAACAGTGGACATGGGAGATTAAGGAGATGTGGATGTGGACTGTTGATGAGAGATTTGTGCTAGGAGCACTTATCCAGATAGTAACCTTCCAACATACTTTAAAATATTCTTCCCTCACCTACAAAACACTTTGACACCAATATTTTGAATCCAGGAGTTGTATGTTATTGGCTACAACCATGTGCTATATCTTTAAAGTGATGTTGATTTTTTTTTCTTTTTCAGTTCTGACATGGTGTTCTAAAAATGAAGATCTCTGTTCTCAGTTGGACTCTGCTTTCTGCTATGTAAATGTGGGAAAAGGCAAGAACATGGGACAGGGTAGGGCAGAAAGTGTAGAAGAACGTCGGAACATCAACAAAGATTAATGTGGCAGCCAGAGGGTTGAAAGAAACTGTCATGCAAAACGTAACAACCAGAAAAAGTGAAAGGAGTAGAAGCAAATCATAAAGATACAAAAAATGGAGAAATAGTTAGAAACACTTTCCACTGCTAAATTAATCCTAAAATTTCTGTTTAAATCAAAGACCAAAGACTTGTAAAACCAAGAGGACTGTTACCTTCCCAAAAGAAGCTCGCAGATGGAAGATTCTTTGCAAGGCTTTGTTGGTGTTGTGCTAGGTGAACCTGTAGGAACTAGGCCTGGAGAGCACTGTGGTTTGGAAGGATCAACAACTTGCCAATGATCTGCCATGGTTTCACAGTTTTCTGCAATGTTTCCATTTGGCAGCATGCAGTCATCTGCCGTGTTGTTATTGCAAGTACCTAAGGGTGGTACGGGGAGAAAGAATTCACTCACAGATTTGTTAGGAAATACCATTCATCTTTGCAGCAGGGCTGTCACTGGCGTTTTCTGAGAGTGCAAAAATTGGAAGAGTAAGCCTTACCACACTGTCCCTGGGTATTGTTGCCAAACAGGCTGTAGGGCATTCTGATAGAAAAGGACAAGCCATTGTAGGTCACATTCATTTTCAGCTCAGGAATTTCCACAACACGATTTATGCCTGACTCATAGATGCTCACACCAAACTTCTTATAAGGCAAAGCCACAAGCTGGTTGTTTACTGTCACCTAATAAATAAAGGAAAACAGAAAAGAGGCATAAATTTAGTTTGACTTTTCAAAACAATCAACTGTTCCACTGTTTTGCAGAGAGAATGTAAAGGTAAATAGTATCCTTTTAATTTGTAACAAATGTTCCTGTGTTTCCTTTGTTATTGGAAAGTCAAACTTTTCTTCTCTGAGCCACAAAAAACCCATTAACCTCTGACAAATGAAGTTATTCAAGGTTTAAACCAGATAAATCCTAACACTCAACAGACTTATTAGTGTGACTATGGCATCAAGGGCTCCGCATGAAAGTGGAATATAAAATTCTCCTAAATTCATATGGTATAAAGTTTTAGGTTTCTTGGCATAAAGGGAACATGCTTATCAGAAAATTAAATAATAGAAATAAGACTAAAACAGTATTATTTATTTAAGTACAGTAGCCATGATATTCCTGTGAAACTAATACTACTACTTTCACTCAGCAATCAGAGATTTCTTTGCTTTAGAGAAAAAAAAGAGGTCTAAATGTTGTAAATTTTCAACAATATGTTGCAACCTAACTTGTAATATTCTCACACAGCAATGTATAAAAATAAACCAAACAAACAGTAAAAAGCTACAAAAAGCCCCAAACACTTCTCACTAATTTTGAAGCCCAAAAACCTTGACATCACATTTATCAATGGAATAAAAATAAAAGTGCCCTACTCTGAAAAATTAAAAAGGTGACACAAGTCAAAGCTACTAATGGTACTTTTAAAAAATGCTTCAGGCCAGCACTTTATTGTTATGTCTACCTTACATTATCTCCTCCCATTCCATGTTGTTTTCCTTTATTACATTATTGTTAATTATAAATTAACTTATTTTATATCCTGAACTCTTAGAAATTTGTCCACACTTGCGTATTTAGGAGAGATCTGCAAAGATTTGAAATTAAAAAGACAAGAAGTTGTAGAATTTTTTCTTCTCCACATTCAGAGTAGAAAAATGCTTTGAAGTAGTCCTCTGTAGTCCTTTGAAGCAGTCTAATTTTATAATCTAAGCTGTTACTGAATCTATAACCCAGATTATTTTTTCCCCAAACCTTGTGAATATAATGATCCTGTTGATGCAGTATTAATATCTGAATCAAGAAATCAACAGTACCTCTACTTGTAGAGTATTTGGTTGTGCTGTTGTTAGCCTCACTTCCTGAGTCTCGTGTCTCACAATGAGTGTTCGAGGACAGGACACTACATCTCGTACATCGCAATGGTAGTTATCAATGTAGACACCAAAGTTGTCAACTTTCTTATTGATCTCTTCCACAAGGACATATGTACAATTCCCTTGATAGCTGTAGTACAGTCCATCAAAAGTCATGTAATGTGGATCTCCCCAGCCAGTGCAGTAGCCTAAAATACATACAGTTAAGTTAGGCTCTTATGGCAACATACAAAATCATATCAGACTTCAAGAAAAACATCTCAGTGAACTTTGGGCATTTTAATTTTAATGAAGTGTATATGTCAATGCATGAGCTCATTAGCTAGAAGTCATCAATAAAAACCAGGGCACTTTCAATGCACAGTTCATCTCACATTAATGACAGACAACTGAGAATAAGATTAACTGTATCATAGATATATCTTTACCAATAGTCTGAACAAGTAACAGATATATGTATATGCTTCTAGCCTATAAATGTCTGTATCTGGACATTTAAATCTTTCTTTAGGAGACCAATATACTCTACTAACACAACAGTTACGTAGAGATAATGGCTACTTAAGCCAATCACTCAATTAGCTAAAAAGAAATAACAGAGCATTCTAACCAACACTAGAAGACTAAGTCACTGCTTTGCACAATACTTGTCCCCTGATAAGTATTGTTGGTCTTGACAATAGTATTGTTTCCTCAGGAGATTAAATATTCAACAAAATATATACTTACAATCACACTCCCAATGCCAACAGCATCCATCCTCATCCATGACTGGCACAGGAGACAGTCCATTGGCACATGTGGGTTTTGGGGGTGGATTGCAGATTATTGGAATCACCTGGACAATGTTGTCTTCTATACATATAACCTTAGTGCAGTTACAGAGCATCCACGAGTCACCTTGCTGTGTTTGAAGAGAGAGGGAGGGGGGAGACAGAGACAAACCTTTAGGAAGCAGTGAGACTGACAGTAGTTATGCCTGAATATCTTCTGCAGGTTTCTAAAAAGCCATATGTTTATTGACAAGTTTTCCCCCATCAGAAATCTGAAAATAAGATGGAAGTGCATCAGTCAGCACTATCTAGGTCTGCAATATGAGATAGAACAACTGAGAGCTGCTAAGTGAAAAGCATTACTTACAAAAGTCAAGCCAGTAAACTGAAATGAGAATCACCTTTTCTAGTTTCAGCTATCTAAAAGTGAGATGTCTCACCTAATCTCATCACCTTAACACCCTCTCTAAAGAACAGTGAAAGATACTGTTCAATATGAATGGCCAATATATGATCAATTCCCTTCCATGAATGCCTAGAACAGATTAACAGCTAAAGCTACAGTGAACACCGACTGTTCAGGGAAAAATGTCCAAGGTGATTATGTTCATGCATTGTGATTGCATGAGTTTTCTTCTATCTTCTACCACTTTTGCAGACATGTGTAATTTTTATTCCTGCAGATCTACTGAGCAAGTTGGTAGGCGTCTAAACTATGATGAGGCTTTAGAAATGTACAAGACACAAACTTGTCTGTGTCAAAAGTGGAGGGTTCAAAAAAAAAAAAAAAAA
>VZRH01002546.1:0-41146 GCA_013397555.1 Urocynchramus pylzowi
GATTTCACATTACTTTGCAAAGTTTCACATAAATCTTTTAATCTGAATACATGAACACAACAATCATTGGTATTGTCATCAAGAGAACAGGGAACAGAATACAATAGCTGGGGTACACCACTGCTCAGAAATAGGCTGAGATCCCTGATAACGTACCTAAAAATAAGAGCAACTATAAACAAGGAAGCCCAGTCACTCTGAGGTCTAATAGACAAGCTTGTTATGCCAGACTAAACAACATGATTGAGATCCATGGTGATGATTGACAGTTTTCTTCTTCTTTTTTTTTTTTTATTTCAGCACGTCAAGTTTGGCCTGGGGTTACTCTGTACTCTTAAGAAGGAGGACAGTGGTAAGAACATGGTCTAAGTATGTCCTAAAGAAAACCTCCTGGTTTTGGCTCCAAAGTTATTTTATGATGCTGAAAGTACTAGACTTTAGATCATTATTCTCTAAGGAAATCAACAGCTAGTTGTTTTGCTGAATTACAGGATATTTACTTTTCCATTCTACAAAATAAAATTCCTCTTCCCCAACCACATCCCAGCTGAGTGCTTTGAATCATCAGGACAAAAATAGAAAAGAAAAAAATATATATACACACTGAAGATTGGAGATAATTCAGTTTGAAATGGAAAAGTAGGGAATATCTAAATACTCACAGCAGTGCAATGCAAATACATGGCAAGCTTACAAGGTTATTCCACTCTAAAGGCACCTGAGTGTTTTACTTATTTGATTCATTCTGGGTGTTGAAAAGCTGCAATTACAACAACTAAGGATGTAGCTGGTAAAAATAACTGTATATGGAAGATAAAATACTTGCTCTAAAGGACATGGTAGATTTTACCCATTCTATTCAGTGGGACAAAACCTTCAACTACAGAACTTATTTTTAATTACTGATAGTCTGGTCAGATCTGGATGACAGACTAGAATATTAGTTTCTTCTCCCACTTCCCTGCCTGCACAGAAAACCAGATATCTCTTGAGTGAGAATCCTTCCAGCTGCTGTCAGAATCCAGAAACACATGGAAATGGACCAATATCCTCTGGTCTTTGCTGCACCTTTGTATAAAAAAGTTCATTAAACCATGGAGAAGCTTTCAGAGCTTCACACACTGTGATACATACTAAGAGTATATTAATAACTTTAACCAAATCATCTTTAAATTTACATTAAGATCACTAGCAAAATAATAATTTAAGCTGGATACACAAGGAAGATTTCTGCTAGTTTCAAAAAGATCAGAATGGATTAATTATCTTAAGGAAGATTACTGCATTTCTGACTTTAAATAACTGCATTCAGATCATTGTATATACTGTAATTCCTCCTAAGCCTTTTTTTTTTTGAAACAGGAGATAAAAATTAACCAATTTTAGCACAGTGTACTCAGTGCATTTCTAAACAAAGTAGGATTTCAGATGCACATGAATAGAAATAAAAACAAATCTAATAAAGCCTTGGAAATTCCTAAACTACTACTGAATATTGTGCAACAGAAAGTAAAAAATAAGTATCCAGTACAAAAGCTGAAACTCTGTATAAAATTACCTTGTTTTTATCAAAAGCAAGGCATGCCATAAGATCATTAATTATCCTTGTGAGATTATTGATGATTGAATAGTTGCTTAAAACATCCGACATATCTGGAATATCCGAAAATTTCTGGAGAAGATTATGTAGACTCCTTGAAAATTCAGGCACCATTAAATGCAACCAACAGTGACTAGGCTGTCAGGGGATAAAAGAGAAACAGATGTAAATTAAATATCCGACATTTGTAAAAACTGGTTAAACATCTCAATGTGCAAAAGTAAATTAGATTGTTCTTTCCAATTTAAATTATCTCAAAAGTATAAATTACACTTCTTCTTTAATGTGACCAATTTTCTCTTCAGTCCCTTTGGTAATATTTCTATTCTCACTGATACTGACATATTTATGGTTGTCTGTTAAATGCCATCCCTTCATTAAATTCTCCATGAATATCAAGTGTCAGTGTGTTGAGCATTTTGAACCTTGGAACATGTTACTATGAACTCTAGTCCATGCTTTCATTAACCTATTTATTTTCTTTTCAATTCTTACTGCCTTAACAATTCTTTAAATATCAGTTTTCATTTATTGTTGTTACCTTTCATGACTCAGTTAACCCCAAAGATCCTTGATTTAAATTTCTTTTCAGGAGGGTTTCCATAAAAATTTTGCATGAAATCCCTGTGTGCTTTTATCCACCTTTCAACTAGTTAGCTGAGTTGATTCTTTCTCTTCAGCTTTTTCACTAAATGTCATTACTGGGAGTAGTTTCTAGATCTAAAAGCCTTTCTTCTTCCTAAGTCTTTGATAACAAAAGTGTTCTGCACAACCTGTCACTGTATACACTAGCACCTATGCAATTAGTTTGCAGACAAAGTTTGTACAGCTGTTCACATGACTGAAACCTGGTAATTCATCTTGCTGTCTTAGAGGAAGTCATTAACTTCTTTTACTTAGATATATATAACATATATAACAGTAGTCAAATAGAGAAAAAAGTCACCCAGCCCAGGAAAATCCCTAACGTGGCATGGTCAGCAAAAATACAGGTAATGTATTAGTCAGAACTGCAATTTGTACCTGTAAATACCTTCCCAATAAAAACTAAATTTTTAATGGCAAATATTATGAGAATTTATTCCATATATGACATTATTTTTCCACTATTGAAAATGTCTCATTAAAGCCTTTCAAATACAAAGGTCTTGGCCCAACAAACCCTAAGTACTCTCAGTATTACTAAACCAGTTTCCAATTGCTGCCCAGTGGACAGGCAGCACCCACTGACTTCACCTTCTGCAACACACAGCAAATGTTTGGCAGTGTACACACTTCTAGGCTTAATCTCATTTACTCAATTTCTTCAATAAACCTGCATACAGATTCTTAAAAAAAAAAAAAAAAAAAATTCCACAGGTGTTGTTCTGCTCTGATGTGTAAATGTTTCTGACAAGAAAAAATACACTTCACATTTCTGTAGACTAATCAGACTATTAGGCTTCCAGGCTTAGAGAACGAAATGTAAATACATTGTTCAGCTCCACCTGAATTTCCACTTCTGTGTACAACTCTCTCACACAATGAGAACCTGTGGCAAGTAAGTGATATAACCTTTTGCAATTATCTCAACAATGACTCAAAAAAGGAAAGAAACAGAAAACAAAATGGATGGCATTTGACTTGAGTCTGCTTCCCCTTTTTCCTTTGAGGACAACAAGGTGAGGGGGGAGGCAGAAGCAAATAAATCAGAGAAAGCTTGTTGAAACATACTCTGTCCAAGCAGTGTATGTTGTGCCATGTCCCACCACCCCCAGGAGACAGGCAATGCATTTTCTTTCCTCTGCTTTGGGGTAGGAACACTGACACAGAACTAACTACTGTGTTTCCCTGAACTGGAAACCTCTAAAACCTTCTCCTTTGAGGTTTTATGGATGAGCATTCTCCTCTGGCAGGGACTAGTGTAAGCTTGCTGCTTCTCCTAGTGAGCATTTGGCAATTCCAGCAGGCAGTCTATTTTGTTGCTCCTGTGGTTTAGCATGCGTGTGGGAGTCTCCTCTAACTGAACTGTTCTGACCTACAAAGCTGTATTTCACAAAAGCTCTAAGTTCTCTTTTCACTAACGTCAAGCTGTGCAATCATTTGCTATGTCAATACCTACCAAACATGGGGATAAAACTGCTCTAATTGAAAAATATGACATTATTTGCAAGGAGAAATGGAGGCTCAACTCTGATATTTTGTGTAAACTTTGACTAAGATTTAGGTTTTTTGCATTTTAGGGCAATTGCAAATATGATTTCCCTTGTACTTCCACGTAGCTCCCATGGGGCTTTTACTTTCTACATCTATGTAAAAGTTTGAATGTTATCTCCTGTTCTGAATTCAGCCTTTTGCTGTGATCTGCCTTTTAACCTTCAGGTTCAACTACACAGTTTACTCTATATAAGGCTACTTTTAAAGCCATTTAGTTGCCTTGAGCTAGTGCATAATGCAACAACCCTTCTGTTTAATGGATGGGTCAGTCTGTTCCTGTTACATGCACTACACTGGCTTCCCATCTGCTTTGTGCTCACCCTGCTTTCCTACCTTTAGTCATCTACATTTGGGACTTCCTACCTTGGGTACACTTCCCACTTTATGCACACACTGAAGATTGAAATCTATTGAAAAAAATGGCAGAGCACCATTTCAATCCCTTCAGAGTTGAGCAAAGGGCATTTACTTTAGGCAAAGCCATGGCTTTCCCAGCTTACATGGATCAGAGCAAAGCCTACTTACTCAGCAAGCCTTGCTGTGGTATGCATAACACAACCTGAAATTCCCAGAGAGGAATTTGGCAAAGTGGGATCTGAATACTGCTGAATACTTTCTCCTATGAAGGCATGTGGCCAACAGCTGCACCTGCCATTACTATGACTGAAAGTGGTGTGCAAAGGGAACATGGAAAGTCTCAGCTCTGAACTTCTCTTATTCCTTTTTATTTCTTGGCTCCTTGTTGTAAATGTAAACTGGATCTAAATTTCTGGATATGATGCATCAAGATGACATAGCACTGAAAAGAATGGAAAAGAATCTGCATACTGGCAGTCAAAACTGAACCATGGAGAGAGGCAAGAGTGAGAACAACAAGGACTCATTGCTCAACCAGGACTCATTGCTCAAGCAGGTTTCCTGGCCTTCTTCATCTGCCAACACCCCCAGGAGTGCAGTGGAGGGAGCAGCCTCAATCCAGCCCAAGATGGCTGGAAGCTGGGGAAACAGCACTCAAGCTACAGCTCTCCTCCACAGATGTGAATATCATCACATCAGACACCAAGATCAGTGAACTTCAAAAGCCCAGCAATCAGTGGATGGTGGCAGCCAGTCATGCTTCCATTTTCTTTAAATATTGGATATTCTAAGAAATGGCAAATTTTCTATTAGTTTTATTTCTATAGGACCTAGTACCTGACTTCCATAGCATTTATTCTGCAGAATTTTCCTGTCTAAAGAACCAACTTTAAACTGGGTTTTCCAAAGTACTCTAAGCTTTAGAGTCTGAAAGTCTGAAGCTTCCAACAAAACCCTTAAAAACACTTCTACATCTGACATAACCCTTTATCACCTCACAGCTTGGGGCCCTTCACTATCCTGCAGCCTCCTTTTCCTCCTCCCATCTTCTTGTTATTCAGGATATGATGCATTTTTATATGTGCATACATATAAAATTGGATTTTTTGTGTCAGTACAAAGTGAAAGCTTTGTACAGACACAAAAACAGTTTCTTACATCTAGCAGATATTTTTCAGCTACTAATGTATGTGTACAATGATTAATTCTTAAGACAGGCACAGTGTTGTTCAGTTTAACTGACAAAGTCATAATTTTCTTACTTTTTTCCTTGCCTTAAAACACTATACCATTCAGCATAATCTGTACTTTCACCTTGTTTCCTTTTCTCCTTTTTATTGCAATGTATGCAACAACCAAGTTTTCAATACAAAATTTCAATTTTTTTTTTTGTTAAATTGAGGAAAAACAATAAATATGTACTAGATTGAACAATAAAATAATACGATTTTAAAATTAAAATGTTATAACATTTTAAGATGCATAGATAATGCTTATTTGAAAGTACCACTATGTATTAAATATGGGATTATAAAGAAAGAATAACACAAAGTATGTTTGAAATTCTACTGGCTTGTTTAGTTACTGATGCTATGATTTGCTGAAGTTGGGGTTCTCTTTACTGGCTACTTAGTATTTATTATGCTCTAGTGGCATTTCCACAGGCTAAAACAAGAAGGACTTCTAGAGTATGTTCCAAAGTACATCAACAAAGAACCTATTTCTTTAAGAAAGCAATATTTTTCAATTGACACAATGAAATAATATTGACTAAATAATAACACAGTGAAAATTTGACTTTTCACAAAAAAAAAAAAAAGTTTAAAAATTTAATATGAAGAAATACTTTCCTAGAATCCCTGTAATTAAAAAACTTTTAAGGGACTGCAGGAATCTCTCTACATTTCTTTTAAATAAATACTTGGGAACCATATGAAAAGTGAAATAAACATTATTTAACTGTAACTTGCTAAGACATAGGACTAGGTCCAAAATGTTACAGCTATCACTGGTTCCAGGGGGCTATTTTATTGGGAATAACTTGAAGTAGTTGTACATACCAGACTATCCATCTTCGGGACATATTTAAGGGTTATCATATAATCATTTGGGAGATTTCCAACCTACAATAAACAGATAATAAGAATGTTATTACTTACTACACAAAGTAAGACTTTATTTCCATTACTGCATTCAACAAAATCTACCAAACATCAACACAAATTTTCAGTAAATTACCAGGTGTAGGCAAAAATGTTTATTTACATGCTCACTTTCCTGTGGAACTGCTATTGATACTTATTTACTCACAAGTGAACCATCTTTGCACAGCTCTGCAATATGCCCAGATCTGATCTGATCATGGTCAGTGCTACTGCTTCCCAGCAGAGTTAAAGTCAACAATGGGTTGAGAAGAAGTGATCTGATGTTTTTCATTACTACAGAAACTCCACCGCCCTTCCATCTTTTAATGCCTTGAAGTGTCTACATGACAACTTCTACTGTAGACAGTAGAGGACCCAGAAGTATCTTGCCCCATTTTCCTTCAAATAACATCCAACTTCAACATGCATCTGAAGCTAAATACTTGCCTGCCTTGTGTTTAGTTATGTACTTGAGCACAACTTTAACTTTGGAGTTGTGCTTCTTACTAATGATGAGCAATATCACTATATCATAGCAATGTCCTGGGGCAAAGGAGAGCTTCCACACATGCAGCTGCAGCCTTGCAGATGGGGGTGAACATGAAGTGTGCTGCAGCAAAGACAAGGAGAGGAAGAAGGGCTCCCACGGAATTATCCTATACAATCTGACACAGATGGGTTCCAACACTACTGTGAGACATGGTTGAACATCTGGGGAATGTGCTGGGTTGGGAGATGAACAGTCCAACAGTCACTGGATTGCCACAAATCCACAGTCTTTTGAAATATTTTTTCAAAAGTGTCATAATATGACGCTTAATGATACAAGAAGCCTATCTTCTACCAATGAAAGCATCAATTGATATTTCTCATCCTGGTTTTAAATCCATGCAGTCAAAAACAATATGCACAGATGTAGCTCCTTTGGTGCAAAAGCATTTCTACTTCAGGTTAAAGATCATTCTTTTATGGCTGATTTGATTCTGCTGCTATAGCAACCAGCGAAGGGATTTCTTTTCCCCCTCAGCAGTTTTTAGGTACTATTTTGTTTGGCAAAACATAATGTTTTATTTCTTAATTAAAATTTGTTTCAATTAGAAATTAAACCAGTTATTTCAAAACATTATGGTTCTAGAAATGATCAAGGGCAATGCTTATACACAGCCAAACACAAGTGAATTCCAAACATTTTTTAATTTATGTGGGCTAAGCTATAATTTTTCAGTTCAATGACATCTATCTTTCTCCTACAGCTTTAGAACAGTTACTATATAAATGGTCCCTAAAAATTCCCTCACATAAATCAGTTTTGTTTCTTCTTTTATTCTTCTTTTATTTTTATACCTACACATTCCCAAACCAGAAGCGCCTATTCTCTATTCTCTATAAAATTCTCTATAATAATTTCTATTTACCTGGCATTTTGGGGAGTTGATTCAAGATGCTATAAATACTGAAAAATATTTCAGTACGTTCGTTTTTTCTTTAGAGTTTCAGATTTATTCTAAATCCTCGTCCAATTTTTTGTCTATTATTCCTTTCTTTCATGGCATCATGGCCTACTAATAGGTATTCAATTTTTTTCTAGCTTCCTTTACATGCCTAGAGAGGTAGGACTAGCAGCACTTTAAGCAGCACAGACAGTGAAGATGCTACTCTATGTGCAAAGTTTCCCATACTCACTCTAGAGGGATTCCACACTTAGCAACGCCAGCAAAACCACTGTTCTTTAAGAAAGGTCACTGGAAGATTAAATTTGTTCCATATCAATGAACACTACAAGAATTGATATGCATTATGTATACAATCTACTTTCCTGGCATCAGAGCCTCTCAAGCACTTTTCACGCACAGTTAAAAAAATTCAAGTGCCCAAGAGCTCTTACACCTTCTCAATCAGAGCTGGAGCATACAGCTCAGCCTCAGATATTTCTCTCCTTGACAGACTGTGAATCAGATAAGATATTTTTGAATTTACTACTAAAAATGAAGATCACTGGGAGGAGGGTGTCAAAGACAAAATACATGCACTGCCTCAAGACGAAACCTGTTCAAGTTTTGTTGACTGAAGTCCACATGTCAAATGCTGTGCTGGTAAACAATGGATCTCAGTCAAAGTGAGGGAGTTACATTTGTGTTGCACTTGGACTTCCCAACTCATACACAGAAAATAGGGTAAAGCCCCTGATGTAAGAGTGAAAGATACGTCTACACTAGGTCTGCATTTTGTAGTCCCTTGCTTTGCTGAAATGTATCTTGAAATGCTGTTGAACATTAACCACCAAGACTCTGATCCAAACCCAACCACTGGATTTTCATCTGCTGAAATGATCCTGAAAGGAATGAATGGACTCTGCACACCCACTCGGTGCAGGGTGCCTGGCTACTGTGGCTTCCAACAAGGAGCAGATGACAAGGTGGCTCTGACCTGCCTGAGCAAAGGTGTTTGGGAAAGAACTGTCCCTTGAAACCACCTGAGTCCTGGAATGGCTTTTTTATTAGTTCCTCTACTCAACTCCATGAGTACAGTGACAAATCTGGGGGGCCACAAAACACCTGCCTGCACAACTTACCTTGGTTTAAATAGAAGTAACAGTTTTGATTATTATAGAGAATGTCAACTGATAGTCTTGCAAAGGAACGTATAGAACCAAAAGCATTGGATTGCTATTAAAATGCCACAAAATTTTTCTCTGACTTAGTGTTTGTGTGTGATTGCAGATATCCTAACAGGCTGAGAAGAGTTGAAGAGCAGGTAATCTAGACTTATGTATTTAAACCCATATAAAACCAACAGAAAGTGCTATATTCCCAGTTGTAACAAAATCTCAAACTAGGGAACATAAGATTACTTTTGACATAGAGAGATCTGAATATTTAATGCAACACTGTTAACATTGCATAACCCAAAAATGTTTTAAAAAGTGCTCACGGTCACATAGATGTGGAGATGAAAAAAAGATATAAAAGTGATTTGGATTCCATAAACTACTCTTTCATTGCAACAGCAGACATGAGAAATGACCAATCTGCAGTCACATCCTTTGAAATGAGGGCTACTGCTCTTGAAAATTCCTTTTATTGTAATTTTTATGAAAATTATAAGGAGACAAGCACAGATATATTTTTTTATACACATATAAAAGATAAAGTATGTTAACAAACTAAAATTACTGTTTTCCATTGTCAGTGTTCTCTTTTTTACTCTGAAGCATATGATGGGTAAAAACATACTTTAATTTTGGATATAATTTCTACCTTGAATTTCTCTCTATTTATTTCCCTTTTCCTGTCCTTTTCATAGAACAATAGAATGGTTTGAGTTGGAAGGGTCCTTACAGACCATCTGGTTCCAGCTCCCTACCATGCACAAGGACATCTTCCACTACACCAGGTTGTTCAAAGCCCCATTCAACTTGGTCCTGACACTTTTCCAGGGAAGGGCCACCCACCACTTCTCTGGGCATCCTGCTCCAGTGCCTCACCACCCTCACAGTAAAGAATTTCTTGCTTATATCTAATCTAAATTTCTCCTCTTTCAGTTTAAAGCCATCCCCCATTGTCCTACCACTACATGCCCTTGTCAAGAGACCCTCTCTAGCCCTTTCTCACTGCTTCCCTGGCTTTTCTTTTCCTGCAGGAGCTTCCACTGTCTGTCCTTCATCTCTGCAATCCACTCTATTTCATCTGCTAATGAAGCAGTTAATAAAATCTTCATCATTTGGCTTAAGACAACATGCTAACGATTTCCGTTCACACTTTTTACAGTCATAGTGGCAGATTATTTGCAGCATAACAACTCTGGATCATTTTTTATAACCCCTTCACTCAGGAGAGTTAAATCCATTTAAAAATAAAAATCAAATGTGGCAGAGAGTGTAAAGTACATATTTACAGCAAAGATGCAATGTGAAAGCAAAGTATTTGACAGCATGTCTCCAGCAAGGAACTGGTCAGTAAATCCTGACTATTGTTTGGGTTTCCAACATTCTAAAGAAGAAAATTGCTTTAGAGAAGTAGTTCATGGAAGAAGAGGTATTTTAGATTTTGTTAATGGATGAAACAAAAATATGTAGGTATATTCTGTACATACTGTAGAGGTCAGTGAAAATTCTATTTATATGAAGGTTTTGATGTTCATATTTAACAAACATCTATACAACTGATTCCTAATTCTTATGCAAAATCAAATGCACATTTACAGAGATGCAGCTTTCTGCTGACTTACTGTGCTGAAAAGAACAATGGGGACAGACTTTATTGACAGGTGCTGCAATTACACTTTCATAATATGGAACATTTGCTCATCAAGAAATGTGCTTCCCTCCAGACATCTTCATTACAAAAGAAGCAGGAGGCCACGTGATGATTTGTGCAGAATGAATACTCTCTAAATACTTTCATTCTCTATAGGTATGAAATTATGCTCTTTAAAACTTCTCACCATTAAAAACCAAAAATGATTGTTCAATTGTTCTTTGCTTCTTAAGATCATTTTACTTAGGATATATTCTTCATATGACAAAATTGTATTACCTAGATGTGAATAAATTTAATCTTACACAATATACAAGCCATTTTTTTATTAAGAGATACCAGTCTGGTTTGGTCTTACATTGATTAAAGCGCAGAAACCTTATGGTTATTGGATTTCTTTCTCTCCAATTCTTTCTTCTGGTGTGAGTCTAGCACGGTGCTAGCAAAAATCCAGAGTAAGACCACTGAAAACAAGTTACACCACATATCTGTCCTCAATTCATTAATCAAAAGAAAGTTGATTAGGCAAATGACCCACATTTTCAGGCACTGCAAAGCATGCCTTACTTATCCTCCAATAGCTTAAGCTTAGTAGACATCCAATGTCTATATTCACTGAAGGGCTTGACTGAGGCATGTTCTCACATCCCTATAGTACAATAAAGTTGAGCAGAACACAGCCCCAGTCATGCTCAGGAGTTTTCTACAAGTGATGTCGAGGGTTTACAGTGCTTGGAGCAAGCCCAGTACCAAATAAACAAAGACTAGGTAGGGAATTGTGGCACTGTTTAGCAAGCTGTAGGTGCACTGCAGTAGAAGTGTGTGGGTGGGTGGGAAATCATACTGGAGAAAAAGCCAAATGAGGGATATGGATTCATACTGCAAAGAATTTTAGCATGAGATAGGAAGAGGATGGGAATCTGCCTGGAGTTCACCAAGGAGCATTTTTCCTGCAACCACAAACAGTGTAACAGATACCATGGAAATAATGAGGAGAAGCTGAGGGCAAGCTCAGCATGTGTTATGACAACACAGGCAGTGTTAATAGTACCTTTGAAGATAAACCCAAGAAGCTTGCCATTGATAGTGGAAAAAAAAAGGAGGAACAGCTTGAAGGAAGTAAGTAGAAGATAAAGGGTCAGAGCAGCATGTGAACAGACAGAAAAGTAAAATTACAGAAGCTGAAGCTAGAAAAAGATTTTTCATAGACTGGATTTTTATCCACCAAGAATTTGGAAGAAAAATGTACTTGTTTGTCCAGAGAATTACAAAATTTTTTTTCTCCTATTATGACAAGAAAAACAATGTAAGTTTTAAAAGTGAACTTTGAAGGGTCTGTGAAGCATCAAGAGCCAAATCAGACACCTTTGCTGAAGACCTAAATGGCTGGGGAGAGATGGTGATGTAACTTTACAGGGAGGAGAAACGGCCCAGGACAGACTAACATTTTGGGGAGATGAAAGAGATCATACTCTGCCTCTGAGGAGGATTCATGCCAAAATGAATCTAGGCTCTAGACTAGTTATGTTTGATAATTTGTGATGAGACAGGAGGAAGAGAGGCCGATATCCTTAAATGATGGGATTTGTGCACTACCACTGAACAGTTAGTTTATTGCACACAGGCACGGGACTATACTCACGAATGTGAACAAAAAGGGTTAAAGAACATGACAGTCTGGCTGAGAATAAAGCATTTAGGAACAACTACACACTGTGTCCAAATGTGACAGAGTTTGTGGATAACATCATAATAACTATGAGCAATAACT
Source organism: Urocynchramus pylzowi (assembly GCA_013397555.1). Taxonomy (NCBI): domain Eukaryota; kingdom Metazoa; phylum Chordata; class Aves; order Passeriformes; family Fringillidae; genus Urocynchramus; species Urocynchramus pylzowi. The sequence goes on from VZRH01002546.1 coordinate 12,325, forward strand.
GTACATATAACACTTCTGTGAAATCCTCTGGGCTACAATTTGTTCTCAGTGTGAAAGGGAAGGATATTTATTAAAGACCCTATGTTCTACAGGCACAGATTCTTTGGATGAGCAAAGAAATAGAACTTTTAGGCCCACATAATCTCCAGACAAAGGGAAATGCTGTGGATGTTGTCTACCTGGATTTCACTAAAGCCCTTGATATTGTCTCCCACAGCATACTCCTGGAGAAGCTGGCAGCTCATGCTTTGGACAAGTACACCTTTCACTGGGTAAAAACTGTCTGGATGGCCAGGCCCAGAGACTGATGGTGAATGATGCCAGAACCAGGTGGTGATTAGTGTTCCCAGGGCTCATTATTGGGGTCAGCCAGAGTCAGTTTATTTATTATCTTTATTGATGATCTGGACAAGGTGACCAAGAACACTCTCAGTCACTAAGTTGGGTGGCAGAGTTGACCTCTCAGCTGAAGAGAAGAAGGCTCTGCGGGGGGAGCTGGACAGGCTCCATCAGCTGTCAGACTGGGACCAGCTGTCTGAGGTTCAATAAAACAAAGTGCCAGGTCCTGCACTCATCACAAAAACTCTACCCCGTGCTACAGGCTAGGAGAACAGTGGCTGCCTGGAAGAAAAGGACCTGGGGGTGCTGTTTGAGAGCTGGCTGAAGATGATCCAACATGTGCCCAGGTGGCCAAGAAGGCTGTTGGTATCCTGGCCTATATCAGCAACACTGTGGCCAGCAGGACCAGGGAAGGGATTGTCTCCCTGTACTTGGCACTTGTGAGGCCACAGCTCAAGTCCTTTGTCCAGTTCTGGGCTCCTCACTTCAAGAGGAACAACAGAGAAGGGCAGCAAAGCTGGGGAGGGGTCTAGAGAGTGAGTCATACAAGGAGCGGATGAGGGATTGGGTTGAATTTTGAAAACACACATCATCAGAATATCACTGCTTAATTCAATGAGTATATTGTGCTTCAAAAAGCAGAAATGGTACAAAAATTTTACTTCAATTTGCAAGAGTTATAGAGTCTCCTGAACCATATTTTTAAGTAATATCATGTTGGAGTCCTTTTTATATGTACTAAGGATATAGTTCATAGAGCATAAAAAACCCTGAATTTGCTATAAAGTAGTATGATCAGTCAGTATTCTCTGTAGGCTTCTCCCTTCTCAAATTCACACTGTCAGCTAACAAAGTTTCATTTTAAAAGTACTTTAAACCTTATTATGTATTTTTAAAATTTTGTTCTCAATGTCTGGTTGCCATGTTGTAGAATTTCAAAGGAGAATGATCAACATGCAATTTAGTCACATTAACTGAAACAAAGAGTTCTTATACTAAATTGATGGTACTAAACTTATTTTCACCTTATCCTTTTAATTCTCAAGTGACTTTATTGAAATTATTTCTGCAAATATTAACACAGACAAAACAGGGAGACAGACTCTCCTCAAAACATTCTCAGAACAATTCATGCAACTCAAAACAGAGAGAATCTATGTGTCTGGGGCTTTGTACTTTCTGCATATCTCTATGCTATTTCTCCAAGCCAAAGTATCTTTGAACTTGCTTGGAAACTTGACCTCAATTTTGTATTTGTAGGGTGATCTGAAAGATATTGGTCTAAGTCAGGAGAATGACCACACAGCATCCTCATGGAGGAGTGTCCAAAGAAGCTCAGCCCAACCCCACTCTACTCAAGCTTGGCAGTAGCAGAAGAACAATGTAACCTGGACAGTGTGATTATTCAAGCTGCTTACACATTTTTTGTAATTTGTATTTATATGATCTTGAAATTTAAATTGTACTTTAAATTTAAATGTTTAAATTTAAAGGGAAAGTTAAAGCATTTGTTCTCAGGACGCATAATTGACAAAAAGTTATAACTATCTCTGCACTACACAATTTCACCAGCCCTCACAGGAATTCTGTTGTTCTTGCATGCTTTCAACAGGTTTGCATCAAAGCTTAATACTCTTCCAAGAGATGAAATATTATCTGGAATAAATATGCCAATACTTCAAAATTCTGCCTAAAGGGACTAATTTAGCACTAAACATTTAAGTATGACTATAGAGTACTCCTAGAGATTTACACTATGTGCCAAAGTATATAAAAAGGACCAAAGAAAACAAGTTAAGAATACTGCACAGGCAGCAAATGCTAGGGGTTTTAAAATAAGTGTTTGATAATAATAACACTGATGTTGCAACTTTTTTCCCACAATGAAGCCACAATTTTCAGCTAGATTCAATATGCAGATGAAGATATGCTTGCTAAGTGTTCAGTATATATTATTTCTTAGAAACTTCGGTGTTATATCCTGCACTACTGCAAAACAGCATAATTATTAACTTCAGTGGAGCTAAACACCAATTGACTTCACAAACAGATGCTGTTTTTCAGGTTAATGCAGTGGTAAATTAAGTAACAGTTAAAATTTCCTTAAATTAATTTTTATATGAAGCTGTGAGTCCTTCAGACTTAAACTTCTGGGTGCAGCAAGCAGAGAAACATATAATGCATGTAACCCACTCACACCCAAAGACTGCAAAACCTGTTCAACTGTTATTGCTTTGATGGCTGCAACAATGTCTAATATCACACTATTTTTTTATATGGCACTTGTCTTTCATATACCCGAGGTAAAGAATTCTGTTTCAATTCAGCTCTGTTTGCTGTCAGTCTGCTCCATGCAAGTCAGTAACACAAAGAGTAATCTTTCATCTGCATGGGGAACAATCTGCTCTGAAAGAATGTTTGAGAAAATAAAGATTTCTGGCAATTTTTACTGAAGTTTGGAGTCAGGAAACTACATATGTACATACACTCTATTTTGGTCAAGGTAATCTCTTCAATTAACACTGGTACTACTTTCACTGCAAAAAAAGGTTTTTTTCAAGTGACAGATGTTGATGGATTTTCTTTTCATATTCCCCTAGTTCCAATACAGATTTACTAACTTTGCTTAGAAATGTAAATGCCCTTAGACACTGACTATATTTTTAACATACAGAATAAAATAAAATAAAAGGTACTTACCAATTTTGCAATGTCATTCACATCATCTGTGACTGGATTCCCGCAGGAACTCTGGGCTTTGACAAGAGGATTAAGTAGGAGGAGTTGAAGACAAAAGCAAGTGATAATCCAAGTCTGTTTAGTAAAAAAGAAACAAGAAACCCCAAGTAAGCAATTGCCAAATATGAATAACAAGATATGTTATTAATATGTTATTCAATGTTTTCCATATGTGCTGTATAGAGGCAACAATACTCTTTATCGTTCATGAAGGCATACTTGTACTATTATAATATCATCTTCATGGCAGGAATCCACAAAAATGCACTTAACTGATCTTTTCTGGAAGAAAATATCTTTACAGTGTTAATGGAAAACCTAGTGTTGAGCCATTATTTGCACAGGATCATGCTTAGCTGGGTTTTCACAAAGTTTATGGATACCAAAGAAGAGAAAGATACAAACCTTGCAATATTCTTTATCATCAAAATACAATTGATTACATACTTGTCATTCCCTTGATAGATCTGTGGCTCTAATGTGATAAATGATAAGGAACAAAATTATACCAGACTACATCAAGACAAAAGGAGAAAGTTCATAATCACAGACATTTCATTTGAGTACTTAAACTGCAAGCAAACCCACGACTGGACTCTGCCCAAATACTGACATCTCAAGCAGTAATATAGTACATCTTCTCCTAGTGACATGCTCTGGCCTCTCAGAAGTGCCAGCTTGGCTTTGGCACTACATTCCCCTCCTAAATCCTGTTGGAAACAGCAATGCAATGTACTTACACAGGCTTGTGAGACTCACACAGAAAAGCACCAGATAACTAGCTGCGATGCACCTGGGTGTCTCCTTGGCTACACTGCCTGAACTTCCTCGCCTTCTGTTGTTCCTTGTGCTTCACTGGTTTCCCACAGAGCCCTGTGCCAAGTTTAAACTGCAGATCCTTATTTCCAGAATGTTAAAGCATTTAAGTTATGGATAATCAAAAGTTGCCTCGGGTTGTGAAGCTTCTTCTGCCAGCTGACTGAAGCTGTCAGCAAAAGCCGATGATGGTGTACATTTATGGCAAGTATGGAATTTGCCTGTGCAGGCTCGTCAGCCTCCATAAGGGCAGGACTGAGATCAGGATTTGCTTTTGCTCAAACCAAGATACAGCTCAGCCCTATCTGTTCTATGTGACAGGTAGAGAACTCCAGCCTCCACCCTTGCCTTCATGTGCTCTCCAACCTTTCAATTTAATACCAAAGTAAATGAAACAACAGCAACACAATTCTCTAGGAAAACAAGAGAAAAATCACAGATTAAAAAGATGTATCATTATAGTAATCTAGAGGGCCTAAGAAAGAATGATAATAAAGATTGCTCAGGAATTTCATAAACTTGACAGAACAGTGCCAGGCACTTTACCTAAAAGAGCTGTTAAATGACAAGAGTAATCTCTTTCTTGTATCTTTTATCTCTTAAATCTTGTATCTATCTACAAGTAAAACTGGTTGTTTGCTTTCTTAGAATACAGCTTCTTAATATATTTAGGTAAAACCAGTGTGGGCTGCTGGTAGAAAAGACAATCCAGCTTCCTCTCCCTACCTCTTGCACTGGCAGTGATGGTTGAGTCAGTTGTACCAGGCAGACAACTTCCATTTTTGTTTTCCTGTAGTATTTTTCAGCTTTCTGATCCAAGTAACTGACACAGCTGAAATGCTCTGTCAAAGATGAGACAAGCCAGGACTGCTGATTTCAGTGGAGCCTGCACTTGCCTTTCCCTAAACTGTATCCTGAGACACCACAGAGAAAGAAATCAAAAGTATTCTGAGCAAAGTGCATTTACAATATGCAACATGTCTTTTGAGAATGTCTCTTGCTTCAACAAAACTAGCATTTAGAAATAATTTTATTTTAATATTTGTACAAATAATTACTGAGAATAATTACCAATGTGAAGGATTAAGAATAATTAATAGTTCATCTTACAAAATCTCTGTGTTTTAAGCTCCAGAAAGCCTTGCAGTTATATATATATGAACAATCTGAGCTCTGGGGAAATGCAAAGATGCTGCTAGCTTTAGAAAGGACCTTCGAGAGCTCCTTGCAGTGTATTAGAGCTCAAATAGCTGTTTGAGAACTGGTTTCAAGTGATCAAGAGAAACATCTCCCTTTCCTACATAAGCTCCAGAATCACAGAGGAAACAAAAGGTGACCTCAAGTTAACAGGCTATATCCTCATTCACAATTTTTGGAAATAAATTGCTGTAAAAAAGGCAAGAAGTTAATGACAACTATATACCATAGCTATACTATAACTATAATGATAACTGTACTGCTTTCAAGAATGAAAACTGAGTAATTAAACCTTTGGAGTAAACCAGTGCATTAGCAGCTACACTGGCAGGGACCTTTCCCTGATGTGTTCGTTGGAGGTGGAGTTCACACCAGGAACTGACAATTTCTTCATTGGATTCCTCAGTATTGGTTCGTATGTAAAGATGTAATTTGTTCACTGAACTGTGTCATGGTCATAGGATGATGTTCAACCCAACAGTCTAATAATCAAAACAGTAATAAAATTCTTTAAGTAGAAATGCTTTTTCAGCAGATCAACTAAGTAATATTAATAAACACAGTAGCATGCTCCAAATAAAGCCAGAACTTTAATGCACCTTGTCAATTTTTGTGCTTCTGAATACAAAGACAGCCCATACATGAAGCTTAAAATCACTATACATTATATAATTATGTAAATAAATAAGATTACTTTTTCTCCTATGTAAATAATGGATGGGATTTAAAGCATAATAATTTTATAACTGCTATTAAAACCAAATGATTTGTAAATTTTGAGATTCTTTGAGGTTTTTCTAGCTTATTTTCTCCCTGTGTCATCCAACAGGAACTGAAAAATCTTCAAAATACTGCTAGTTTCAACATGTCTATTATACAAAATCTTTTAATTATTTGCACTTACAAAATATTTACATTACGCATGCCTTCAGGCACATTTTATGTAAGGACTGTACAGATCAAAGGGTTCAGCTATTTATTAGCGTGTTATTTACTAATGACCAAACCTGCTGTTTGAGCAAAACTTGAATAGACTGAATTAAATCAAGGACAGAACAAATGGGAACCTTAAACAATGGCTTTATAAATAGAGATGCCCATTTTACACTTTACTAAGCATAAATAAAAGTTACCTACACAGCACTCATAACAGATTTCCATATTTAATTACCCCTAAGTTAACGTGGGATTTTTCAAAGCTGGCCTCAGAATTTAATCACACATCATTTATTAGCATTAAATTGAAGATAAATAACAGACTGGAGGTAGACCTGCATACCAAAGTGCCTCTTCCTATTTTTGGCTCAAAAATTATTCAAATGTCTTTAGATTCTGAAATCTCTTAAATACTGAATATTTGAGTTTGTGCAAGGGGAAAAAAATAATGATGAGACTCAAAAGGATAATTAAAACTAAGGATTTCAAGTATACACATTTGTCTATTCTGCAAATGATTTGCACTATTGCTTGTAAACCATAATCTAGAATTTCAGCAAACAGCATTTTAGAAACTTAGCTAGTAATCCAGTGTGTTGAAGACCACCCTTTCAGTTGTAAATCAACATCCGTTTCATTTATTCACTTCATTTACAATCTGAAGTGTTGACAAAGGCTGCTGAATGAGTGGTTTAGCATCTCTTTCACAGTATGCTATGAAAGATACTCAATCATGTTAATGTTCAACTAATTCCCTAAGTAGAAAGCAGCAAGGGGAATACCACATTGCTAAATAAACCATACTTTGGAAAGTCTGGACATTCCCAAATATCTAGTTTGTCCTGATAACATTTCCAATCACAAGAAGGGAGAAGACATAAAAAAAAAAAAGCAAACAACAAACCACAAAAAAAACATTAAGCAAAGGGAGAGGTAGTAACTACACAGATGAACAGGTTCTCCATTTTAAAATTTTTTGCATTCAAATCATATTAGCCATGGTATTTTTCATCCCAGTTTCCTGAGCAAATCACCCAATTAACCACAACTAAGCCACAGCTGAAGGAGTTTAGCTGACAATGTGGAACAATGCTCACCCTGGGCTAGGCTTCCCAAATTTTTTTTCACTTCTGTTAATGCTGGAGTAGGAACATCTTTCAATATTGGCCCCTCAGACAGTGTTTACATGCTGCTTTGCTGAGACACAGCTTGTGAACTTCTGCCACAGTCAACACCAGTTGGTCAGTCATGGACAGCTAAGGACAGCTAACTTCATGTTCATACTTATGCCTCAAAAAACCTTTTGTAAGAAGATTTAGAGAAAATGTAAATAGCAAGAAAATATATTTCTCTGCTTTTTTGTTTGTTTGTTTTTTTTTTTTTTAAACCACAAAGCATCCAGATGCATAGAAACACAGTAATTCTTTCCTATGTCTATTTAGCTATTTAGCTGTAATAGAGATTAAATAATTAAAGTCATGGAAGAACTATCTTAAACCAATTAAGAAATTAACTGCCAGCATAGAAAAATCTTTAAATGAAAGAAGAGCATTTATACAGAATGTAATCCAATTACCATTTTCATGGTATTCAGTGACACCTTCACACCTGCAAATGGCAGTGCTAACTTTAATACTCAACATGGCCATGCCTAAATACTGCTTAAGTGCTAAACATTGTTCAAGCCCTCAAAAAAGTGAGTTAAGTGTGGAAAAAGAAGTCACCCACTCATGACCACCTAGTTCTGGAAACAATTAAGTACTTGACAAGCACATTTGGAACTTGCAATGTCCCCTGCACAGTCTCAAATACCCAGGAAATTACTTCAGAGTAGCTGAAGGAAGCACTGCTGAATAAAGCATAGTTAAGGATTAAGTCTAGTCTACACCCTCTGACCATCAAAACTGGCACTAGTCTCACCAAATACAATAGCCTATCAACTGGGGTGCTCTCTAAGTGACAGACCTGGCTTACATCTCCTGCAACCAAGGTTGTTCCAACTCACAGGAGTTGAGCTGTGATCCTCTGATATATCTACCTTGTAATTACCATGGAATCATAGATTCATTTAGGTTGATAAAGACTGCTAACATCATCAAGTCCAACCATAAACCCAGCATTGCCAAATCCACCAGAAGACCATGTCCCTAAGTGCCACATCTACACATCTACCACTGGAGCTGATTTCCTGTCTATTACAGTTTCCTGGCTAAAAGGGGCAAACAAGGGGTACACTGGTACTCCTGAGCCTTATTTTTCACAACATTTATGCATTTTACATTGTCAGGCCAACATGTAGAAGAATAGACACGTTCACTGAGCAGGCATCAGAATGTCAGTGTATATCCTTGTCTCACACATGCTCTTCCATCTGGGCACCCTAACTTCTGCTAAGCTCCCCAGTCAACTTGTGAGTTTTCTTGAACAACCTTTTGGCAGTCCAATGAACAAAATGCATAACTCCAGCTCAGTGAGTCACTCTGCAGGGGTGAGACACCTAAAAATCTCTGGATCACGCCCTCCATGCTTTGTTATGATTACAAAATCCAGATACATACTTTTCTAGTGACTGATACCACTCTTTATTTTTTAACAATGATGTGTAGTAAGGAGTATGATGATAAAAGTAAGCAACAGAGAGTGTCAGAGTTATTTTTCTGCATTTTGATTTAAACAAAGACTATAGAAATACTAATCACTCTCTTCCAGAGTAAGTTTTTGAATGTTTTGGACACAAAATACTTGAACATATATTTGCTTATTTACAAAACACAGTATATTTTCCACTCAATTCCGAATATAACATCTACAATACATAACATGAGGGTACTTCAAGGGATTAAGGGGAAAGAAATTAACAAGTTTGTGCTACAAATATAAACAGGGAGAGGTGCCATTGCTACCTACATTCAAATGAGTTCAACAGGCAAGCTGCTTTCATAGCTCTTTAATCTTTTTGTGGCAATACTGTATTTGCCCTTCTGTGACTTTCCCAAAACCAGAAGCTCTTCCCCCACACCTTTACACTCATGTATCCACAGGGGACTCCTAGAGTGCCTTTGCACTCACTTGTGTGTCCACAGGGGACTCCTAGAATGACAAGAATGGGAGTTTTCATCTAATTTCACTTGGTGGCAGAATGTTAAAGTGGCACTTGCTAGACTCCACCAGCCATGTGTGCAAAAGCAAAGCCAATTGCTGTATTCAGATGCTTATAGGCCAGTTCCCTTCCTAAGGTACACTCTTAATGAACTGGAAATAATTCTATTCAGGTCAATGGATAAAAGGTAGTGCCAACCTGTTAAATGTTAATGCAGAATTACTTTTTCTCCAATATTTTTCTTTTTCAGCTGGAAGGAGAAACCATTCTCTAGTTCTGCCAAGTTATTCATATCTATTTCCTGAATCAGACAAATTTAAGATACATAGTCTTAACACTGCTGAGAAAATGATGAGTCACACCATTCTTTCCCACCATCCAGACCTTGGGAAAACTGGGAAGCTGCTTAAGACCATAACCCAACTTCATTCATATAACCTCAAGCCAATTGCTATTATCCTCTACCCCTTGCAGCTCTTCTTGAACAGAGGTAGCTGGCTGCTCCAGCCAATGTGCTATTGTTGCACTTGGTAAGGAGAACCCAAACTCCTGCTGAGTTTGGTTTGTGTGTTTCAGCTGAAACCAAGATGAATGTGATAAGCAAGAACTGTAAATTGATAGAAAGTTTGCCTTGCAAATCAATGCAATTCAGGTATTTTGCAATTGCATTCAGTAAACTACAAAAAAGTCTTTTTAATGTGTAAATTAACATATTTATTTTCAATCTCTATAAGGATACCATTGCAAAATATTTGGCTGTTCTAAAAATATAAGCACTGGTTCTTTAAAAATGTTATCTGATCCATAATAAATTTTGTCCACTCTTTAATCTCACTTGACAATCAGGGATTCAGGCAGTTTCCATGCATCCTAAACTTGTCCTGGATGACAGCCAGTTTGTTTAGTTCCCAAGTACTGGGAAGTAAAGTTACCAAGAGACAGGTAATTATACACGAATGTTGCCTCTGGAACTCGTGTTAAAAGCGTCTGAATAAATATTTACTGGTAATAATCCATCAGGTGGCATTCTAGTTCAGTAAAAGTGCCTGGAGATTTAAAGGACAAAAGTGTTTCAGCTGGAAGAAAGGATAAGAATTTAAAAAACTTCTATATTTTGAAAGAAATCTTCCTATAAAATCAGAATCAGAGATTATTAGGATCTCCAGAGGTCCTGCACTTAGCAGTCTTTTTAGGACATGGGTACTGGCAAGAGAGATTTTATTTTCCACTTCTTGTAAAATTCCATAGCAAACACCCAGGATTGATACTGAAATTTTTCATCTTTCTATCTATAGAGTGATAAAGGCCAATACTTTCTGTCCTGTAACAAAGGCACTGAGATTTAAATACATGCACACTCAAAACAGAAATTAGCAGAAGACCAGACTTCAGTTGACTCAACAAAACTTCCCAAAAACTTCAAAGAGGAAGTTGTCTCTTCTTTTTTCCCTACTGGGAACTTATGGAATTCTAGCATAGATCCAAAGGCGTTTTTAAGTAATTTAAAAGGGAAGGCAACATAAGATACAAGATTATCTTTGCAGGGAGGACAAGCTTGTCACACTATATGAAGGTGGATGATCTGTCTTCCTCAGGGAATGAAAAGACATTATCTTAGATAAAATACTTAATTAAAGATTTTTTCTAAAGATCTATTTCAGAGGTCTTGCTTGTTTGCCAAGTTAATGCAAAAAAAAAAAAAAAAAAAGACCACTATATTGAATATTCTTTTGAATTATAATGAAAATATATACCAAGCAACCTTCTTTAATCTCAGACTTTGAAGCACCAGTAAAGGAAAGGAAATAAGACTTGCGACAGAAATTCTGTACTGGATCTTTAATTCTTACCATCTGCTACAAATTATATGTTGTTTGGGTTGGAAGAACTATTACACGGGCAAAATAAATTAAAATAAATAAAATCATCTAGAAAAGTAAAAACAGCTATTTTGATACTTGGCATACACCAGAACCCATGTACATGATGAAAATGTCCTCCCTTCTATATCATTCTTAGTATGAAGCAAAACATGTTGAGTGGATTCTTAGTCTTTCATGCACAGAAACTTTGCTAGATAATAAACTGCATTTAATCTGAAGAGTTTTCAGTTCACGCTCAAGCCTGGGGAAAGCAAACATCAGGAAAAAAAAATACTTATACAAAATGAAAAGGAGTTTTGGTGCTTTTCTTTCTTTTTCCTTTCTTTTGAATTATTTTATAATTTTTTTTATATAAGCAGGAGATAATTTTTGAAATTTAAATCACAGAATCGTGAACATGGTTTTAAACCAAAGACGTTCTCAGAAAGACACTGTTCTCTTTCTGGACTCTGATTTTTTTTGACAGCATCCCTGACAGGCTGTATCTTTATAGGGATATAAATCCAGAACTAATTTCTCTGACCTGATTGATATGAGACCTTGTTACAAAAGGGTAATTGCTGAACACAAACTGAAACTAGATGCCAGTATAGTCCAGACTGTGTTTCATGCACCTACCTTAAGTGTATTACATTTTTACAATTACAAGCTTAGCTGTGATTAAAGAACACTGTTTGGATCTCTTTGATATGCCAACAACAGTATAAGCTTTGACAGTGCTGATGGATGATAGTTTTTCACATCAGTATTGTACTACGTATTGTAAGGCTTTCCATTTCCTGACTTTTTATAGTTGCTCTCTACATTAGTGGTCTACAAGAACACTCAGAATAAGGTGAGGAAATACAGTTTGCATTAATGATATGGTTTTTATCATTATAAAGATCATGGGATCCAGCCTCAGAAGCTTTCCTCAGTCCCTCTCTCATTGTGAAGATCTCATGACCAACATCAGGAAAATGTGGTCCTCTGCAGTCCATTCAGAATGGCTTTGGCATCATCTGCTACTAAAGGAAAATGATATCAGTAATCTGAATTCCAACATACAGGGATAGGTCTAGCCAGTCCTCCTTGAAAGACATTCAGAAGATTGGTATTATTGGAGCATAAATCTCTTCAGTAACTTTATCTGCCCCATGCCACAGCAGGTCTCAGTTTTCAAAGACACTGTGGGCTTCAGGTAACTCCTGGGATAGGTAGGCTCCAGATAACCTTTTTTTTTTATCCCACTTCTTTGATAAGATAGCTTATATTTTAATAGGACTGGATAAAACCAAATAGAAAGAGTGGAGTGAAGTGGGATTGGAGGGAATAGTCAGAGAATCATTCAGGTTGGAAAATACTTCCAATACAGTTGGATCAAGTCCAACTGTAAACTGAGCATTGCTACCAGTAAACCACATCTCTAAGCATCACATTTATACATCTTTAAAATACCTCCAGGGTTGATAACTCAACCACTTCCCTGGGCAGCCTGTGCCAGTGCTTGGCCACCATTTTGGTGAAGAAATTTTTCCTAATGTCCAATCTAAACACTCTATGGCACACTTGAGGCCATTTCTTCTTGTTCTATTGCTCATTACTTGGAAGAGGAGATCAATTCTCACCTAGCTACAAACTCCTTTCAGGTGACTGTAGAGAAAAGGAAGATCACTCTCTGATCTTCCTTTTCTCCAGGCAAAACAGCTGCCCAGCTCCCTTAGCTGTTTCTCTTAAGACTCGAGCTCCAGACCCTTCACCAGCTCTGCTGCCCTTCTCTGGACATGCTCCAGCACCTCAGTGTCTTCCTTGTAGTGAGGTGTTCAGAACTGAACAGAGGATTTGAAATGAATCTTGGGAAATTATCCCAGATCTTCACTGTTCTGATGGTTAAAAGCCTGGTACTGTCCAGTGTAAGAGACAGTGTTTTATATCAATGCATTCTCATGGAAACGCTGCTCCTTTGCTTGTACATTTATACTCCCATCTTTCTGGTGTGCTGTCTTCGTGTCCTTATGAAAATCAACCCTACTATTTGAGTCTTTGCTATGCACAATTAAAAAGCCCACTTGACTTTCATTGCTTCATGACAAAAATAGCAACATAAACTCCCCCCAAATTTCACGGAAATAAACAAAATTTTCTCTCTTACCTCTTCTCAGATTACAAATTTTATTTATTTGCTTTCTACAGTACCTTAGTTTCACAGACTCTCCTCTCCAGAAAGTGTAAATATAGGATTGCCCTAACTCTTAATAAGTATTGTTACAACTGTCACAATGGGTGCAGCATTCAACCAGGTGGTTGCTTCTGAAGTGAAGACAAGCAAACCAACTAAGTCACACAACCTTTAAATTGGATCCCTCCTCATTAGTCAGAGCAGTTTCTCCCATTGATAAGTAACTGTTGACATAAAAAGTATACCCAATCTACTTTTCACAAAAGCTGGCTTCTTTGGATATGTTCCAGACAGCAACACCTGCATCAACTTAAAAAGTTTGAAAGAGGAAATAGAAAGTTTTCACTTTGATTCACCGAAAAACCCAGCTGAGAACTTTCCAAATTATGATGTAACATGTATGTTGGTGAGAAAAGTGATTGTGTACTTTGAAGAGTGTTGTGGTTTAACCCCAGATGGCAACTAAGCACCACACAGCTGCTCATTCACTCTTCCTCCCCAAAGGGATCTGGGAGAGAATCGGAAGAGTAAAAGTGAGAAAACCCATAGGTTGAGATCAAGACAGTTTAATGGGACATAGAAAGGAGAAAATAATAAGGGTAACAATAGTAACAAAATAATTAGAATATACAAAACTAGTGACACACAATGCAATTGCTCACCACCTACTGACCTGCCAGTTCCCAAGCAGCAGTGGCCCTCAGCCAGCTTTCCCCCATTTATATGGTGAGCATGATGCCATATGCTATGGAATATCCCTCTGGCCAGTTTGGGTCACCTGTCCTGGCCATGTCCCCTCCCAGATTCTTGTGCTCCTCCAGCCTTCTCCCTGGTAGGGCATGAGAAGCTGAGAAGTTTTTTGACTTAGGGCAAGCTCTACTAAACAACAACTAAAAACATCAGCATGTCATCAACATTATTCTCATACTAAATCCAAAACACAACGCTATACCAGCTATTAGAAAGAAAATTACCTCTATCCCCACTCAAAGCAGGACAAAGAGATTTAGAAAAATAAAACAACAAACCAATCAGATAGCTAGCCAGGCCTGTGGTGAAAATTTTCAACACCAACTACAACACTGATGAAAAAAGGTCATTCTGCTCTACACCTGCATTAAATCTTGGATCTTTTGGGAAATAAATAGGAGATATTTTAGGTTTCCTTTTATCATCAGTAGTGACACCTAATATTTTAAACATAAGTAATAAAAACTGTTATTTATTCTTTCAGAATTCAAAAGATGCTTTTATAAGCATTATTCTAAATCTAAATTATTACCTTGGGGCATGTATCAAGGATGAAAAGTATTTTGAATACATTGATCTCCTGTAGCACGAGGGAGTGCCATTGCACTACTCAGCTGCAGAAATGGGGCAAAGTTATAGTCTTCCACAGTGAAGCCTGTGTTTCTGATCCTTTTCACTATTTTTCATCACAAAATTTACTTTATCCCACATAATGTCTATTAATGATGTGCTATTCATGATTTAGAAACATGACTTTACAGATTGAATGCTATGTTTTACAAGCACCTTGTACACTGTGCCATAAGACAATGAATGAAGAAAATTCAACTAAACAGTGCCTTGTTTGGCAGAAACAGTTTGAGATTTAAATAAAATACTTAATCCTTTCCACATCATGTTCTGTCTGTTTCGAACAAAACATGTTGTTAGGCAATGAAGTCAGCTTCTGGTTCCATAAACAGCCCCTGTGGACATTTTAGCAATTATCCATAGTCAATTTTTACAAAAACTGCCAAAGGTTTTGGTAAGATACTATGGTAGGGGAAAAGATTAAAAGCATTTACAGGCGAGCTGCCTTAAGAGCCAGCATACTAAAAAACCAAAAAAAGTGAAAAATGAAACCTGCATCTCCTGTCCTTGGTGTTAAGTTTTCATTTTCCTTCATCAAGAGATACAAGAAAACCCCTGAGGACTTTCAACATCTTGAACATCTTTGTCACAACAAACATTCTGGTTTTTGTATAGAGCATTTCTTGGTACAGTAGTTACCTGACCATTAGCCACCATAATGTCTGTCAAGGTATTTGCCTGGGAAATGCGCAAGTTTAAACCTTACCATTCAAAAACTTGGAGCCTATGATTCCATATTTGTCAATAACCAAACAAAGTTTCAATGAGCTGATCACAAAAGCACAGCTAGGCTTCCACTTCCTCTAAAACTGTACATTTCTGAAGTTTCACTAGATCATGAATATGTTCTTCTTATCAGTTTACCTGAGAAGCTGAGCTGCACATACTAGTAGTGCTCCAAGAAATGTTTATGAGTATCATGCAAGTTTAGCTTAGCTGTTTCTAAATAGCACAGAATAAGACAAAATCAGGTTTAAAACACTTTCTGATTGGGAAAAAAGCCCCACAAAATGCCATAACTTTTTCCAAATCCTGATTTCAACTCAGTTCTTTCATATGTCAGACAACATTTTATTTCCTACATGATTTGAAGTCCATGTCTTCCTATACATATACAAAACCAAAGTGAACAATACAGCTTTAAGGTAATGATCTGTAAAAGGATACCTTACATTTACACTGTTATTAGAATATAAGTACATTAAGAATGGATTGATTTTTTTTGTGAAAAGAATATTTATCCAAAGCAATAGACCAATGTATGAGATTATTCTCAAATGCCTTGAAGCTTGTGAGACTGCAGACAAATCAGGTAAGAGACACATCAAATTAGAAACTAATCTTCAAAACATTTAAGTATGCTTGCAAGACAACGTAAGCACTGGGCAGCCAATAAGCCATTTACCTCAGCAAGCTGGAATTACAAACACATTATGCCTTGTCTTAAAGTAATTACATTAGTATATTAGTAAGAAAAATCAACTATATTTTTTTTCAGGTTTTTAATCTAAACCAAAAGCATTTTCATGTGCCAAAAATACTTTAGTTATTATTATTCTAACTGCGTATTCTTACAGAAGAAAACAATCATCAATTCCTTTTTCAAGATGTACTAAAATGCATCATGCCACTGTTAATTCTAAAAATTCTTTCTGAAATTATTTCCTGGGGCACATGTTGCTGTTTTTTTTAAGAAAGCAAATTGTCAGAATGGCCATTTTAAGAATTTCAACCCATGTGTAACATTTTTCCAGGAAATTGTAAGTTCAAGATGGCAAAAATGGGGTGGGACCGATCAAAATGCTTCCTTTAACACAAAAATCCATCAACTGCATTACTGCATCAGAAACTCGAGCATACTTTTAATTCCTATGCACCTCTAAAAGCACCTGTGCACCTCACACTTTTAAGTGCTTTTTCCTGCTAACACTGGAGTGCTGTACAAGAGTATCTTTCAGGGATGGTGCATGGGAAGTCCACTGGTTTTCAACGGCTAGAGCTGTGCAACAACTTTACATAAAATTTTGACTTCTCACCATTGACAGTCACATGGTAAAAGAACGATCTTTCAGTATAAACATCTCAGCTGTCATTACTTTCACATGTAATTGAAGTTCAGCTACAATATATCTTAAAGTGTTTTCCTTTCCTCTAAGCTAAGGGCTGAATTGTTGCAGATGGTAATTTTGGCAGATGGTTGTATATGAAACTGAGTTTATAATTAGGCCAAACCTGACTTGTACAATTAAGGCAATGAAGATTTGAAAAATAAGAAGTGTCAGATCAGTACATGATTAGTCTGATGCCCACCGAAAACTGAAGAATCCTGATCATTCATATTTACAGAATACATTGCCTGTATGAAAATTTCTTCTGAATTGCATGAATTAGAAGATAAGAAACATTTCATGCACAGAGTGTAAACTAAAATAACCATGGCGTTTTACCTACTTAAGTGTATAATCCCTTTTTCTTCAGTCAAGGCTAATGAGATGGTCTGAAGCCATCTAACAGCTCCCTGCTGCTGAGAGAGGGCTCCTTCTCTGCAGCTTCCCTCCCTCTGACATTCACCCGACCCCTAAGCAAGCCAGTAAATTCAAAGACAGTGACTAGCCAATTCAGCTGAGAGACAAAAAGTAATCCCTGAGGAATGAGCAGAGGAGGAGATGAGATGAGCAAGGATGAGAAGACTAGGACTACCCCTTTCTGGATGTGACCTCTTGGGCTCGCTCTAACATATATCAAGCTGCATTTCAAGCCATATTACATCTAGTGTCAAAAACCTTTGCAGACTGGTAATTTTGTGTTACGGCGGCATTGCCAGTTTTAGCCTCTTCTGTTAAATATTTACTTATTCTTGTACCAAGAAAGGATCAGTAATGTCCAGCAATCATTCTCTCTGCTACTTTCTGCATATCATTCAGTAGTTTCTTGCAATCAACTTTCAGTCTCTCTTCATATGCAAATTGCTCCCTTATAATGCTTTTGCATATTTTAAGATTCCTATTTCTGTTATGCTCTTTTTCAATGGGAAAACTAGAATTTTTTTCAGGATGGCTGATGAACACTATCATAAAAGCTTTCAAACTTCTCTTTCAAACTTCCCTTTCAAACTTCCCTTTGTGCTCCTACTTCATTCTGCTATGCTGTCTGATTTGTTCTACTATGGGCACAATATAGGGATTTTTGATTCATTTTCCTGACCAAGCATTGCTACAAGAAGATAAATAAGAGCTTGTAAGTAGCTTTCAGAAGTAATTGAAATAGCCGTTATTAATTCAGTTACAATTAGTTCAAAACATTCCTTCCAAAATGCATCCCCCTTGCTCTTCAACACAACAAACTCCACTTGCCATCATGCCATCTGTTCTCCCATCTCCTCTAAACCTTTACAAAGTTCCTCAGAATCTCTTTTAGTTTCAATTAACCTGAGTAATTTATGTAGCTGGCACATGTTGTCATCAATCTGTGAACCCTATTACCAGATTGAACTATATGAGGTTACTGACAATTAAAGAACATTACCTTTTAGGTTTTTGCCATGTTACAAATTAATGACTTGTTCCTACACTTTGCTTTCTGTCCTAATTATTTTTTTTTTCCTCAAACTGTTATGATTAGAGAGATACACTATGGGGCTACTTAGGTTTTTTTACTAGGTCTTTATTTTTTAAGAATCTAAATAAGTAATTTCCATTCTTTCTCCTTGTTCATCCATTTTGAAACACAAATATATTTTGTGCATTGAATGCATTTCTTTTACAGGAACTGGGCTTTTCTTTTCCTTTCATTGAACTCTATTAATACAGAGTTCCCATCTGCCTTCTACCAAGCGAATTAAATACAGCAAGATCTGCTAGCAGTGCAACAATAGAGGCAAGTTGGTAAGAAAAATTCTTTTCAACTCTGGACATACTCATTAATTCTAAAGACGAGAATTAAGAGTTAATGTGTTAAGAGGTACTATATATTTAAGAAAATGAAAAAACCACCATGTTCCCCTATTTCTATGAAGTTATAATCACCCCGTCTTTACTGTAAAATTAACTTGACTTACAATTTATATCCTGCCCTTAACTTTACATCTGTTCACACAAACTGTACTTTTAATATCCTGGTGGTTTGTGGGTGGGTTTAGAGGTTTTTTGGTGGGCTTTTTTTGTTTTGTTTTGTTTGGTTTGCTTATTTTTGATTTTGATTGGGATTTTTATAGACTAACAACAACAAACTCCATCAAAGTGTTTCTGGTATTCCAGTGTTTCCCCACAATTCTGCTATGTGTCCAGGAAGAACAGGCATATTACTATGATATATACCAACATGCAAGTGCTTTCAGCTTACAGTTAAGAGACACAGGATAAATCCCAGCTAACTTCATCATCACAGAATTGTGACCACAGAATTAATATGAATGTCATTCACGTGATATCTCAATGTTTCTGTTTGAGTTATGCTAACTAGTGAGAACTGTAAATATCTAATCTTTAACCTGAAGCTCTTCTTGTGGCTTTCTTTAAAAAAAAAAAAAAACAAAACAGAAATTGTGAGGTAAAAATCCAAAAAGAAGTTAAGTCATTCAGCTTACACTACGGAAATGCACACATAACTGGACAGAAAAAAAATCTCAGGAAAAAAGCTCCCTAAGTCTGCATAATTTTGAAAAAATATTAATGCCTATTAGGTACAAATGCCTATAAAACATAACTCTTACACCAGTAACACAGTATTATGAATTTAGTTAAATAACTTAGATTAAATATTAGGTATTCTCACAGCATCTGCAACAATACAACAAAACACAACACTTTGAAAAAAGACATATTTTACCTTACTTTTCCTGATGACTTTCACAGGGGTCACTCATTAAAAAATGGAATTGTAAATCGCGTGTAGTGTTATACAGAGCTTTACATTTGGTCAAAAGTTTTCATGTGAATTAGAAAGAATGGCAGCTGTCAGTAGTGAAATTATTCTGGTACATGTTCAACAGCATCCTTGTTACAGATGTGCTGATAGAAAAAACTCATACAAATATTGACACAATATAATATGGTTTCTTGAATTATTTTTATGCGTAGTTCTCTAATGCTTCCTAGGAACATTCTTATTAAAGAAGACACATTAATTTGCCTGGTCTATTATGAAATTTCTTTGGCTTCCATAATTAATCTCACAGAAAATATATTGTTGAGATTAGTGTAAATATCCTCAGAGCATATACTTTTCAATGTCTGCACTCTAAAATTCCAGTAAGACTAGTTATGCATTTTCATAAGAGAGACAATTTTTTTAGCAAGTTTACTTGAGTGACACTTACCAATTTTTACAGGAGAAAAAAATCTTCCCAATTTTATAGGAATTGCACCATTTACTTTGAAATAAGTAATGGAGTATGTATGTTAAGAAGATGACTCCATCATAGTGAATAAAGCCAAAAAGAACATAATTGCTTGACAAATAGCACTTTGGACAGGTACTAATTCACCAGTAACTGAAATAGTGTTCTTGAATGCAATGGACTTGTTTCAATAGAAATAAACCAGATTTTAGTAGGCTAAAAGCAGATTAACTTCACATATGTCTCAGGCCATTTGCAAACGTCAACAACATTCTGTAACAGTGGGAAATGACCAACAGTACTGTAGAGAATCTGACCATTACTGGCAAATGTTGAGCAGATCCCTAAAACCTCCATGTGAGAAAGATATATATTTTTTTAATGCACTGAGGAGAATGAGAAGATAGAAATTCACTTCAATTATTTAAAGAATTTATTAGACCAGAACTTTCTAAAAGTAAAATGAAAGCACCAAATCAGGCATTTCTCACTTAATTGGGTAACAGAGCTGAGAGGCACAGGGGAAAGCAATAAAAACTACTTCTAAAAGGATTTCCTTTAAAAAAAAATTAAAACCCAAGAGTTTTCTTAATATATTAAGAAAATTACTGATTTAACAGAGAAAAAAAAAGTATTGTCACTTCTAGAAGTTGTCCAAATTGTCCAAATTGTCCAAAGAGACACTTTGTTTCTACAGATTATACAAAATACAGTATACNGAATGAGAAGATAGAAATTCACTTCAATTATTTAAAGAATTTATTAGACCAGAACTTTCTAAAAGTAAAATGAAAGCACCAAATCAGGCATTTCTCACTTAATTGGGTAACAGAGCTGAGAGGCACAGGGGAAAGCAATAAAAACTACTTCTAAAAGGATTTCCTTTAAAAAAAAAATTAAAAACCAAGAGTTTTCTTAATATATTAAGAAAATTACTGATTTAACAAAGAAAAAAAAAGTATTGTCACTTCTAGAAGTTGTCCAAATTGTCCAAAGAGACACTTTGTTTCTACAGATTATACAAAATACAGTATACAACAAAATACAGTAACTACAGGTTATTAAGAGGACTAATATTTGAAGTGGGCCCCAAAAGGTAATGAGAAATAAAAATGCCAGAAAAAAAAAAAAAATAGAGAACATACACTAGAGATGAAGCTTCATCTCTATAGGAGCAAACAAGATGCTGATAGACACACCTTCAGTACTGGGGACACTAGAAGTGCAGAAGTTCTGTTGTCAGAGGTGAGGACACTGACTTAAACACAGTAGAAGCAGGGAAAGCTGTGCAAAGAAATGAAGGTAGTTTTCTGTCTTAAGGGGAAGAGGTGATAAACTTGCTGTCATTTTCACATGTGGCCTTGAGCTACGATGACAGGGAAAAAAATCCAGAAGAAAATGGATGGAGTATTATGAACATCATCTGACTTGAGATTGGAGTCAATTTTTAAAAATAGCAAGTTTTTCACTGATTTTAGTAACCTGAAACACTGCCTAGTATGACACTATTAATGGAACAAACACTGAAGAAATACATCTAAACAGTTTGGAACAGACTACAATTATGGCCAGAATTTTTAGAGAGTGCATGGCAAATCTAGGGCACATTCTTTGCCAGGGATTATAATACAGAAGATCAAAAGAACAGAAGATACCTTCAGTGACAGTATTTAAATTTACAGTTTATAAGAAGTTACAGTTTATTTGCATTTCCTAGAAAATAAAGCAATGCCCATCAGAATCATTTAAGCTGGTGTCAAATACAGCACTGGGAGTTTTTGCTGTTAGAATAGAAATGCAATCCACACATTGCTGAACCACAGTAACTTGAAAAAGACACCAATTATGAATACTGGAGATACATTTTTTACCTCCTTTTAAAAGAACCACCAAAAAGCTCTTTTAATTCAGGAACATGTTTTTTAATCCAAACGAAAGAGGGTGCCAAGCAGTGTTATACAAGCTTCCTAAATTCATTTGGCTGACTAATGCTCCTATTCCTGCATGCTTCAAAGTAGTAAAAGAAAAACAAATCTCAGGAAGAACTGACATTCAGATCTGTATCAGTTTAAAGACATAATGCATAATATTGTCTGCTTGCTAGTAATGCAAAAGACAAATTTTGCTGAGTTCACTTAATAATGAGCAAATGGAGGGTGGAAATTAGAGGGCTGGAACTTAGGACTTTTTTACAATAGACTATTAGCATGTTTAAATTTCAACCTCCCTAAATTTCTAAGCACTTCTTTTCATTTAGTGAATTATTTTGCATATATACAGCATATTATTAATTTAAATGTATCCTGCCTGACTCCTCAGTGTCTTACTTCAGTTAGACCACAAAAGCCAGCACCTTGGTATCATACTCCCATTTTATACAATTATGAAATCTCAATAAAGAGACAGGATTTCTTTTGGACCAACATGAAATGGAGGAAGAAATTTTCCTACACACTTTAAACCCTCCACATTTACAGGCACTTTACAACATTAAACATTATATATTATTTTATATCAGTATTATACACTAATATAATATTTAAAGTTTAAATATATTATATTAATTTCTTTTAAATGAATTTTTTATATCAGTGTATTACACCACATTTTCAGAAGGTGTTATATACACATCATCAAGTTCATTCTTTTGTCCTGGAACAACTGTTACAAAAAGCGTTGCTGTATGCTTTGCACAGGGTTCATTTTGTGTTTTAAACAGAGATAGATTGCCAGGACATGCACAACTTGGTTTTACAGTCTGACTTATACTGCCAGAATAACTTTTTTCCAAAAGTAATTAAGAGGTCATGTGTTACTAAACAGACCAAAGAATCCATCCAGTAACGATGTATCATGCTGCAAACATAAAAGGAAGACATACCTTGGTCTGCTGCTATGAAGCAAGCATAAGCGAAGGAGAAAAGTTACAAAACAG
The DNA here is from genome assembly GCA_013397555.1 of Urocynchramus pylzowi. Taxonomy (NCBI): domain Eukaryota; kingdom Metazoa; phylum Chordata; class Aves; order Passeriformes; family Fringillidae; genus Urocynchramus; species Urocynchramus pylzowi. The sequence continues at coordinate 35,146 of VZRH01002546.1, forward strand.
TGTAATTCATGTAGGAGGAAAGATACTGGAAGGTTATCAGTACAAGTCATCCTGACTACATCAAATACAGAGATTCCAGCCATAGCAAATGCAGAATTTAGGTCCTCAATAAATACACCGCATACCCTTCACGTATCTCTAAAGCTGTATTTAGGGTGCTTCTAAAAACTTCTCAAAGTACATCTAAAGAAGAGATGACAGAGCTAATTGGACTAAAATTATCCTTGGCCTTAACTGTCAGTGAACTGATGTCCCTGGAGCTGATGGCAGCAGAACAAATGAAAGGCAGAAGGCCTGCTAAGTAAGACACTGGATAAGGGTTTATTGTCACTAAGACATTTAAGGTGATTGAGGCCAGGTTCAGTCACATGGGGTTGGCCAAACTACAAGAACAGATATGACAGACAGACTGATATTTTCAGACTCTGACTTGAAAATGCTTAAATCTTTCTGAATGGAAGTTCAGAGGGTGGCATGATTCACAATCTGTGAATTAGGAGCTGTGGGCTGAAATACAGTCTCCCCCACATTCTTAGCTCATGTGTAAGCCACCCTCAAGACTGAACAAATAATCCTTCAACAGAACAGCTTCAACAAGATAAACTAGATAGTCAGAAGCTTCCCAGTGATTTAGGATGCTACCCAAGAAAATACATGAACGTGTGTCTCTCTCACTCGAGTGCGCATGCTCAAGTAAATTTTTCTAGATTAGCTTTTCAGTCTGGATTGAATCAAAGTTGTTCACAAACTCAGAGTTAATTGCTGTAGACCATGCATGCATCCTTTTGTGACAGCCCAGCCTAAACCTGCATACTTTGCAGAGCATCAGTCTAAGCTGAAGAGTGTAGCCCACGGCCTGGCCCAGCTCCAAGGCTGCCAGGACACAGCCTCTCTCTTGACTTCCCAGCTCTGCTGCCCAAAACCAGTGAGAAGCCAGTGAAGGTACAAGAGGAATGAGATACCCAGATGGACTCCTAGAAATTCTTCACTGGAACATTAACAAATGCATGTGAATGACTGTTATACGGGTGCCAGATCACAGGTGGGAGAAAGACTGGCTCTTGTGGCTTGGCCTAAATATGATTTTGAGGGTCCTAAACTCAATCTTCTCCATTGAGTAGGTTTTGCAGCAAAAGTGAAGAAAAAGAAAAATAACCTTCTTTAGCAGCAGTGAAAGTTTAGGGCTGGGAGGTAAGTGAAAGGTGACCTTTCAGAAGACCTGCTTGAGAGATCCTTCCAGGAGCACTGATCACTGTGAAGCAGCAGTTAGCTATTGGCCCTGCAAGAGAGGAGCCTGCACTCAGTCCCCCAAACCTGCACTTTTATGGTCTCATGGTCTCACTTTTACTGTTGCTTCAAGTGGTGATAGAATAGCTTGAAGCTAAGGATTTACCTCCTCACTTTGCAAAACAGTGTGCTCCACAGTACAGCTGCAAGGCAGTGAGAACCTTAAGGGACTTCTTCAGGCAATACCTGCAGTGGTATCTTGCTGATGCTAGACCTGATGCTATTTTCACCTTGCACCCAAAATTAGGTCTGCTCCACAGAGCAACAACAATGGCAAAACACATACAGAGCAGAAAATTCCTAATGAGATTTAAAATCATTACTGTATCCATCTACCTTGTATAATTTAAAACTGGTTTAAACAGAAATAGCAACCAATCATTCACCCAGTGGTTATTAAATAAGTGTAGGAAATCAGATGACAATTATTTCCTATACTAATAAAATCCAAAGTGTTCATAAATCTGAACTCCTAAACTGGCTTTTATTCAGACATACAGTAGAATGAATGTCTTCATTATCATACTATCAATGACCTCTGATATTGTACATGCTACCAGCTTTAATAAAATAAAATACTTAACACCATTTTTGTTTTCTCATATTTTCATTCACATACTAATAGATGTCTGATACTATTTACATTTGTCAATAAGTAAAACCATCCAGCAAAGAAATCTGTATTTCATGTGCTCCCTGCAGCCAGTTATTTCAGCATCGGTAATATTTGCCAAAAGTCGGTTTTGCAGGTTTACATAAGGTTGGGTAGGCAATACAAACATGGGCCAAACAACAAAATTAAAGAGAAGTGCTACCCCTTGCCACTCACCTTACATTCATCCATCTCCTTTTCCCACCAACACTTGGAGAGAACAGAACCAGCAAAAAAAAAAACCAAGCGGTTTTACAGTGTATTTAAAAAGGCTGACTAATCTCAGGTTTGGTAGACCAAAGAGCAGGGCGAGAACAAGCACTTTCGTTTTCATGTCAGCTCCCACAACACTCAAATGGAATTGCGTAGGGAGATTTTTCCTTCCTTTGCTTCTAATAAATGGGTGTTGTGTTTACATACTGCATACTGAGCATTGCCCATCTGAAGCCAAGGGCTGCATCTTGCCAACTCTTAACTTTCATACAATATGGTGATTACATGAGCCAGCATACCATTAAATCACATAACAAAACTTGGAGAATGGCACTGTCAGCTTGCAAAGCCGTACCTGAAGGACTGACATGCAGTGCATAAAGGGAAAAACCAGATTTCAGTGCAATGGCAAAACTAGGTCAGGAGAAGACTGGGTTACTGGCCTCACTTTAAATGACAAAGCCAAGTGCCAAATAGTTCACAGAGATAAAAACTTGCAGGCGCATAATAAAAGCAGGTGAAGAAAATAAATAAACAAAAAGACCACTAAACATTCCTTACAAAACACTCTCCCACCCCTGATACTTTCAGGTCGTCTGCTGTTTATTCTCTGTACAACTCCTTATTCTGGGATGTTCTTTCCAGCTGCAGTACTTGCAAACTGGCTTCCCTTGAGCAGAGTCAAAACCAGGGGAACAGAGACCTTAGTCCATTGCCTAACATGAATAGCACAGCATCTTTCTGGCTACAGCAAATGCTCTTTTTCTATTTAATGAGCGGCAGATCTATACCTGCCATGAGCTCCAAATGTCTTCCAGTTCCTAGTGTTCATTTTTTGCAGAATGAGCAAGAAAGACTGATGATCAGAAGTCACTATTTCCCCTAAAATCAAGCTCACACCAAGGTATCAGGTATCTGATTTGCATTTCTGACTTAGCCTGCTGATAAGAGACTAGAAATGCCAATTTAAGTACTAATTCTTTTTCCAGCTACTGGTCCACAATAATTTCTACAGAGGCTTCCACTTTAGTGGCACAAACATACATAGGATAGGACATCCTAAGATGGTAATTTAACTGCCAACAATAATGCACACGTTCAGAGGTAGAAAGCTGCACTGAAATCTGACACTTTCCATACTGAGGTTTCTAAGAGGATGTGCATCTAACTTACTGTAGGAGATCAAGTGCCTGAACCATGTATCTGTGATACCTTATCAGCCTTCAGAGCTACCCCATAGGTGACCCCTCTTTGCAACATATTTCTTAGCAACTTAATCCTATTTAGATTGTCTTCAAATCACACAAAGAACAAGCAAATCAGAACACTGCTACATGTTTCTGCAAGATCGTATCACACTGGCATCACTAACCCTGTTTTATTCAAATTGTAAAAAGCTGTCCAGACATCAGTGACATTTTATTTGTTGTCATATTAGCATGCAAAAGGATATAAACTCACTTCTGATAATAGTTTTAATTACTAAGTATATAAGCCTACAAATCCTCTCATCCAAGTAATCTTTCAATAAGATTAATTCATGGAAATAGCCTCATTGAAAAAGGATTTGTATGACTGAACCCTAAATGCTTAATCACTTCTTTAAGGAAATCATGACTTACAAAGAAAAATCCAGGTGTTGGTATGTTTAAAAAGGGGGGGGGGGGGTTACGTGTCCATCAAACCTCGGAGTTTCATAAACATCACTTCTAGGACTGACACTGTTGGGGAACGTGCTTCTGCAGTTCCTGTGGTTTCTCAGGTTAAGACTGATTTAAATAAACGGACCAACTTGCTCACATTGAGTCTAGTGCTCAACACCACTCTTCTTTCAGCACTTTCGTTGCACTGACGTATGACTCAGCTACTCCTTCAGCTGCACTAGTTATATATTATCGCTGTGCAACACCACCTCAAAGATCAAAATCCCCGATCTATTTGAAACAATATCCGGGCATTACCTAGTGTTTGCAAGGCTCAGTGACTGTGTGGTTCTCGTTTTCTGTACTATGTCTATTGCACAATATTTTATTGTAAGGAAAATTAACTTCTTTCCTGGTTTTCCAATCTTGTTCTTTCCACTATGACAGTTACCAGTCTAGACAATGACTGAAGCAGCCACAGGAGAGCAAACAGATTTTTAATGTGTCGAGTGCCCTCGTGTGCTTAAGTTCTCTTTCTTGTACCCACTTCACTTGCTCTCTCTCCTTGCACAGGGTCTTCGTGGTTTTGATGGCAAGTCTTCTTGAAGTATCTCCTGCTCTGATTTCCTTGGAATGATTAATGGTTTGGTATCACATTTGTTTGCTACTCCTTAAAATATAGGAAACGACCCTTTGGAGAACTAGGAGTCTGTCAGTGCCTCCAAAAAGCAGGAAGCATAACTGCTTGAAGGCTGACAGATGCTTCACCAACATGACAAGAAGCTGTTCCACAGGCTACAGCTTGTGAGCCCCTGAGTCAAGCCATATGGTCCTGAATGCCAAGACTGCCTGTCTTTCCCAGTTTACTGGGAGAGGGATTGTTCCTGCTTTGCTCTGAATTTGCAAAAGTAGTCTGTTGACTTTTATAAGTTTACAGTTCAAATGCAATAAAATGCTTGACTGCTTCCACTCATAAATCCTCATTCGTAAACACATAAACATGGCTCTCAGACTTTAAGAGACCCTTCACAATTAATAACCTATTCAGCACATTTAAATAATAGTGCATACAGGGTCTGAAACATCTTTGTTCAAGGCATCTATAGTAATCTAATGAGAATAACAGCAACGGATATCCATTGCTAAAATTCAGAGCTGATAATTTAAGATAAATTCCCAGCGTACTTCAGCATCACAAAAATTAAGTCTTCAAGTTTTAAGTTCTTAAACATAGGTACATTCTCCAGTGCTTCGGCCAGGCAAAATTTAAATATTTTAGAAAGTGAGTATTTCTAATTCCTCTCATCTCTTGAAAAATTATTTCACTATCCAAAATAATTTGGTAAGATCTTTTTTTAAAATATGTTTTACGTCTTTTCCAGTGACTGTATTCTGAAGTGTCTTCACTGGTGTGTAAGTGACCCAGCAATTGCCAAGAAACCGACGAAGGCAAAAAGTATCTCGCTTCTAACGCAGAAATGTAGGAGGAGGGAGAAGCCCCCAGCGCAGAGGCAGCGGTGTGCGTGTCCATGCATTGTTCTCTCCCGGAGCAGTCCTGGCTCTCGCTGGGGTCTGCCCGGATAGAGGGTACGGGCACCTTGCGAAGTCCAGCCTTAAACTTTCCCCCGTTAGAGTTTCCTTGAGCCACTTTTTGTTACATTTTTCCACTCATGTCCAATTTTCCACCCTTGCTTCCTTCTAAAAAACGCACAGCATATTGACTGAAATCTCGACCGAACCTGCAGGAATAATGGCAAGGGCCCCCGCAGCGGCACTGAGCGGTACTTCCCGGCGGGATGCGGGAGGACGAAGGGCGAAATGCCGGGGTTCCCACAGCACCCGCCCGGCGCCGCACGCTGGAGCGGCGTGCGGGGAGACACCGGGGACGGCAGCCACTGCACTGCTGCCCCCGATTATTGCATGTTCTCGTCAGGGTAACACAGACAACTGATTTACTACGGCAATTTTCCCCAGTGCCTCCGAGATCTCGGCCGCTGGTCCTTGCCGTTTGCTGCAACTTTTCTGCGGAACGCCGAGGGCAAGACCGGGCGGTATTTTATTTTTTCTCCCCCTCACCTCGCTGCCCCAAGCCGTTCCCCGGCGGCAGCGGCTCCCACCCCCGGCGGGTACCCCCACTTCTCGGACAGCCCGGGAGCCGCCGCCCCCGCGGACGCGCACTCCCCGCCCGGTGCCGGCCCCGGCCCGC
>VZRH01002546.1:41862-160712 GCA_013397555.1 Urocynchramus pylzowi
AGCGGGCTCGGGAGCTGGCGGGGCTCCCAGCCGGTGCCCGGTGTTCCCAGCGGAGCAGCCGCTGCAGCGGCGCGCACGGCCGAGGTGGCAGCCCTGGGTTTGCCATTGCCATTCCAGTGCTGCTTTCCCATACTCGGTGAATGCAAGTTAAACACTGGGATAAGCATTTCAGCTGGAGCTTAGAAACTCCTTTACCTGCTCCAGACACAGAAAAATTGTTGAGCAGTGCCTCCTAACGCTTCTTCTTCAAAGGTGATCCTGCGGGTCTTTTCACATGCTGTTACGATTTGCATCCCGTGTAAATAATGCATTAGTGTTGGGTGTGGAAAAGCGACTTCACTTAATGCTTGGAGTCTTCTGGCCAATCCATCTCAGCAGTAGCCACAGAATTTGAGTCCTCTTTAGAGAAGGCAGCTCCCAAGGTTAATATGAATTAGATTTTGGGTGTGAATTAAATGGAATGTAGAGCAGTTTATGGAACTAGTATCTCCTGAAACAGCTATACCAGGTGAAAATTTAAAGAACATTAAAATGAGGAAAGAATAGTCTGACCCAGTCAATGGTCATTTCCTAAAGGAGATTAGGCATGCTCAGAGTGTACAAGAAGAGATTCCATTAGAAAAGTCAGTCTAATTTTCACCTAGAATTAATGATAAGTTTTGTAAACACTTGATTTCTGCCAAAGTAAAGGTGAGCTGTTCAGGTACAGAAAGGTTTTGAACTCATCCCCAACTTTGCTATGTATTTGGAGTTCATCAGATAAACATCTAATATAATTTTGCAGATAAAAATCTAATATCATTTTGCTTCTGCATCAAATCCAGAAAAATGGGTCAATAATTTTCTTTTACAGCATGACAGTACTGATGGATTCATTCCCTTTTTGTCAGGTTTTTTTTTTTTTTTTTTTGCATTTCATGATTATTACTGAGCTGAATTTGTCAGACTTTGATATGCATATAGTAATAGTCTCTTCCTTCAAAGCAATAGCTAAGCAGCGAGAGGGAGGAAGACTGTAACAACTAAAGAAATCAAGAACCTCATTCACTGAAAGGGCGATTTGTGTATCATCTAGCAGTGATGAAACAAATCACTTTCACTCTCTACACATTCAACCAAATAGGGCCAGGAAATTAAAGTGTTATGGCATATTTCCTCCTTAGAACAGATGACCAGTTTAGTCTCCTGGGGAGAAGGCCTGGAAAGTGTGAAAGAGCAGTCTGTCACAGCAGTTACCTATCTTGTGGAAAACACTTCTGGTCTTTCTCCATGCTGAACTCTATCACAGTTCACCATTAGTCATGACAGGAAAAATTTTGTGGATGCCCTGTATCCAGTTACATTATTGGTAATTGTGCAGAGTGAATAACACTCTTGGGCATAATTAAGTTTCTTTACCACCCTGGCATCATGCACCTTTTCTCTCCATTCACAATCTGACTACTTGAACCTGCCCTTGTGTTTAATGCCCAGCTATAGTGAAGTAGTGCCCTTTTCATCTCTTCCTTTTGTGTTGGCAATTTTCAAGTGTATTACTGCTGACTATGTCCTCAGTTTGATTTGGGAAGACTTTTCTATGAAGTTCAGAATTTAATAGTTTAAGCTAATTAATATCTTGTGTCTGTATCCCATAGGAAAGTATTTTATTAGTCTTGCCCATTTCCAACATAGTACCAACTTTTGATTTCCCAGAGGTGAGAACTGATTAGCCATGGACTGTTAGTGCATAGACTGGTAGCTTTCCAAAGCACAACTGCAAACCACATCCAGTCTTCTATGGCCTACCTTATTTGCATTTCCAAATGCTTGGGGGTGAACACAGGCCCTGTCATAGTTTTGTGCAAACCTGTTCCTTCACAGGGAAGATACAAAAACCACTGTTAGTTATCCCAGCTCTTCACAGGATTTAGTTCCACCCATTCAGCAGGATTGTCCTCACCACGAATACTGTTTGGCCTGTATGGAAATACCAGCAACTGGAAATGAAGCCTTTCCAGTCTAACATGAATGGAAAAGCCTCACCGTCTTTACCACCTAAGAAATGGCTGTTAAATGGCTCTTAAATGGTTTTTGTTTTTTTTTTTTTNATTGTTTTTTAAATGTTTTTTTTTTTTTTTTTTTTTTTTTTTTTTTACAGCTGTAATTTTATGGACTATCTGCTGTGCTTTCCATAGATTCAACTCTGCACTTAGTCTATTGATAGCTTGGCTGCTGGCTGGAACAGCTGGAATTTGGGAATATGCAGGATCACATCCAGCCTCAGCCACTGAGATTGCTGGATTAAAAAGTGTTCTGTGTCAACTTGGAAAATTGAAAAAAATTCTCCTATGAAACCATTTAAGCTGTGAAGGCAAACACCAGCATGTGCATATTAGAAAGACAGCACACTAATCCCAGCTAATTGGTTACAGACTGAGCATGTGGGCGCTTTGCTGGCACAGAGACCTGGCCTGTAGCATCAGCTCAGTTAAATCCCCTCTCACCAGTCTTTTTTAAGGACATAGAGTACAAGAACACACATTCCTAGCCTACTTCAGATGCACAGAATTGAAAAAATTATATTTAAAATTGAGGTATGTAGAGCCAAGAAACTCAAAAGATGGCCCCAAACTTCTTCAGGTTTTATTTACAGAAGTACATTATTGTAGAGGAATGACTTTCTACAGAAAAGACAAACCTTGCAATATTTACAGAAAATTATACTAATTACTTTGACATTGAGGAAGTACTTTGGGATAACTATCTCCTTAAGAGGTCTTTATCTTTGATACCACAAAATGTTCTAGGTGTTATTCTGTGATTGTGAACTTGTACACTCTAATTTCAGAGCACAACCAAAACCAATATTTAATATTCTGTCAAAGCACATATTTTGAATTTTTAATTGAGCCTTATGCTCAACAGTTACCAAAGGGACTGTTAGTTTATTCTAAGCATCATACATCTTTTGTGCTGTGTACAAGTGACAGGGGGAACTTCTCCAGATATTCAATATCACTGGTCAGTGAGTGAACAAATGACTCAATCAATACTTAGTCCATGGGGACATGCACACCACTTCAGAGCCACTTTTTATCTCATTGAGCACCGTAAGAGCACAGGATTCAGGTGTATTTTTTTTCATTCACATGACCTGCCTCTAAAGATTGATTTGTGAGAAGCAGTTTCCACAGAACTGATTCTTCATAATATATTAGAACAGACTCAGATTTAAGGATAATTAAGTTATTATATGGTAAAATCATAGTCCATTTGGCAGAGTAGTTGGCAGACCAGCTGTAAGGACTTAAAGAGCACAGTTGCCTGTCTCAAACACTGTTAGGGCCACAGAAGGAATTTGTCATGAGATAAGCACAGAACAAAGCAACAGGATGGCACTAACCCCAGGCTTGGTGGAGATGAGATCCTGGACAAAATTAATGCATCCGGACAAATATTCCCTCTGTGGCAAACTGTGTACAGAGGCAACTTCTCATACACATATCACTGGCCAAACAAAGATCACCCCAAGTTATGGGACAGATGGCATCTGTGACCACCAACAGCCACTGAAACCCCCCTGAATATGCCTTCATGGATGCTTGGAATTTAGACCATAAATTAAGCCACCACAGGGAACTCGAGATAAGAAAAAGATGGTTTTATCTCAGACCTAGGGGGAGGTTAACAGGCTGGGGGAGAAGAATCTATCACTGATAATGGACGTAAAGAATGCAGAACTTACAGACCACAAGGAAAGCCAACTCAGCAGCTGTGCTGAAATCAGCTCAGACTGGGTAAAAGTTAATTTTGGCAGGGGGAGGAAGCAATCACTGACTCACAGCCCATCGACCCAAGAAACCCACTTACTCAGAAAAAAAGACTGAGCATGGGACTAAATAACTTTAGAAGTGAGGGAATAATTTGACCAATAGAATGAGAGAATTTTGTAGCCAATGAGTATTAATTCCTTTGCTTGTTAAAACATATAAATAGTGAAGTTTTGAATGACCTCAGAACCCCCACCACAGAGAAGCCCAGGGTAAAGGAGGACAAACAGAAACACTCATTGGATCCATGGGTGTGACTATCTTCTGCTTGAACTGTCTCTCTCTCTCCTCCCACCCCATGCCTCTTTTCTGTTTCTTTCTATCTCTGTAATTTACACTCATTGATAAATCAAATCTGTGTTAATGACTTTGGCATGTGTTCTCGTTTGTACCTCAATTCAGGCAGGGGCATCTCTCACTAATCAGATCTTGACACCAGCTGGGGGAAAATGTAATATTCTGTATGAACAGAGATATCTCCAAAGGAAAAAAAAAAAAGATTGAAATTCAATTATTTATTAAAATGACAGAATTTGTAACTCAGTATCTCATTATAATGCTTCTCCAAAACCCATATAAAGGAAAAAGAAGAAGCAAGCAGTACATCATAGGAGTGGAGCCAGGGAGCTTCAAACTATTAGAAATCTGTTCAAGAAGTGCCAGTGAAGGAGGCTGGAGTTACATGACTGTGTGTGAGATTTATTTGCCAAGAAGCAGATATGGAGACAAGCAGGTAGAAAAAGCTAGAGTGTAGTCTTTGTTGTCAGTAGAAGGAACGTGGGCTTTGTTTATTTGAGTATGATCCTGGTCTGAAAAGCTGATGGAGTGAAGGACTTTTATTGGAAGTTTAAAAGTGCTTCTGTCTATTGGTGTCTTTACTGGTTTACTTTCCAGTAACATGACAGTTTAATTAGCATGCAAAGGATACTCTGTTTTACTAAGAGAACTTTTTGGCAAGACGGACAAGCCCAAAATAGGAAGTTGCACTGATGCTGTTAAAACTCAGTCAGAGCCTGTAAAAATATAGTTGTAGATAGTAAAAAGTAACCATTATCTGACTTACATGAAATCTTATTTCTACTATTCTTTCAGTATGCTACAGTTTTAGCCTCTGAAGATCTCACTGGTATGGGTGGATTCTCAGCTAGGAAAAAAATGGTACTTGGAGAACAAAACCTGGGAAAAGCTGATGCTACTGAAGTTTTGTGATCCTTGGAAATCCCCTTTTGGCTTCTCGTGACCCTCACAATGTTCACAGATGTTAGCAGAAAAGTAAAGCTCCTTGAAACTCATATAAAATTTTGCAGCTACTAAAGTTCCAAGAAGATCAGAAGACAGCAGCATTTCAAAGATTTTTTTGGTCTTAACTCTCAGGGTTTTCTTCACATGTGTGCCAAGAGGGGTCTGAATCTGGGATTGCACTAAAAAACACTATTCTTTTGAAGAATTACTTATATGTGTGCTCCTGAAAGATCAGGGAGACTCTGATGGTGTGCCTCTGTTTCCTTCTATTGGCAGGGAGGTAGCAGGGATAAATGGTGTCCATCCAACTCTAATTCTTGGCATTCAAAAAGACTGCAGTATACCTGAGGATGGACAGATCAGCTGTTTTCCAAGCCTCAAAGCTGTGTACACCATGCTGTGGTAGTTGCTAGTGGTTATGTTCAACAGTGTTCAGCATGGCTCAGTTTACCAACCAACACCTTTTTTCTTTTTCTGAAATGTTGGTATACCAAGCCCACAAGGATGATTTGCTCTTCCTTGCAGATTTTTTTGTGTTGGGTTTGGTTGGAGTTTTGGAGAGCAGTGCTCAAATCTCTGATCAGCAGATGCAGTTATTAGCCCTAACTCTGAAAAATATTCTCTTGCTGAAGTTTACCAGCCATCTGCTGAGGGGTGTCCCCAGAGATGTTGAATGAAAAAAGAGCAGTTATTGTATTCTACAGGTAGCAATTTCTGTATTAGTTAATGTGACCAAAGCTCATGCTTCCAAGGAGTATATCCAAGGAGAGTGTAAAACACACTGCTTACAGCAATCACAAGGACTTATAGTTACTGTATTAAATAATCATTATCTCCCCAACATTCACATGATTTTTCACTTTCTTGGCATTTTGCTCATTTTCCAGTTCAGGAGAAAAATAAGATAATTATGCAAGACAGTCACCGAGCCAGGCAACATTGGAGGCAGGCAGGTTCAAGCCAATGCATCCCCTTGAACAACTACAGTGCAACTAGGTGTTTATTACAGGACAAGACAACCACTGCTTATTATATCTAAAATTCATGTTTTCATGTTTTCATGTTTTCTGCCTCTCATGAGATCATGCCTAATGCATAAATTATGGCTCTACAAGCTCAAAAAAAAAAAAAAAGGCGTTACTTTGCTTGTGCAATTCTTTTTCCAAAGAAAATAACAGTTTATAATTTGTACCATAATTAAGTAACTCCTTGTTATATTCAGATTTTTATTCCGGTAATTTGGAAGTGATAAATGTATGAAAAATAAATATCTTTGTTTCTAGATTTGTTGCCTATGTCTCTTGATTTGCATTAGTCTGTGTCATCCTAGTCACAGTAATTACAACCCTAGGGAGTTTCACAATAAAATGGGTTCATTTGGAAAAAAAATGCTGTGTAAGTGATATTGGATGTAAATATTCACTGTTTACAGGGAAAATTGTGACTTTCCTCCTCAATGAAAAATTGGCATCTTTCTTCATACAATGCATTTAGTCTGAAGGAAGGGAGAGGTAGAGTATCAGATAGAGTGACTTCACAGCCATATTATGTCATCCCTTTTCTCTTTATTTTATAAAGTCTGGTTTTTTTAGGAATGTAGCAAGGATTAAAACATAGGTAAGAGTAGAAGGACTCCCTAGGCTGAGATTCATGCCATCAAGAAGAACTGCATCATTCAGTCCTTGATTTGAAGGTTTATCCATTTCCAGCATAAAATGAGTTAACCTTCTTGCTCTTGCTCTTCTATGGGAATGTCGCTTTAGAATTTGACTCATCTCATGGTTGGAAACCATCTTTTAATTTGAAGCCTAATATATTCATTGTTAATTTATACCTGTTTGTTCTTGGGCTGAAGTTATGCTTTAGCGTAAATAGCTTTTTCCTTTCTCTACTGCTTTTTGATCCTCCTCCTCAGCCAACTGACAATATGTACACTAATAAATGAAACAGAGACCAAGCCTGAGATCAAGTACTGGCATGCAATGGTCTCTGCAGCTTAACTTTTAGCACTCATTTTGGCATGTGTTCAGTCCAGCCAGCATTGTGATCTCCAGGCCCGAGCTCAGAGGAAGAGTACAAGCCAGGACCTGTTTTGAGCAGGCAGTTTCTGGGGAAGGAAGAAAGTTTTGCTGTGTGGATGCAAACCATCCTCTGCCACTTACCCTGGGGCCAGAGAATGTCCCCAGGCCTAAAGCTGTGGTTTGGACTTTCTCTTCTAGTGCAAACACTATAAATAGTATTTGCAAATTATATTGAGAAAAAAAAATAAGTTGGTAAAACAGATGTTCAGGAAATACCCAACCACAGCACCTGTGCTATAAAACCAACCTTAATTCTGGAATTTCCTCTGTTTTGAGGTTTGGAAATTCGATCAAAGCATTCTATTAGCAAGAAGAAAGGGAAGAATGCAGAAATGACCTTATGCTGAAGTATTCTCTTCCATACTAAGGTCCTCTGCTCTTGGAGCTCACTGAAGGAATGAGATCTTGCTGTACCAACAAGGTGTTATGGCGCTCTGAGAAACTGTCATCATCCTGTATTACTGCAAGGAAACACCCGGCTAACGCTTCTAAAGTGCTGAAGAAGAGAGAATGGGGAGCCCAGTCAGTGAATCCACACACTTTGCAGGATAAAGAGAGAGGAAGGTAGAAAGTTAAGGATTTTTTCCATTTACAAGGAGTCAATGTCACTCGGGTGTTTTCAGTGCTGCTCTAGAGAGGCACCCTGTTCAAAACTGGTAAGAATGATGAGAAATTTTTGAAATTAATTTTTTGTCCACTACTTTAAATCACCCAAACTGATGGTTCAGCTTACAGCATAAGGAAATACAGAACTAAACTCTTTTAGTTTGATTTTCATTTTCATTAAGATGGAAGTACTAATCCATGCAAAGCCCTGAGATCTGACAGAAATGTCATCAAGAAATGTGAAGATGACATTTTTCTCCCACTTTTCAGTTTGGAAGTAATGAAAAATGTAGAGCTGTGATACATGAATTAGCCTAAGTCATTCCTCAGATGGATTTCATGTGGGGTTAACTACCACATTTCATAAAAAAACATGCCACCTGTATGTTGAAAGGATGATCTATTTTCCTGTTCATCTTAGGATTTTGTGTAAGAGTGGTAGTTCTCATTTAATACATTCAATCTGTAAAATGCATTCATTTAATATGTTTAGTAAGTAATTCCCTCATTTTAAAAAGTGGTTAAAAAAAGGAAATATAGTTCAGTCTGTTTTCATTTATGAAGTAATATGAATTCAAAGTATTATTGTTATAAGGACAGAATCATGTCACAACTCTTTCCCCAGAGTTTACAGCTCTGGATGACTGTGTTAAATGACTTTCACTTTCTTTCTTTTTCTCTCATTGTGCAATGCTCTCTGACAGTCATCACCCTAAGCTGTTTTCAGAAAGGCAGTTTTCCATATTTTCTTCTATATTCATAGATTTAGTAAAGGGTTATTTCAGAAAGCATTAGGAAAGCATGAGTGAAAGAGAGAGGAAATGCGATGCAAATATTTTTGTTATCCACTTCATTTTAATCTTAAAATTTTCTGAAGTTGTTCTTCAATTGTTTTATTGCTATCAATTTCACAAGCTGACTATGCATCTTGTAAAATATAAACACCTTTCTATTTTAATCCAACTGCCTTTCAATATCATTTAGTTACCTTGTGTTCTTTATTGTAGAATTTACAGAAGTGCACTTAGTATATAACTGTGCTTAATTGTTTGTTACACATCTGATTATATTTTCTCTAGACTAATTAACCTTTTTAGTGCCTTTTTAGAGGAAAATCATACCATGACTTAGATAAATTCCATCTTCTACCTTTTATCATAGCTTATCCTCTTAAAAAGAGGCTGAATGAAGTCATGCTTTTTCTGTCAGACAGGATAGGAGTTCATGTAGTGATGCAGACAGCATACTTCAGGCTGCTAGTGGAAATGATGTGGTTAAATCTGACGGGAACCAGCAGCTAAAAATTGCTATCAACAAATTCTGCTGCTCCTAATGTCAGCCTTTCCTCAGGAGCTTTGGTCCTCTGTGCTTGAATGGCCTTTCCTCCTCCTCCTTCTCAGACCTAGCCCTAGCTGTCCCTGCTTCCCTGTATATCCATTTGTATAGAAGGAGGAGTGTATCCGTGCCAACTTCTTGCCTCCCAGCCCTGGCACTGAAATTGGTTACTGTTCCCTTGGCAGTGTGTGATCCTGGAGCTCTACAGCTGTATACTGCAGCTAGTGACAAATAGACAGCTTTGAGCTGCCAGCTTCAACTTCTCAAAGACATTTACTTTCTCAACACATTTCTTTTCTTTGTAAAATGAAATATTAAGTCCAATCCTAAAAGACAAAAATCATAAATATGGAAAACAGAGGTTTTCTTCAGCACTTGGAATAAAATTTTTCAGTGGACAAAAAAGCTTTGTAAAGGAAATAAAGTAAGATCATCTAAGCTTTTAAATATTTCAGAGTCACTTGTAGCTGTGGAAAATGTAGATAAGGTAACTGGTCCCCCCCATACACCCTGCAGCAATACAGAACTGTCGAGGTATGAGGCTCTCCTGAGTTCTCACCTTTACTAATGGGTGAAAAATTCTATTAATACTGTCTTAAGAAAAGTTTATTAATTTTGAACACCTGTAGAGAAGGTTTGTTTTGGAGAAATAAAGACATTGAGGTACTGAGCAAGTCCAGAGAAGGGCAGAAATGTTGATGAAGGTCTGGAGCATTTGAGTGATCTAGGGGTGTTTAGCCTGGAGAAAAGGAGGCTCAGAGGAGACCTTATTGCTCCCTTAAAGGAGGGTGTAGCCAGGAGGATGTTGATCTTTTCTCCCAGGTAGCAAGTGACAGAGAAAGAGTAAACATCCTTAAGCTGTGCCAGGGGAGAGTTAGATTGGATATGAGAAATATTTCTGCACCAAAGGGGTTGTCAAGCACTGGAGAAGGCTATTTGGGGAAGTGATTGAGTCAGCATCCCTGAAGATACTTAAAAGAAGTGTGGATATGACACAGGTTGATGGTTAAGCAGTGAACATGGTGGTGCTGGAGTAATGGCTTGATGATCTTAGAGTTCTTTTCCAACCTAAATGCTTCTATGATTCTATGGAGGGGATGATATGCTGGTAGGAAAGAATAATAGGTGACAAAAGCTGGAGAACAATGCCTTCTCTTGCTCTCCTGCCAGAAGGGTAATAATCACAACTTTCTGGTGAATATTAGTGCATGAAATTCTTTACTATCTGGTTTTTACTAACAGCCAGTATGCACTCTATAGAGTGCTTCTCTACAATGAGAAGCATTTCCCTCTCAAGCATTGTCACCTATGTCCTTTATAATCTTCTGGTTGTTCTTTCTGCAATAGAAGCACCTGATGTGATTTTATGTATATAGTGAGTGATACAAAGGAGATAAAGTCTAAGAGTGTTCTCCCTAGTCTGCACAAGGTAATGGTACAACTCTTGGCTGCTGTAAGGATCAGTATGTGCTCTAAGTTCTTCATGTTATATGTTGCTATGCAGTGAATCAGGAGAAAATACCTAATCACACAGTAAAGGTAAGCTAGAAATGAAATAAATTGTATTGGAAGGAGCTGGGAATGTCTTAAACTTGTCTTTTACAAGACAGTAATGCCAACAAGAAGTAATCTTTCAAAACATGTATGAATGTGTCCATATTTCATATTAAGAGAGGCTGATCCTTTGCTGGTGCTGTGACATAAACTAGATCCTCAGCCTTCTAAACCCCTTCTCTCTGTGCTTTCAGTTTGTCTGGGGAGATGTGACACCTGCCAGGCTTTGGATGTTTCAGACATGTTCAGGTATCCTCAAGCAGTCCTGCCTATTTCTGCCTAAGGCTCGGAGAGGGTGGAAGGGTACTAGAAACTGAAGGACTAAGAAAGGTGCTGGAAACTGATCCTATCTCTAATCCACAGTAAAAATGTTGTGGACAGATTTAGTAATGGGTCTCACCTTGGTTCATTTTTTAAAAAGCCTTTGATAATCATAGGCCAAAGTACAGGATTAAAAAGGACTGTGCTCAATTCTAAATCATAATTTCCAGTTCTCTTGGATTAAGGGAGTCATGAAAAAACTGCAAAACTAAACTAAATGGTTTACAGTAAAATATATTCATCCTATTGGAAAGTTCCTTTAGCCAAATGAAGTTTTTATTTCAAGCAATTTAGGCTTGATATTGGATTTTCTTGCAAACTATTGCAGAATGCTGTCATAGTCTTTATCTTTTCCCATTTGCTTTTTAAGAGAAAATATAGCAAGATAGTGTTATGTATTCTAGTCACTGTATGTGTGTCCATGTGTTTATTTCTAATTGCTATTTCTGTGAATGCCACAATAATAAATTAGATCTTTGGCTAGCTATTCCAACAATTTCATCTTACTCAGTGGAAATATTCTTTATTTATATACATAGTCACATGATCAGAATTTGACCTTCTGTTTAGAATTGTGTTATGCTGTATGAACAATAACAATATAATGAACTTCTGCCATTTGAATGGCTGCTGTGACATTAACAAATGATCCTGGAACACAGCAAAGATTCCTCAGCAAGATAAGATACAATAAATTTAGCTACTAGAGCACTGCTAGTGACGATGCTGAGGTTTGATTTTTAAACAGAATAGCTGTGTTAATCCAATCTCCATTGAATGTATAAAGGAAGAATTCATGATAATTAGGAAGAGACAAATGGCAGCATTCAGTTCTGGAATTCTGTGCCCACATGAGCATGCAGTAACCACTTTAGGTCTTTCGGTTTCTTGCTTGGCAGAAAAGGAATTATATACAAGGGGAACTAGCATTCTGGAAGGAGGCTCCACTCTGTCTCCAGACATACAGAACTTCTACAGGATGTGTGGAAGCAAGTTTATAATAATTATAGAGGGAGCTGAAAGCAGCCTGGTTGCCTACTATGTCCCATTTTCATTTACATTTCCCTTGTATTTGTGTTAAATGTTCTGATATCTTCTCTAGGGATGCTGCAAATCAACAATTAAGCCTAGAAAAATGTGTTTTCCTTTGTCTCATGAAATTCTCTTTGAATTTGTCTAAATTAGAAGCTGCAAAAATTGCAGGTTTTTTTCTGGGACTGGTATTCCCCAGGAAAACCTTAGCAATCTGGTAAAATGTTAGCTGAAAATGAGCAACCTGGAAATGAACCTGTTCTGCTCTGCAGTGGTACATGCAGAGCTGCAACTGCCCTAAAGCTTTCAGAGCCTTGATAATAGAAGTGGAAGGTGAAGGAGAAAGATGGGTTTATTGTCTCTGTTTTTCAGCCTCAACAAAGTACAAGATTCTAATTATGGAACAGAAAAGGAAACAGGATGGACTTGGCTTTCAGGAATGGTGGTGGCAGTAGCAGTCACTAGCACATTTTCTGATGTAGAGTAGACACTGGCCTTGGCTGCTAGCTATTCAAATTAGACTGGCAGCTAAGCTCAGGTCTGCTTGTATGCTGAAGAATTGAGTTTAGGGGTTTTCCCTGGTCATGTAGTTTAATTTGCAAATCAGAAAATTCTTCACCCTCTCCTTTTAAATTAAAGATAAAAAATTCCCTATAGCAAGTGTGACCATTAACCTGCATTGTATCAAAGTTCCAAAATTTAATAAATGGTACATATACTGTGTCTGTTGAAACCACACTTTTGTGTCTTTGGTGAATTAATTGTACTGAATGTCTAA
Organism: Urocynchramus pylzowi; assembly: GCA_013397555.1. Taxonomy (NCBI): domain Eukaryota; kingdom Metazoa; phylum Chordata; class Aves; order Passeriformes; family Fringillidae; genus Urocynchramus; species Urocynchramus pylzowi. The sequence continues at coordinate 54,621 of VZRH01002546.1, forward strand.
TTGTATGTCCATCCACTGCTTCTCCTTTTCATTTACCATGTAACAGATGCATAAAGAGATAAAATTTCCTGACTAACAAATGCAAAACTAAATATTGATTTGGCATTTCCTCAGATTCTTAGTCGTTTTTCATTCTAAAAATATTTTAGTAAAAGCAGGATAGCTTTGGGTTTAGTATTTCATAGGCTGGAAAATGCATGCCAGAACAGCTGTAATCTCTGCATATGGTTTAAAGAGATAACTCAAGCTTTGTGATTCTGGAGGTTCCTTATATACTGACACTTTATATTAATGTTTCTTGAGGGAGCAGACATAACAAAGATGTTTCACTCAGAACAAAGTTTCCCTCCCTGTGTCTGTATATTAACATTTTAATACAGTCTCAGAGTATGTATCACTCACTACAAGCAAAAAACTTAAAGTATATTAATTATTACTTAGATATATTAGTGATTTTGAACAGAGTTAAAACAGAGAAGGATAGGAAAATTGTCACCTTAGAACAAGTATCCCCAGGAATCAAAGCTAAACCCCGTAATTTGACAAATTTTTACTCAGGAAGAATTTTTACTGCACCAGGTGTCAAAGAGCAGAATACGGTAACACAAATGCACCAAAAGAAATTAATTGCCTAGCATTTAATTTCAAAATTAATGAATTTATGAAATTCAAATGAAATCTGAAATGCCTCCTGAGCACAGAAAGAGTGCTCTATTGCAAAAGCTCATTCAATTGATGTGTTCTAAACCTCACTTGTATGTTGATATTCATATATTTGGGGTTGAATCCCACACTTTGATCCTGGTGTAAAAATTCTTTGAACTTTTAAAATGCAAAATACAAAAACCTGACTCTTTAAAGAATTCTATTGAGGGCTTATATTCATGTGGCCTAAATTCCAGTACCCTGCTCATGCTTGTACTAGGAAAGAGTCCTTATATGTGGGGTGTACAGCAGTTTAATATTTGGCCTTGTTTTCTCTTATATTTGGGATTAGAAATCTCTTAAACAGCCAGGAAGGAAGGATGGGCATTTGTCCCTATACTTTTCAATACTTATTAATTGGGAGTAATCCTTATATAACTACTCTATTGCTATTCATCTTCTGTTAACAGTAGTCACAGAAGTGTTTATTGTATCAGATCCTTGAATTGTGATTACAGGTCTGTTATAAAAACAAATTAAAGACTGACTGTAGCCTAGCTATTATTTACATGCACTGAAATGGGAAAGAAATGGTGAAAGAAAACATTTGTTTTGACCTAAGCCCATGATACCAGACCATCTGAGAGGGATCATATCTTCTCAGACACTCAGAAGAATAATTACCTGAACATACCAATTGTCCCTAATTAGGAAATAAAGTGTTCTCACATGAATATGCTCTTTAAATTCTGCAGTGATTACAGCATGGGAGCAGAGAAAAAAAGGCAGATTCAAAAATCCTTCTCCTAGAGCATCAAATGTCTCCTTGGTAGACACTGGGAAAGAAAATAAAAGCCTGATTTTAATAGCAAAAATTTTAAATAGGGAGCTACTAATTTTATTCATACAGTCTTTCAAGATGCTAGGAGCTTTGAGAAACCTAGTCTAGTGGAAGGTGTTTCTGCCCACAGTATGGGGTTGGAACTTGGTGATCTTCAAGGTCCCTTCCAATCCAAACCATTCTAAGATTCTATGATTGTGTGATTCTGAGATTCTGTGTTTTATTATGAGGAATTTTAAACTTAATAGTACTATTTGTTGTTGCCATTGATGTTGTTGCCATTGAAAATTTGCTTCCTTGATTTCTGTGGAAACAGCATGAGGCCAATAATATTGACTTGGATTTTTCTATTGATTAGGTATATCATTGATTTGATTACCTTTTGAGTCAGGTGCCAAGCATCCTTTGGATCTGCACTAGTGGCATATTTGGAAGGAGAGATCTGGGATATCACTTTGGTTTTTTTTCATCATCATGGCAAGAATCAGCAAAAAGACACCTGAGAAGTGAATTGTAATTTTAAAAAAATAATAATTACAAAGATCCTCTCTGATATCCCAGAAGAAACACTTGGTAAACATTAAGAAAACAGTATAATTAGTGCCATATTCTAAAGTCAGCTTTGGGAAACTCCTGATTTAATTCTTGGAATCTTTGGGCTGCTGACTTGTTTCTTCTGTCCAGGGAACACTAAGAGCTCTTGTAAAATATTTTAAGAAAACTTTCGTGTCAGAGGCATATGTGATTATTTTCTAATGACTAAATCAATATACTTACTGGAATTAATGGAATCCTCAAGCTATGGTGCTCTTTGTGCCTTGGTAGAGAGCTCCTGCATGCACAGCCTGGCTTTCTACTGGAAACTTAAAAAAATAATATACCTGTCATCACTAGAACTGGACTTCAACTGCCTGTTTTCATTTTCTTGATTTATGTTCCTTATGAGTTCATTCCCTCTGGCAGAGACTCAAACAGGGAAATCTGTCTCTCCTCTTTCAGGTTATATTTCTTTAAAAAACATTGTAATGTTTTCCTCCTGGAATGCTACAAAACAGCAGCCAGCATCTCAACCAGTGTAAATTGTCCTGCTGTGTTGACTATGATAAACTTTGCTAGTTTACATTCACTGATGATCTGGCTTATGTTTTTTAACTTTCAAAATGCAGAGGACTTTTTCAGGGTCCAAAAAAAGCTGTACTTGACCTTTAAAATTACTTGCACACAAGCGAAAGAAGAGGAGAAATGCATGTGTTTGTTCTTAATCCCTTACTGCTTTAAAATTTAAACAAGGGCTTTAAAAATAGTTAAGGCCAGTGTTAACCACTTTGGTTGGGCTAACAACATTCTCACTTTTTTCTATTTTTTTTTTCTGAGACCTTCTCCAATTTCATTTTAGCCAAGGTTAGACCCGTAAGTGCTGAGCTAACTGCACTGGGGAATAGAGAAAGTCACAGACCAAGAAAGACATTTTAGTGTTACTGTCTAAGTAAGGCTGTAAGTCAATAAAACATTAGAGCAGTTGACCCAGAAAAAAATTCATAGATAAATTCTAAATTTTTCCAATCATGCTTCTCAACCTGAGAAACAAAACTTCTCAACAACCATGCTTCTTTCTTTTCCTTACCTTTCATTCCATCAAGTCTTCCAGTTACAATTGGCCTTTAGCACCCACCATTCTTCCATGACAGTGGCAGTATAGTGTGTCAGATAATTTTTGTTGCCTGTTAATACAAATTGAGTTGCCTGAGTTGGAGATTTGGGGCTTTCATCCCATTACCTTGTACAGCATTTAAATTCTCCTCCTGGTTTCCAGGTCAACACTGCTTGGCTAGGATCAGTCGTACCCCAGGTTAATTTTGCCTATGCCATGTTTTCACAGCAGAGTCATCTCTATGCAGGGCAACTTTTGAAGTCCAAAAAGCATATAATTTTATCACACAGTAAGTTAAGGATAACAGGCAACACCCTTACAGTAGTTTTAGGGCTAGGTGCCTGAAGCTAAGAGAAGCAGGAGTATAAGGGCTTGCTACAGTTGGTGATTTTCCAGATATTGTCATCCTTAGACAGGCCCAAGAGGTTTTTCTTGTTCCAGTAACAGTCAGCCATAACCCTGCTGCTTGCAAGGATGATCCTGCACTTCTCTGATCACTCACTTTCACCCTGCCCTCCCTGTGCTGGGGTAGGGAGGTCTTGCAAATAGTGAGGACCTCCAGCAATGGAAGGAAGAACATGGAGCATGGAAGACCATGTGTTTCCTGTGGCCATTAGCCCTCCTCCTTCTCTTCCCCTGCAGATGTCTGGATTGCAGCCACACCAGCCCTTTTGGCAGGGTTTTGCGTCCACCCTCCCGAAGGGCGTTGTCAATGGAGCATGTCCATTTCTCATAGGAAGGCAAATTTTGCTGCTCTGAAGATGAAGGTAGAATTTGGTTTCACTTGCACAGAGGAAATTCTGAGATAATTTTTGACCAGCATAAGTTTTATTTTATGTGCAATTTTATGTGTTTTATGTTCAAATCAGAAGACTGTTGACAGTCATGTATTGGAGATAGGCTTTATGTGCTTGAACTTGTTGATTCAGTGCAGTAGTGTAGTTTTGAAACTAACTCTTGGTCATTCCCACTTGGTGTGCATTGACTTGGCTATAGAGCAGCTTTTGTGCACATGTACTAGTTTTTATCTGTGTGAAATTAATCCAGAAGCTTTTCTGCAGGAACTTTCAGATGTGCTCTAACCCTTAGTGAGGGTCCAAACAACTGACCAGTCCTTGGAGCTATGAATCATGGACATGATGAAGATGTTCAGTTCAAGGCATCAGACCAGGTCTAGTCTGAAGGATGAGCCCTGAAGCACACATAATGTGGATGTGGGGACACCAGTAGCTTCAGTCTGCCAATGTACTGTTTGATAAATTACATGTTAATGTACATGTAGGCTTAGAAGCCTGGAGAGATTTATGGGCTCTTCAGACTTTCTATGGAACTAGCCCAGAGCTAGAAAGAGGAAAACTGAATAGTCTGTGGTAGATGATGTCTATGGGAATACCTAGAGGCTTATGTTTTATGAAGTTGTTTGGTGGGAATGCATACTTTGTGCCTTCATTTCCTGGGAAGCAAAAAGCACTCCACAAAACAGAGGCTCTGTTTTTAGATGCTCTCCTTTCATTCCACGTTGGGAGCTTAAACTTTGATCCGTTCTTGAACTTGCCAGTGGATATAAAAAGCTCAGAGGCATAAGACTCCATGTACCTTTTGAATCATGTTTATTGGCTGAGCTCAAAGTGATGAAATCCATGTCACAGAATATAAAAGAAAATAAATTCTAAGACAGTATTTTCATTGACTCCTGCTTGGTTCCTGAATGTCTCTGGTGCTTCACTCCTCAATACCTATATGAATAATGCCATTTTTCTATCCCTATGTATGGAATAATTATATTTATTGTTATACAAACATATCCTGTGTTTGCCTGGTGCTAACAAGACCAGAAGCCTTTTTTTACTAAACAAGCTTACACAATTCTGCAGTTTACAGTACTGCATATTTTATATTTGAGTGAGACCTTAAAGGTCATTCTAAAATATGTTATCATTTTTCATTGTGCCACATCTTAATAGCAAGTTTCATGTGCATCAAGGACATATTCTGAAAATCCTCAACTTCCATAAAACAAATGTGAATGAAAGACTTCTATACACCCATGAAGTAAGTGACATTACTGAAACATATTCATGCGTGGATTCATCAGTCTAAAAAAAGAGTCTCATAATTAAGAGTGCTGTAAGTAAAAACAAAATAAAGACTGTTGGGTTTTGATTGAGTCATTCCTGTATTGGGCTGAAGTTTCCCTGGATGCAGTAATGCTGCATAACTCTTGTGTGGCCTTCCTGTAGAAACCATTTATGTGTGCAGAAGTGTCTGTTTCTGCTGTGATGTGACAGTATGAATGTTCTTTAAGATATAAATGCAAATCACATCATCACTCCTCCCACAGTATACCCAACCTATGCTTTTGTCATTCCTGGGGACACCAGCTTTCAACCAGTAAAGGCCCAAAAGGCTCATCAGTGAGTGCAATAATTTCTGTGATGAACATATTCTAGCTACTCACCAGCCCAAGCTACCTTGAACAGATAATTATTCAGGAGAACCTGAGCCAGATTATTTAATTTACTGTGCTTTTTTTTCAAGTCTGACAGGATTCACTTTGTGCACAAAGTGACACAAATCCTGAAATAGTATAAAAATGGCATGTTCTTAATATGGCTCAGGTCTGCAGTTTCTATACAGGTCCTGATTATTTCCCATCCCAGCTCCTGCACAGCCAGTTTTCTGTAGGATTGAGAGTTAAAGGATATGAACAAGGACACTTCTCTTTTCACTTCCATTTTAAACTATGTTGCTTTATCTTCTAGCACCCTGCTAAATAATTTCTATTCTTATCCAACTCTCTTCACCTGCTACTTCTCAATGACTTAACAATAACACTTGATTTACCTCATACACTTCTGCTGTTCCTTTATACTGATTCTTTCTGATCTATATTTTGATGTGTTCCACCTCTTGCATGATTTCTTTCTGCTTCAGTTGCACCTAATGAAGCGAAAGCCATTCCTCCTCTCTTCTTTGTGTATCAGGTTAATTGTGTGTTTCATAAGGTTTCTTTCAGTAAGTATTTGCTTCTATGCTTTACTTTCCCTTTTATCTGCCTTTGCAGGAGATCAAACCCACATGTGCCTGAGTTAGATTTTAAAACAACTGAATTATTGTCATTGTTTTATTGCTTTCATTCCATCCTTTCCTTGCTGTTTTTAGAGTGGTACTGCACTATTTTCTGTTCAGTTGCATGCAAATTATTTTCCATTTTCATATTCTCAACCATTTATCTATTATTCTTCTCTAAGGCAGTAGCCCCCTAATAATTCCCTCTGCCTTCCAGACAAAATAGTGAGCCTGAGCATATTTCAATATCTTGCTGGAGAGTCTGGGAACAAAAATTCTTTCAAATTTTCTCTTAAAGGACTCAAATATGATATTTGTATCTATATTGTTTGTGAGGACTTCAATATTATTTCTTCTTGAAAACATAAAGGTAAAACTCATAATGTGAGTCTTGTTTCTTGAAGCTGGAAATATAAGTGACACATTCAGCTCACAGAGATGGTGAGTCCCCACTGAGCTTGAGTTTGACCATGAGTTTTTAACAGTGTTTGTAATGCATACATATGTATAGGGTGAGAACTAGTACACTGGATTGGACTAAAGCCCAGATAGCCCAGTGGCATGTTTCTGGCAGTTCTGAAACCTAATGCATCATAGAAATACAGAATCACACAGGTTGAAAGGCACATCAGAAGCTCTCTAGTTCAATCTCTGTCTTCTCAGTAGCCTCTTCTTAGGTATTGGAAGGAAAGAAAACTGCTATTAAGTCTGTCCTGTCTTCTCCAGGGGCAACAAATACAGTAAAGAGAGCTTATAGTATTACTTCCCTGGAATACTTTCTGGACTTCCAAGAATTTGTGGCTCAGTGCCTAAATTGCTGTGTCAGGGATTATATTTCTTTTAGCTGCTCTTGATTATTTTGTCTTTTATTAGCTCTTTGAAAATTTCTGGCATAAAACTTAGCTCAGCTACATTATCTTGTTTGTTTTGACCCAGCCAATTACAAGTTTTATTTGATGATTCCTTTTGTCAAAGAAAGATGGTACAGTCTATTCAGTAGCATACTGATGCTTTCTGTTTTCTTCTTAATACTTTTAAACATTGTTTGTTTTTCCTGACAGTTACTGAGTACTGAGCACAGAAACATCTGCATCCTTGAACTCATTGCTGTGGGGTCCATCAGCGTTTTTTGTCTTCTCTTGTGCAGCACTTCACTGAGTTTTGTCTGCCATTTTAACATCCAGTCACTATGTCTCCTGCTTTCCTTCTACACTTCATTGCTAATGCTTATTTTCACTCTCTTTCAATAATGTAGTAGTCACATGAAATACTGTGCTGCTATTTTCTAAAAGCTTAAGCAGCACAATCTCAGCACACATACATGTAGACCTTCCAAGTATCAAATTGATCCTACACTGTTTTTTATCTTTATCTTGTCTTTAATTCATGTGTAAGTATTCACTCTTATTCTATGTCCCCACCAAGGCTTTTGATGGAACACCTCATTCAATGCTTTTTGGAAATTCAGGTAGACTGCAGCAGCTGTGTTATTGTTTAACCCCATGGTAACTAAGTCCCATGCAGCCACTTGCTCACTCCTCACTCCCATAGAACAGGGGGGAAGAGAACTGAAAGGGTAAAAGTGAGAAAACACATGGGTTGAGATAGGAACATAATAATAATAATAATAATAATAATAATAATAATAATAATAATAATAATAATAATAATAATAACAACAGAAAATAACAAAGAGAAACAAACCTCAAGAAAGAGAAGAGATGCACATTAAAACAATTGCTCACCATCAAACAACCAACACCCATTCAGTCCCAGCAGCAGCTCCCTGGTCAGCCTTCCCACAGTTTTTTATGCTAAGCATATTGCCATACAGTGTGGAATATCCACCTGGTCAGTGTGGTCCATTGTCTCAGCTGTACCACTCCCAGCTTCTTGAGTACCCCAGGCCTCCTTGCTGCTGGGGCAACATGAGGAGAAGAAAATGCCCTGACACTGCTCAGCAAGAGCTAAAAGATCCCTGAGTTACTGACACCTTTTCCAGTACAAATCCAAATGTAGGCCTATATTAGCTACTATGGAGAAAATGAACTCTATCCTAGTAAAAAACAGCACAAGCTACATGTGACCCATGTTATCTCCTTCACAGAATGCCAGGAGGCTTATAAGGTAAAGCCTCCCTTTCTAATAGTGCCTTGAGTTCTTCTGCACTATGTTGTTTGTTCATGTGACTGCTGATTCTGTTCATTGCTGTATTTACCAGCAATTTCAGAGAATTACTTGGATTGGAAGGACCCAGTAAGATCATATAGTTCCAACCCCTCTGCCATGGGCACAGGCAATTTCCACTAGACCAGGTTACTCAGAGCACTATCCAACCTGGAGTGGAACACTTCCAGGTATGGGGATTCCACAATTTCTCTGGGCAGTCTGTTCCAGTGCTTCACCACACTCAGTAAAGAATTTCTTCCTATCATCTAATCTAAACCTACTCTCTCTCAGGTTGAAGCTATTCTCCCCATGCCCTCACTACATCCCCATGCAAAAAGTTTCTCTCTACCCTTCTTGTAGGCTGCCTGCAGGTATTGTTAGGCTACAATTGGGTCACCTTGAAAGCTTTCTCTTTTCCAGGCTGAACAATCACAATTATCTTAACCTTTCCTCATAGGAGAGGTGCTTCATCCCTCTCATCATATTGGTGGCCCCCTATGGACCTGCTCTAACAAGTCAACGTTTTTCTTGTGCTGGGACCCCAGAGCTGGATGCAGGTGAGGTCTCACAGGAGCAGAGCAGAGGGGCAGAATCCCCTCCCTCCTCTGCTGGCCCCACTGCTTTGGATGCAGCCCAGGACAGGTTTGGCTTTCTGGGCTGGGAGTGCACATGCCTGGGTCATGTCCAGCCTCTCAGCCACCTGCACCCCCAAGTCCTTCTCAGCAGGGCTGCTCTCCATCTGTCCATCCCTCAGTCTGGATTGGTACCAGGGGTTGCCCAAGCCAGGTGCAGCACCTTACACTTGGTCTTGTTAGACCTCATGAGATTTCCATGGACCCACTTCTCGAGCCTGTCGAGGTCCCTCTGGATGGCATCCCATCCTTCACATGTGTCAATCACACTAGTCCAGTTTGTCCAGTGAAAATGAAAAGCTTACCAGTCATTAGTTCATTGGTTCTGTCATGGAACCCATTTCAAAAAATGGTATCACATTTGCTCCCTTCCAGTCTACAGGCTGGAACATTTCAGATATTTCTAATTCAAAGGTTCTTCATCACATTTACTGGGTGAACTATTTTATTCTTGAGTTCCTTGGTGAATGACAGTTGGTCCTGGCTGTTATCATTCTTTTTATGTATTCCTTCCATAGCTAGCACTCAAATTTCAGTCAACTCTTTAATGAGTTCTCAGTAAAGAAGTTTTCTGGTCTGAAAGTCTTTTCATGTGCATCTACAGTAAACAAAAAATTTAAGGTTCAATTTTGTTTCTTTTTTTTTCATGGCCTTGTCTTCCCTCACTACTTTTTTTATCCTCTGAATATCTGTTGGCTCTTTGGACTCTCTGACAGATTTCCTGTGCCTGATATATTTGAAAAAATATTTATTGTTGTTTTTTACATTTTTTTTTCCCAGTAGTCTTCTGGTTTGCCTTACTCTGTTTTTATATTTAACCTGCCAAAGTTTCATCCTCTCTAGTTTCCATATTTGGACACCACTTCAGCATTTTCAAACTTGCCTTCTTGCATTCTAATCTTTCTTGTACTGTTGTTTAGCCATGTTGGCTTCCTTTAGCTTTTCTCAAGTCTTTCATGACAGGAAGTATGCATATCCTTTTTACCTTCGGTGTCGTCTCTAAATTGTACTCATTCTGCTGGCAGGAATTTAACTCTTTTAGCCAGCTTTTTATCACCTTTTAGCTACCCTCTTTAGCATATTTTTAACAGGCTTCCCTACTTTTAGGTAATCCTTTTTGAAGTTGACTGTAATAATTTTTCTACTTTGTTTTGTTTTGTTTTGTTGTTGCTGCCAATGCTTTAATACATATTGTGGTCAGTTTTATAGAGTTGTTCTTTGTCAGTAAATCATGATGAATACAGATGAGATGAATTGAAATAGAACATTGCTCTAGAGGGTAAAAACAGGATTTTTGTCCAGTTTCCTAAGTACAATTATTTCTCTGATAAGTTTTCCTAGAATTCTTCATTTCGGGCTCAAACTTCCCTTTAAGATCCAGGCTAGAGACAGGCTAAACAATTTTGTATAGTGCAATCTTCTGTATCAGCATCTGTTTAAGAGCATAAGTGGAGCATACAGGCAATTATTTTTAAAATGTTTTAGTATATCTGGTTAGACTCTGTTGCAGAAGCATCCTGCCTATGTCTTGGCACAGTCATATGCTAATAAATGTCAGAATTGCAGAATAAAACAGGCTGCTTAGACCCTAGGGATTCACTTAACCTTCATGAGACTCTTTAAAACACAGTTATAGCCCTTTTGTTTCACTGCATTCAATCTCACTAATATAATTTAAATATAATTAACAGCATATGTTCAAAGTACATAAAAGAGTGTACGTATTTCAAATGGATTGATCATAGCTACCTTTACCCTCATTTTATTTATCTTCTCTTGTCTTCCATAACTGACTTGAAATAACTGAATTTACTCTAGCAAGCACTGAGGTATCCCTCAGAACAGCAAATTTCACCTTTGTTTCCAATGAACCAAAAAACAGTTGTGCTAGTAGTGCTGGCCACCCTTGACTAATTTTGTCAGTATGGGATGAGATTCCCTGGTCATTGAACATATGGTGCAGAGTAAATCAGCTTGTTTTCTTGCTGTTTCTTACAGAATTAAGAACTCCTACTATTTTTCTTTAAAAAGTAAACTGCACAGCTTCGTCTTTTCTGTTCCAAATAAAATAAAATCCACATAGGTATGTTAATATTTTCCTAGTACTATTGGTCTAATTTTCTTCTTCAGCTAATCAAACTATACCTACATATTTTCTAACACCTATTCTTCAGTCCAGTTGGAGTCCTTGCTTAAATAACCCTTTCTAGCCCCAGGAATGAACAAATGATAGAGTATTTTAAACTGTATCAGATATTTAATTCTGAGGACTTCAGGCAGGAGCATAAGGCTGTAACATAATTTTTAAGCTAAACTCTACTGGCATTGCCAGGATTCTATTTGTCCACTCCAGCTCCATACTACATTTCTTGTCAGCATTTGCAGTCATCTGATTCCGTAAAACAACAACAAAGAAATGGTTAGTTCAGAATTTGGGGGTTTTTATTTAAAGGAATTAATTTTATGCTGGACTGGTTTTCAGATCACCATGGAGTTAGAAAACAGTGGGAACTGGTGGAGAACTCAGAGGAGGAAACAGTAAAAGCAGAAGTTTCTGCAGTTATGTATCCAATATATACAGACTTAGTCTTCACTCTTAGCTAGATCTTTGTGACAATGGGTGTTAGTGGAACATTTGAAATTGTTATCTGCTGTCTTCCAAGGCACTGTCTATCCGTACTTAATGGCAGCCACTACAAAGGAAAGGAACCTGAAACAACAAAAAATATCTGGTTTGTTGCAGTGACTGTGGTAGAAAATTGTATTTTGAGGCATGGAGAGCGATATTTTTTTAGAAGAAGAGGAGAGGACTAAACAAGAGTTTTCAAGAGTACCTTGCTCTCAGTTACAGTTTTTCCTACCTTCTTTATAAAACTGTAAATTTTGCCAATTTCTACATTCTCTCACAACCCTGAGAACTGCTATATTCAGTGAGACACCACAGTTATTTTCCCTGTAACTACAGTTGGCAGAAGACATTTTAGAATAAATCTGGGTGAAGGGATTGGCACTACTGTAGTTTACACTACATGTTGTATTTTTAGGAAAGAAAAAATAAGAACATTTTCTTTCAATGAAAGGGCAAGCTATGAGAAAATTGCACACCAGAAGTTGTGCAATTCAGATGATTATGAAATCTTCACATTTTTGTCAGGGATGTGATGTATTTAGCTGCCAAGTCTGGAACTTACGTCTTTTTGTCACAAAGGAGGCTAACTCCCTATTTGCCACAGAAACTATCCCACAATGTACTTCAGAAAATGGAGACTGTTCACTAAAATTGAAAGCTCAGAGACTAGATATCAGATCTCTCTTATTTCTCATCACGCTGTACATTTGCAATTGCATATGACAGTCCCCTGAGTATTATTTCAATTTATTGCCTATTGAATCTGTCTCTTCTCTTTTTATGTTAAAAATAAAAATTGTTGATTCTTTTATGTTCCCAGTTTCAGTGGCTGGACCACATTTGATCAGAGCTTACTGCTGCTGCCGCTACTTATCAACAACAGATCACGCTTGAGAGAAGAGTTTGCAAAAAAATTCCTTCTTTCCACTTTCTCCTCACATGAAGGAGTAATAGTGTATGTTGACCTGCTCTTAGTGGATGATTCCTCTGTCTTTCTTGATGAATGGGGCTTCAGCTGAATGACACTCTAGTGATTGAAGAAGAAGACATGAACTGGTAGCATTAAAAACTCTGTTGGCTGTACAGTGTCTCTGGTTGAAGTATGGAACCATTAAATAATAAATCCGTGTACAAGATCATTACCTGCTCATTCATAGTGTGTGTATCTGCTTGGTTTTGGCTGCTTCCACTCCCAAATATTTTGGATTGGATCTTCTTGTGTGGTGAAGAGAGAATAAAAATCTTTAATTTACTGATATCTTCCTTTTTTTTTTTTTTTTCTGTATAATAAACCAGCTTGCTTTAGCCTCTTGTTTTTAGAATTGGAAACTCACATTAGAGATCAGTTTACCATCAAGTTTACCATCAGTTTTCCCATCATGTCTATGGGAAATGTTTCAAATATTTTAGTTTCATTAGCTTGATTGTTTACCCCAAAAGTAATCTTCTGCAATGTTAGTTTGCAATGAAATGCCAGAAATTAAATACCTTTTCATTTACTTTAGTAAACCTTTTCGTTTAGGTACTTTTATGATTGCAATGCAAGGAGTCAGGGGGTGCTAAAAGAAGGAAACTAGTGAGGACATGCATTAAAATACTTCAAAAATCTTAACAGGGTTTGATTCATTTTATTTTGGAATCAGGAAAAAATAAATGTGTTCAATAGAAGACACAATATTTTTTTAGAAACACCCATGAATTCTTAATTGTAACAAACAACAAGATTTCTTACAGTAATCCTGCTAACCTCAGAAGGAATTTCTTTGCCTCATTCCTCTGAAAAGAATGAAAGAAAGTGGCATGGGGATTTTAAGGGAGCAGCTTGAGAAAAAGGGGACTGGAGTGCTAATGCATAGAGCTTGGGGCAGACCTGAGATGTAGGAGCTTGGTAGATTGGCAGTGGGACTCCTGATATGGTTGGAAGAGAAAAAGGGATGAAAGAGGAGGGCTTAGTCCTTGTGAAAAGCAATTCTACAGCCTGCTAATTGTATGAGCAATCTTGCTAGTGATCTGGGTTTGGTTTTTAGGTTGATGATATAGCTAGAGACCCATCTCTACCTGTGATGTCATCACAGACAGAGAGATGGAGAATATTGAAAATGCAATTAACAAAGAATGGTGCTGTGAATTTAACTAATGAGATGTAACACTTCAAAGTGTTCATTGAGGGTTTCTTTTTTTTTTTTCCTGATTAAGGATAAAAGCTTGTTCAAAAATTTCACTTCTGGATTCCCTAATGTTACCATAGGATTACACTGGCAATAGTTATGTTGTTTTACCTAACCATTTTTAGGATGTTAGTAATTGTATTGGCAATACAGAGTCCTGGAAACTGGTGTTAGAGAGATTTGTAATTAAAATTAGACTGTAAAAACAGCACACTTACTCTCTGCATCTGATTTCCACATATTAGAAACTAATGCTTATTTCAATGTCAAAGCTGTTGTTCTTGTGTTTTTAATAAGTGTTGCTGCGCCAGTTAAGTATCTGGTTTGTAAATTCAGTGATGGAAATTTGAAGATAAAATCACATATATTAACATTTTGTCATTTCCTCTGCCCTCCACATGTAGTTTTTCTACAATTATAAGCACTTCTGCTCAGGGGCTATGGGTTGGATGGCACCCCAGGCTGCAGTGCTGTGTGAGGACAGCCAAGGCAGCTCTGAGGATAACAGCATCATTCTGGCACAATGCTCAGGGGAGTTACATCTCTGATATACAAAGTACAGTGCTTTTCACTGGATCTTGTGTCTATGGCTATGTTCTGATTCTCATTTACAGCTTGCTCATGTGTCCCATCAGCACACTGTCATCTGTTTTGTATGTCAGACTATTTTTCTGTGTTTGTTCTGGACACTTGGACAGCTTGTTGAGATCTAATTTGATCAGGGAAATGAGCATACTCATATTTGATATTTATCTTGTCTTTTGTGACAAAAAAAGTTAATTCATGTTTCACTGAGAAATTCGGGGATTATTTAAACCTATATAAATCACTGAAATTACTGGGATTTAGATTAAAATTTTGTCACTGGAACCTATAAGTCTAGTCTTAAGCCTGTTGAATATATTTCAATGGATATATTCATACTAAATTCAAGTCAGTGCCAGGTCTTTCATACACACATGAGAAAGCCCACAGTGTGACATTTTAGAATGAGTATGCAAGTTTGGCAGAATTACAAGAACATTTATTATTTGTAAACTGAACAGATACAATACCAAAAAAAAAAAAAAAAATTAAGCACACTGCCAGTTCATCAATTTATTTTTAAGATCATAATCATAATTTTAAAACCTCATATCTACCTTTATGATTAGATAGGAAAAAAAACAGTCTTTCCTTTCATGTGCAGATATAAGAGGTGTTTTTTAACAGCTTCTGTCCTTAACTTTCTTTTGGAAAGGCTAGATTAAGATTCCTGATGTTGCCAGTGTAGGGAATGACTTCATTTCCTTCCTCCTAAGACAATAATGACAAAAATATTACATATAACCTTTCTATATAGGAGAGGAGGAGGAAGTTACACCTATTAGAAGTGTAATGAATAATATAATCATCCTTGGCTGTTCCACCCTGGATATGACTTCAGGGACAGAAAACTGTAAAAGCAGTTATGACTCTCCTTTGGCCATCTGAGATATCAAATCAATATTTAGTTCTACCTCTGTTACCATGCTGCTCACATGGAGCCATGTATTTTGCAACAGAACTAAAGGAAACCTTTAAGATTCATACTAGCATTTACTGTGTAGCCACCAGAGTTCTGTTGCTAGAACTGAACCACTTCATTATGAGATTTTATTTAACTCTGGCCAAGAGTATAGCAAAGCAGATTGTGTAACATTCTGTTTTTATGGTTTCTGTTTAAACATATTAAATAAATTTTTAAAAGAACTTCATGATACAATCATTTATTAATAACAAACAGAGAATTATACATCTGATTTGTTACTGAGTTTTAGAAATTCTGATTATAGGAAGCTTGCAATATTAAACCTGAATATTATTATTCTAAACACTACCAGGATTAAGCTGGGTGAGACTCAGGCCATGCCAGCTCCACTGAAGGCTTTCAGAAAATATATCTCTTGTGAATACATATGTTTCTGCCCATTCATTCAAAGCCTCTTTTCTTTTTTTGTGTGTTCTCTAACTTGAAGCCAGAACCATTCCTATCTCTTTCCCACACTTGATTCTCTTCCCAGTCCCATTTTTCTGGCACAGAAAGCTCTACTTCTTTCTGGGTTTCTTCCAATCTACATATCTCTTCCTTTCAACTGTCTTCTGCTTACAATCTTTCTCTCAACTCCACATTCTACCTCATCAATCCTTCTTCAGCCCCTCAGATTACCTTCCTCATTCCCACCACATCTTGTCTTGTCCCCAGTGCTTTGAGAGTTGTCACTCTCCTACTTCTAGGTTCTCAATCATTCCCATCTCTGTGCTACACTCCCCCAGTTGCAGCTGTACATTTCAACCTGTCCTAGTGCCAGATTTATCATAGAATCATTAAGGGTGGAAAGGACCCTGAAGATCATGGTGGTACTTTCACTGAGTACCACCATGCCCACTAAACCACATCTACTCCATGTCTACTCATTTTTTGAATTCTTCCAGGGATGGTGGCTCCACCACTTCCCTAGGGAGCCTGTTTCAATGCTTAACCAGTGTTTCAGCAAAGAATTTTTTCTGAATCTCCCTTGGCACAAGCTGAAGCTGTTTCCCTTTGTCCAATCACTAGTTGCCTGGGAGAAGAGGCCAACCCCCACCTTGCTACAACTTTCTTTTAGGTAGTTGTGGGACTTCCTTTAGGGCAGTTGTGGAGAGTGATAAGGTCTGTCTTAGCCTTGTTTTCTCCTGGCTCAACAAGTCCATCTCTCTCAGCTGCTCCTCATAGGATTTATGTTCCATCCCATTCACTGTCTTTAGACACACTGGAATGCCTCAACAGTCCACAGGGCTTGCTTTCAGTTTTCTGTTATTTACTCACCTAGAGGTTTGCAAAAAATATGAGTACTTCACCAAGCACTCGATCTGGTCAGCTAACATGGTTTGGTTCAATGCATAAACAGTATGCACAGTGGTAGAATTTGAACTCAAGTGTGAACAGGGAGCTTGTGCTAATGCAGCAGCATAGAGGTACCTACTCAGTCCCTCCTGTTGTATCCTCCATTTTGTAGGGAGCAGTCATATTTACAAGGGCAGAGAGGTAAGAAATTGAATGAGTTGAAAAACTTGAGTCTGCCAAATGGAATGGCACCATATAATACATAATAATAATTCCTAAATTATTATTATGAGAACATAATAAAAATTCCTAAATGACATGACTGTGACACAGGGAGAGTGCCCTCCTTTTAGCACATGCCAGAATTAAGATTGTTGCAAACAACAATGCTGCTGTTAGTTCCTAATAAGCTATAATAAACACTTCTTACAGGTATCAGATGAGGCTGTCTAGCAGGGCTTTGAAATATTTTTGTTGTAGTTTTCTAAACTATGATGATTTGGTTTTGTTTGTATAGATGCCAGAATAATAATTTCAGAGACTATGAATCTGTGGTGCTTATTGCCATATATAAATGTGTGTGAAAGTAAGAAAAACACATCGCAGCCTCAACATCTTGTAATTCAGTCTTTTTGTTTGTCCCCAGAAATTTGAAACAGGGAAAGAAATAATCACAGTCACGTTGTGTTGGTCTTCACGTGTGCCATTAAGAATTGCAATTTATGATACCTTTCACTTTCTTAGTTATAGCAGTCTCAATTGGTCAAATTCTTTTGACTTTTGACTTTAGAATCTGGTCTAAAATGTAATGGTTCTTTACAGTTTGGGTTTTTGACATTATATTCTAATAAAATTCTCTTCCTTCATCCCCATATCAACTTATATTTTTTGTTCTTTTCCTTACCCTCCACAAAAAAAATCAGCATAACTGCTGTGTTCTCAAATAAACTGCACAGATTTATATGAACTGAGGTTTTGTTTCTAAGCATTTAGACATAAAAAACAACTGTGAATAATAAGTCTTTTCTTTAACCATATCTTAATAAAGAAAAAATAAAAGCTCCATTAATTTCTTCTTGTAAGTCTTCCTTCTTTAAGCACTTATAAAATTTGTGCTTCTCTGAACACCTGCTAGTCTGTCCATGTTTTTATTTTTTTGACACACATTTTATTACACATGTAGTGTCACCATGTGTCTCCACACTAATAGAGGATAATTCCTTGTAGTGTGACAATTCTTCTCTGTGTGAGGCTTAGATGGTGCCAGAATTTTTGCTGCCAAATTTCTCACATTTAATTTATTGAACATGGCATCTTTCAGTCATACAACACATCTCAAAGAGTATCTTGTCTCTGTATTTTCTTCTACAAAATTTATTGTAGTTATTTGCTTTTGGATACGATTCTGATAGTTCTAATAAAGCTGGTACAACTGGCAGTTTATTTCAGAAGATTTGATAGTAATATAAGATGATATTGATTGCCAGGATGTCTAATGGTCTGTTTCTTGAGATGTTCTGCTCATATTTATACCCTTACTCATGTATTTATGTTTATCTATTATTTTTGATTGTGTTGAAACTTCTTTATTAATATAACCTATTATTTTTGTAATTTATTTTATATATTGCTGATACTGCAGTAAATGGTATTTGCAGAAACCCCAAAAGATTGAGAAGGATGTAATACAAAAAATTAAGAGAATTCAGATAATAGATGTATGATTTTATAATTTTATCTATTTTCTTTATAGATGCATGGAAAAATATCATATGACTACCCTTTCACTACTTTGGAGTTCTTCAATTTCTTAAAGATATCATGAGGACTGTTAAGAAAAACACTGATGGATTCTTTAAAGAATATTGGAGTGTTTTAATGAATTAAATAAATTTTTTTAAAATTTATTAAGGGGAACTGTAGAAAATGGAAAGACATCTAATAAGATATTGCATTTCCGGAAGAGCAGAAGGTTTCTTGAGATATGGCTGAATAACTTTCAGGATACTAGATTAGCAGAGAGAACAAAATCTTTGATGCTGAGAAGCAGCAGCTTGAATTTTATTCAATGGGGAATTTAGAATAGGCATAGAAAGGTCACACTGGCAGGGAAAAAAATTGTGTTTAGAGTTCTTGTGCAAAGTAGGTGTCAAGGTATTTTGACACCTTCTTGTTAAAGAATTTCAGAGGTGAAGATTTGAACAAATCTCTGTGCATTCAAGAAGAAATAAAAACTATCTCCTCAAAGGTAGTTGAAACCACTGTGCAGTAAAAGAACAAGTTTTTTAATAGAGCAGTGGTTTCAGTTGGACTAATAGATTTGGTCAATAATTATAAGCTAAGCTGACAAAGGTACTATTCGAAAGGTGTGACATTATATGTACAAGAGTTCCTGGGAAATTTAATTCACCATTTTCTCCCTTTATGACTGCATATATAACAGCATTCCTTTTATTCATTTGTTGCCTGTCAGCTAGAGGTAAGGACTTTTGGAATTCTAGCAATGAAGAAAATGATCCTTTATTGAGGAATGAAAAACTAAAGTAATACTAACATTCTTAAATTTCCTGGAATATTGTAAGAAATTTTTATTTGTGCTGCAAAGGTAGAATGATAGAATCATAGGTTTGAGTTGAAAGAGGCTTAAAGAACATCTTGTTCCAAGCCCCTGCCATGAGCAGGGAACTTCCCCTCAGATCAGGTTACCCAGGGTCCCATTTAACCTGGCCTTGAACACTTTCATGTGTTGGGCATCCACTACTTCCCTGTGGCAACCAGTTCTGGTGTCTCACCACCCTCACAGTAAAGAATTTCTTTCTAATATGTAATCTAAATCTACCCTCTTTACCCTTTTTAGAAGTTGAGGACAAAAAGATATTGAAGGGTGTGTGTCAGTGATTGACAGTGTCAGGCCTCCTGCGTGAGGCTGAGAACAAAACGGTGTGACTGGCTTCACTGTCATCACTGGTTTTGGTTTCTGGTGACATCTAGCAAAAGGACAGGACTTGCTGTAAGCACAAAAGAGCTTAACATCTAACAGGTTAACAGACATATTATATTTGACAGTGGAATACTGTTAATATAATGACATATTATATTAACAGACAGTGGAACAGACATGAGCAGTAAGGAAGCTTTGGGAAAGAATGTAAAGAAAAGTCTTCAGAGATGAAAAAAAAGTCAAAGATTATGATTATCATCACAACCAATGATGACAAAGATTTTCTTAGCATGAATACCTCATCCATACAAAGATTCTAAGTGCTTCCTGCCCCTTTCTTCTCCCCCATTTCAATCCTTGTCTTTTATCTGCTTTTGGACACTACAGCCAAAGGTTTCTATCAATGAAAGCAGAGAAGAGAAAGCTGTCTGGCATGCCTCCTACTCAATCTCTCAGGAAGCAGAGGTAAAGATACCAATAACATAAGTTAGATTGGAAAGCATTCAACAGTATTTGGCATAATCAGCCCAGTGTAAACAATGGCAAAGCAGTAACAAGGATAAATTGGCTAGAAGGGGCCAATTTACTGAACAACCTCAGAAGGTGAACCAGCCTCTCTACAGGGATTGACTGGGCACTACTCACCATTTACTGGTCACCATCCATGGTGGCAGATGAAAAAGGCCCAGGACAACCTAGAACATGAATGTCTGACTTCTTAGATTATGGTACTGGCAAAGGCTCTGGCTTCTTCAAATAAGAATGAAATTTTAAAGAAGGAGCAGAGGCAGAGAATGCCTTTGTACACAGATTAGCTAAACTTGTGAGGACAGCATTAAAATAAGAGAAGTGGTTTCAAATAGCACCACATCATCAATGTTAACAAGGCAAACTGGTAAACAGAACTAAGAAGTAGGGGACATCTGAATATCTATAATATTATCATAGAAGACACAAAGAGGAAAATAGTATGATAATCTGAAATATCCTCAGTGTTCAAGCAGCACAGTCAATACATGAGAAGACTTTAAGATCTTAAAACACTATTTATTTTCATTATAATTTTCATCATTTACACTTAAAGGCATTTGATTTGAAAGAAGTACTTTCCATAAAATATAAAGCTTATCACAGTATTAGTAAACAGTCCCAGAAGCACTTGGGACACAGGGACACAGTCCTCCACAGTTTCACCTCTTTGAAAGGGTTTCCTTCTTTGGCATGGTTTTGGCTTGGACCATGGCTGCAAGTACTTTCCATAACTTCAGAGTGGAGTCCATTGACAAGCCACCCCGGTTCTGAATCCTGTAACAGACTGCTGTGGAATGGGAAAACACCCAGAGTACGGCCAGGACAACAGACAGACATCTCTTGGTGAGGGGAGTGATGAAAAGGAGGAGATTGCACAACCATTTGCTTTTATGAAAAGAGGGAGAGAGAGGCATGCACGAGGACAGTGCTGTGGGAGGAGTGTGGCTGCAATCACTGGGTGCAGTACCACCGAGCAAATAGCAATTCTGTCAAGACACACAGCTCAGAGGGGTTGATCCAGTGCCATCAGACAACACCATGTGTTGGCAAGATTAATTGCTGACAGTTGCCCAAGAACACTTTGATGGCATCCCTTGTGTGTGGACAGTGTTGCTCACAGTTATGGGATGTGGCATTTGTTATCAGGAGGAAGGGCCATGCAGTCTCTGTGTCCCAGGCCCTCTCAAGTCAGGCCTGGATTTCCTCTTTGGAGCCAACAGAGAGAAGGGAGTGGTGGGGAGAGGCAGAGGGAAAGAAGCTGAAGTCTTCTCCCTCTGCCAGGATATTACTACTGGCTGCCAGACTTGTTCAATGACTCATTTAGGAGGTGTCCCTGAAGAAAAGCTTGCATGCGTCATCTTTTTCATCTTCCAATACCTTTTTGCCTCAGTATAAGAGTATTTACCTCTATGTGCTCAGCACAACTCATTTTGCAAGAGTTCCACTGTCCTGCTTATCTGGACCCCATTTTGTGGAGAAGGTGGCAGGGAAGGGCCCCATACTGGGCTTCCAGTTGTCTCAGTCTGCAGGTGGTGAAGAAGGCTCATCCCTGGTGCTCTCAGTCTTTTCTCATGTCATGTCCACTGGTCTTGCTGTGAAGTGGATGGATGGGGAGAGGAAAAGTTAGGATTTTTAAAAAGTTGTCAGTATAAGTGGGAAGTATGTTGTTATGGGCTGTCCCATTGCAAGTAGAAGCATAAAATCAGTTTGGGGTTTATGTCTTTGGTTTTCTAAAAAAGAAGTAACATTCCTTACCTCATCTGCACTTCCACTACAAACAGATCATAGTCCTTACTCAATTCTAGAGACCAGTGCACAAGAATTAAAGAGCAGAAAATTAAAGAGCAGGAAAAAATTATTGATTTTTCTAAATATCTAGACAATTGGAGTATTTACTAGCAAAGGGAAAATTCATGTTGTTGAAAATTCCCCAAAGCAATATAGAAGAACATACATCAAGAATGTTTTTAAGGATGGTTGGTTTGGCCTTGGAACAGTGGACTGAATTAGAAGATACTTGGGTTTCCTTGCCCTTCTTTCTTTGATATCTGTTGTCCTAAAGAAAACCATAACTTTTTTCCTTGTTTTAACATTATTTTATTTCAGTGCAAAAAAGTATTACCAGAGAGCAGCTAAGAATACTGAATCCTTCCAGAGAGACCAAATCTTTATGTGACAGCAACATGAAAAGAGGTAGAAGGGTAATAGTATCATTTAGTATTGAAACACACAGTAAAATAAAGTGTAGTGAAATTGGGAAGCAGTTATTATTTGCTATCAAAAATAATCAGAAGAAAATATTATGAAACAAAGCTCTGAGTTTTGTTTGCACAACCAAAGCTGGCTGTCATGTTCAGGATTATTAAATGAGAAAAAGCTTGTAAGTGTATAATATCAACACCCTTTTTAAACAAGTTCTTACAGAACCTTTGATAAAGAAAGAAGTCAATAAGCTTGTATAAGCCTCTGGACATCTACAATTAGCTAAACCAAAGAAGATTAAATACATAATGAGGGACAAAACATTGAAAGTATTTTTATGTGTCTGAAAATGAAATCTGTATTTATTTAATGTATACTTTTGATGCTAGACTATTACTGTTATCATATATCTAACACTTACCCAAGAAGAAAATATTTAAACAGAACAGCATTTATTAGGCTCTGTAAATAAAATTTGGAGTAAGGAGTACATAAACTAAAAGGCATTTTTATTTGAAAACAACATTTTTTTCAACTTCTTTGGCTTTAATAACTGGAGAAAACTGAAAACTTGTAACTTAGGTTTCATGGAAGTATGATATGAAGCTAGAGCTTCATCTCCCTCATTTAATATGAGCCTCTATCCTGACCTGCAGAAGTTCTGTTTTAATTTTTAACTCATTCTTTGTTTACGTGATTCCTTTGATTCCTTGATGAGAACAAGCACATTAAAAGGGGAAATACAGTTTTGTGAATTGAATGAGGACAATGTAAAGAAAGATCAGGGCCCCCTTTGTGATATTAAGCAGGCAGATCTGTTTTTCAGCTGGAAAGGTCAGTCTTGAACACTGTGAATCTCAGGTCTAAAACCTGGAAGGTTCTCCATTACATTTTTTGAAAATATGTCTCTATGGGACATGAGGGCATTTCTTAGCCTACAGCTAGCAGCTAACATATGGTAAGCCATATTCATTTTCTTCATAACGATGAAAAATGTATTAAAACAAGAAATACCAGAGCTGAAAAAGGCCTTTTATTTATGCAGTTTATGTACATTGTAGAAAGAAGAGTGTTTATATGCTAAGAAAGAACTGGATTTAAATTAAAAATATTTTCTGGATGCAAGTCTGAACAGCGTTCACAAAGATATACCTTAAATAAGACCCTCAAACATAAATATTAATGCACTAAAATAATGTGTTGTCTACTACTTTGCCAAGGAATATTACCAGGATGTAAAGTAGACGGTTCTCCTTCTGCTGGAAAGAAACTAAATCAGAGCACTCCAAATAAGAAAAATAAGGGAGACTTGAAGACAGAATGACCTTGAAGCTCTGGTACATGCAGCTGCCTTCTCATGTCACAGTGGACACGGTAGAGCAAAGATGTTAGCTTGGAGTTCTATTCTCTACATCCTCCATGGTTTGTCTCGACTCCAGTGATCTTCCCAAAGTGGGCTGGATGAAGTTAGGGATCTTTAATGTAAAGCTTCCATGTACAAATCTTTTGGCTGGCTAGACAAATAGTTCAGAAAAATTAACCTCTGAAATTAGGTATTTAGGGTTAGGTATTTAAAGGTCAGCAATGTAAGTACTTCCAGTTTAAGCTCTTTTAAGAAGAAAGAACAAACAGGCCTACGATATTAGGTTTTTTCATACTTGCAAACGAGTATACATAAAGTATAATTTCAATATATTTGGTTTAAAATATGGTGAATGAATTTCTAACTACAATAACTACTGAGTACAGAGCATTAGCACTGTCCTGAAGCAAAGAATTTCTGAAGTGCCAGTGTTTTAAAGTTAAATCCAAACAAAATTTGGCACAAGGATGATTCCATCAAATAATCTCCTCTCATATGGAACATGACAAACAAAGAAGAATGGGGCAACAATTGCTGCCCATCTTAAAATATATTCTTGTTGAAAAGCCACTCCTGCTGATCAACATCTGCTCCCCCTGCTTTGCCACATACAGAGTAACTTTCTCTATTTAAACAATTTGATCTGAGAGAAGAACAACAGATGTTCAGTGAATTGCTTTTTCTGTCTATTGGTAATTTGATTTTTAAAAGGAAATAGGAAATACACACTTTTGTTTAAAAGCAAAACACTGGTTCAGCCCCTGCTTCATCTTTATATACAAATTCCACAGATTGGAAACCTGCTGAAAAAAAAAAATAATAATAAAAACTTATGATATGTGTTTTCATGGATTTTTTTTTTTTTGTACCTCCCTTTACATAAGGATATTTGTGTACAGGTACCTAAAGACCTTAAAAAAACCCAAAAAACCCAAACAAACAAACAAACAAAACAAAAACAAAAATAAATGAAAACAAACAAAAAACCCAAAACAAAACAAAACAAAACAAAATACATACAACAAAACCAAGCCAATGTTGTTTAGAAAAGAAAATACTGATATTGATAATTAAATAATTTATTAAAAGTTTTGGTTTAGAATTAAATGAAATTAATGGCAGTAGGAATCTGGAAAGCATCTCCTTACTGTTTCTATAAAATAAGATTTCCCATTCATTTTAATGGGTTTCCTCTCATTAAATGCCTATCCCTGTATGGAGAGAACAAATGACCTGGTCAATTCTGAAATACATTAGTGACTGCCAGACTCTCATAACTGTAGAAAATCATGTTTCTGTGCAGCTACTATGGAAATCAATGTACAAAAGTACATGGTCAAGTTCTTATCTGAGATCATCCCATACCTACTGAGGCCAGAGACTGTCCTGAATTCATGAAGGGATTGTAATTAAATGTAGAGAAATCACTACTCAAGTAGATATAGAACAGTTTTAAGCAATGTGCAATGACTTTCAGAAGACTGTCAACATGATGCTTAAAATAAAATCTACCTGTGTTAATAACTAACACATTATGAAAATGTAATTAATTTGTTTTATAGCAAGTAAGTCTGACACGGAAAATTCTTCTTTGGTGGAAATTTTTAAACTAAACCTAGGGACTTCACTGTAGATTTAGTTACATAAAGTCTACAGTATGTCTCAACTTGCTGTGTTTAGTGTGATTTTAATGCAGCAGATCAAAAGTATTTTTACAGAAAAACTGTAATGAAAATATCTCTGGTATTTGAAGAGTGTAATTTGCATAGCTGTCTTACCTTTTGAACTTGTCTTTCAGTACATAACAATCTAAGCAGTGAAGGGTCTGCTATCAGTATTCCTCATTAAAATAATGAGTTAAACACACAAATCTACCTTCTGGGCAATAACATCCTTTCTGTAAGGTGGGAGGCCAAATGGGAAGGTATTAATTATTTTGCATGATGTCTAATTTTATGTTTGTTATTTAGAATAAAACTTCTTTTCACCATTGACTGGATATTAAGTGTGTTGGAAAGCTTAATAACCTTGTAGATTAAAGGCTTAATAACTTTGGAGAGGAGATAGCATATTGGATCTCATATCGTAGCTCAAACTCGTTATTAATTTTCCACAACTTTTCCTTCATCCTTGTCAGAGAGTAATAGTGTTTGCTTTGCATGTCTCCAGGTGACCTTTTTCAGTGGAACCATTTAAGTGTTGCTGAAAGAAGTCTGAGGTTCTGATCTTTTCAGCTGTGGAATGGTGAGCTGGTCAAAGGCCAACAACTCGCTTTTGCACAGCCCTTTGATGTTAACTTGTGTATTCCCCCCCAAATATCTTTCTAGTCTCACATCTTCTCCCAGCTTAGTTTTTGTGGAATCCTTTTTTGCTCTAAGCAAATGTAAAGAAAATTTTCCTAGCCTCTTTGATTGTATTTCTATTTTCTCTCCTTACAATTTATAATTTTCTTCTCCTACATCATAGTGATTGATGGTTATCAATATGATGTAGAAGAAGGTCCAATTGCTGGCCAAAGTTCTGCATGGGATATTCTTACTTTGTCAGTCATTTTCCATTTAGTCCTGAGAGGCTGGTAATTCACCCTGCTAAGTTTTTGATGCCAGCCTCCATTGCACTGTTTCTCAACATTTTAAGAAGTAATTCTATTTTTCTTGGCTAGTCACATATGTATTGCTTCCCAGAAATTTCTGAATAACCAACTAATTCTTCCACTTCTTAATTTTCCTCCAAATTTTCTTTTGCCATATTAAAAAAAAAAGGCTAGACAGTCATTCTGGAAGGTCTTGCCAGCATGAATGCCCGAGGAGAAACAATATATATAGATGTAGAGACCATATTGTAATACGTTAAAGAGAATTCTGTTTGTAGTTGTGCCCAATTGTGGAGTATCATACTTAATAATTTAAAAATGCACTAAAAATTAAGGGTATAGGAGTAAAACAAGAGAATGTTCTAATATCAGAAAATTGCTCTATACAAGAAGTTCAGTCTGTTCACATCATTAAAAATTAGATGAAGCAATGACTTAATAAGACTTTCCTCACACGAAAGAGACTGTTGTGTGTTTTCCAAGAAAGATTTAGGCTCAAGATTTTAGAAGTGTAGTGTAATCTTCTACTTTTGTAGAAGGTAGTGTAATCTTAAAATGCTTCCATCTCTTGGAGATTTTATTGCCCAAATAGAGTGCCTTTATTAATTATACTCTGGATATATGCCAGTAATTATACCTGTAAGGGAGTTATTATTTGTGCAGTCCGTAAGACTCATTGATCTAATAAATTTGTATTATTTAGTTAATTTTTGTAACCAAAGTAAACACCTCTGTAGGAAATACGGAATGATGTCAAGTATTTATTTCTGATCACTGCATTCTTTGTGTCCCAATCATTTACAATATGGCAAAATAGTCAAGGTATCAGACATTAATTCATCAGCCATTATGTTTTTCAACATTAGCTTTCTTCTCTCCTATGAGAAGAAGCCATTTGATGCCTTAATTCTAAGAATATGGGTGGGCTTTTTTTTTTCCCAAAGTGAAGTTATGTACTAATTTACACCAGTGCCTTTCCAAAGGAACAGTCTGCACATTCTCACTCTGTGGAAACATGAGAGAGCTTATCCTCTGGAGAGAGGAATAACCTCCCTATCATTAACCTGCATGTGCCTCAGGGTAAGAGCATTGCATATGGTGGTTCCTGAAGAGAAACTGATGTGGCAAAGTTTCAAACATTGATGCACCTTGGAATAACTTGTTTGTCTGCTCATGTCTTTAATTTTCTAATTTCAGGAATGTTTTCAAATGCATTTTTTCATAAGCAGTAGGCTGGCTACTGCAATCTTGTGAGTGTGGAGAGTGTATAAAATATGAAAAAAACATTTTTGGTAAAATGAGAGAAAAATATGCTTTTGTGAGTCTATATCAACTAATCTAAGGTGGCACTTTTTTTTTTTTGTAAAACAGAAAAGTAAAACAACTTTCTCTTATTCCCATTTAAACTTAATGAAGTCAATGTAAACGTAGGTGTGACAGCAAGATTTGCTCTTCAATCTCCTGTTGGCCCAGTGGTGCTTCTGGTCTTCATTTCTAATAATTCAAAATTTATACTGATATCTTGAAGTATTTCAAGATATGTGAAGGTGCAAGTAATAATAATAATAATAATAATAATAATAATAATAATAATAATAACTATTTCACCTTGAAATCAGAATAGTACAAAATTCCTTTATATTTTTAAAGGAAACAAAATTTCTTTTGTTTTCGAGAAATACATCCTATTTGGGTACCCGGACTATTCAATTCATATATTTCATCTCTCTGCCTAATTAACTCCTTTTGATTTGTGATTTTTTGAGTTAGAGTACCTTACATCCTTCTTTTATGGCTGAACAATTTCCCTCAGGTATTTTTTTTCCCTTTTAATTGACATAGGTACTACAGATTCAAGATGTTAATATATCTTTATTTTAAAAGGTTAGTTGGTATTTGCTCATAATTGTGCTTTTAGGTAAATTTAAGGCCTTCACTGAAGTCTTTTATATAATTCATTTCAATATTTTCATTAATCAGTGCCCAGGACTTATTCTTTCCAGTCTTGTCTCTTGTAGATGTTTTATCTCTTAAATTATGAGCCTTGATGTAGATTCTCTTGAGCAAAGTCTTATAGCCTAAGGGCATTAGACATTAATAATTTTGAAAACATAGTTTTTTAAAACTGATTTTGAAATTACACACTGATCTCATAGTTTTCAGCATCATACAATAATACATTGTTATCCCTAGTGCGAAGGGAAATTCATCAGTGCCGAGAAAGAATAAAGCAAAGGTCTAAGTTGGAAAAGCATATTTCTGTGACCTTGCCTCAGATTAATTTTTGGTGTTACAATGGCCTCTCAAATGTAAAAAAGAGTTCCTGGAAAAATGCTACAGGTGTTGCAGGAGTTAAGAGCTCATAGGCTTCTTTGTAAAATTTCTTTCTAGGTTTTAAAGAGGTAGGGGGAAAAGTTTATTATCTGGATGGTTCAAGAGATGCATATATCTCACAGTCCACAGGTTTTGTGAAAGCTCCACTGAACAGATTTGGAAATGCATTTTATAAATATGCTTTTTCTTAATAATCTCTGTAACACTATACTATGTAAGAAATATCTGTTTAATTGTTACTTTTTTACAATTTGGAGTATGACTGAGTGTTTTGTTAGCATTTGAATTTCTATTTATAGGCAAGGAATGAAAGTAAACCGTGATTTTAGCAATTGTTTCAAATCAGAAGAAGGGCTTTTGAAAACCATGTAGAATATTTTTTCTGTGATCAGAAAGTTAGTCAAGGCAATCCAAGCCTAGCTTCCTTCATTATGAAGCAGAAAAATTATTTGTTATGCTCCTATGGACTATTTAAAAATATTATTTTTCAAAATGATTTCTAGTAATGTAGTGTAAAACTTCACTTGCCAAAATGTATATTGTCTAATTTTTCTTTACTTTTAAATTTACTTTTTTTTTTTTGCATTTAGGTAGCAATTCTGTTTTCAGATGTTAGCTCTTTAATGTTAATTGTTTGAATGTTTACAAGGATCTAAACTTCTTTGATGATGTCAGTTTTCAAGCATTTCAAATGCAAATAGTCTAATACTGTTGGCACCTCTGTGTAAGCAGCATTTTTTCTAATATAGCAATGGGAAACCAGCTGACCTTTAGATAACAGTAGCAAGGATCTTAATGGCAGAGCAGATAAGGGGTGCTCTTTAAGAGCCCCACTTATGAATCTCAACTGCCAAATCTCTGTCCCATGATTAAGATGAGTCAGTAAAGAAACTAAAATTCATAAATAAAAACAAATATAATTTTTATTGTCAGTAGAGAAGAAATACCTGGATTGCACAGAATTGAAGAAAGGCTTGAAAAGAAATGACTGTTGTATTTGGGGACTCTTTGTCACTTTAAAGGAGGCATGCTCGTTCTGGCCTGTGTGTGAAGCCAGAGAGGTAGTATAAAGATTTTCCAAAAATACTTTGCTGCTGAGGTCCAGTGAGATAGTTGTGGGAAAGACTGATACCATAACATGGCTCATCTTCCTGTCCCATCCAGGAAAACTAGCTTTCAGCCCAGTCAGTATTCAAGGGAACAGCAAATAGTTCCTCTTATCAGTACTCATCAACTCATTCATTTTCTGGAGGGGCAGGAAAAGCACTAGCAACTGCCAAAACTTTTGGGGCACCCTGGTGTGAAAATTAGCTCTCCAGGGTATAAATGCAAAATCTCAGACTCTTTCAACCAAATTAAGAGTTCAGACTAGCAAAGTAATGAACAGTTGCTTATGATTATGGAAAACAAGGTAATGTGTTTTATAGTACAGTAAATTCTCACCCCACATCTTTGTTACACTTTAGCTTTATTAGTATTATAAATTCAAAATTTATTTAGCTGTTTTTCTTTTTCATTTTGATCAAAGGACATTAAAATATTTCTCTTTGCCAATAGTCCTGTGTCTGTATTCCCACACGTACACAGAAGTAGTGTCATTACATTCCCATCGAGCAATGCCCTTATTTACCTCAGATACCATTAGCTGCATGTCTGCTGATGCATTTTGCAAACTCCTTTAGAAAGCATTTTTCAAACCTGTGATTTTAAATTATTTTATGCTGTGCCAGCAATAATGCTTATTCCATCTGCTCCTATAGGTATCCCATTTTTAGCCTTAGTATGGGAGCATCTGCTGCTAACAACTGCAGCCATCAACAAGGACAAATGTGAGGAAATTCTTCCTGCTTCTTCAGCATTAGGAACTTCATTTAAAAAATTCTCAATTATTGTGGCAATTATATCAGTTTTCATGTTGGCTCAATCTCACTCACCAAAGAAATTGTGTATTGCACCTATTTTGACCTCATAAGGAAAACCTAATAGCACCTAAATCTAATGCATAGCAAGAGAAAACGCAAGTCTGATATGAAATCTACAGATGAAAAACCTATATATCTATTCTAAATAGTGATTTTCATTTCAAAACTGATCTCATCTAAGGAAGAGTCACTTAAAGCATCATTAAAGTGCTTTAAGGATTTGGGGAGGGGAAAATAAAAAACTCCTATCAACCAGAAATTAAATACTTTCAAGTATTATTAATTTGCCAAATTTCGTCTTCCCATTTTTCCTTACTAGTTCAATATAAGCACATCCCCAAATTCCTCTCTGTTGTTCTTTGATCTCTGTTCTATCATTGATTATGCTGATTTCTTCTCTTTTTTAGTGTGCTTGCTTAAATTTAAAGATAACCAAAGGTAGATGTTTATGTTCTTTCTAAGCCCCTTTTCATTAATTTTTCTCTGTACCTGTTGGCAATACTAGTGCTTTTAGATGCAGAAATATATTTAGTTAAGGTACTTTTTCTCCTACACAACTAGATATACAAACTTTATAGAAAATATAGTGATTTTTTAAAATTATTTATTTCCAGCATCTAAATGTACCTAACTGCCTGACTCTTACCCTGCTGTTATCACTGCAGTTGCCTCTTGGCCTTACATAAATCTGTTTGAAATATTATTTGTGTTATCCTCAAAGCTTGCTATTAGAATTCTCCTATGAATGAGTAGCATTATCATATTTTACAGCATCAGGAATAAGCTTAGAATTCCTGTTTTGAATACATTTCAAAATTTTGCTCCCAATTATTAAATAATGAATCTTACATCTCATCCAGTTTCCCAGACCCACTACTCTGCAAGTGTTATAACTCTAGCTCTTTTAAACTTATTTTCCCTCAGTTTTCTTATAATTGCTCCCCAAAGTTTCTCAAAAAGTTTACTGTGCTTTACATCAAAGTTTATGCAGTTTGGTAACATTATATGCTTGTCTATATCTTTAAAAATAAGTTTACAACTTTGTCAAACAAAGTGTATGTACCTAATCCTCCCAATTTTAGCACATTTCATTGGAACTTGGTTTTGGTAGAAATACAATTTTGTCTAAAAAAAAAAGCAAAGCATACTTTGGTATTCCTAGAAATTTTCAACTTTTCATCAAGTAAGTGAACTCTTCAAAATCACCCAAATTTAAGGTATTTCATAATTCAAATGTCTGCCCATGACTGTTTCAGCAATCACTTCTATACACTGAATAAGATACAGAAGGCTTGCAGCTGGGACACAAAATGAAGTTGCTTTGACTGGGGTCTGCTTGTGCTCTCTTTCCTTCTTCAGTGTTGGATGGTGGGCCACTGTCTTCAGAAGAAGGCCTCTGATTGCACAATCCTTTTGACATTTGGAGTTGGTTGCCAATTTTTAACATCAAGTTGAAGATGAAGATTACTTAGAAATAGCTACCAGTTTGGAAAGTTTATTGTGAAGTAGTCAAGTGACCAAGGTATGCTTAAGAGAAAAGAAGGGGAAAGTACCAGAAGCAGAAAACTGGATACACAAGTGAGACGGGATCAGCTCAGGAATCATGAGCTACAGGGGCAGAGATCAAAAAAACCCTAGGGGATTCTAATCTGAGATCAAAGAAGTGCTTCAAACTGCTGAGGAAACTGAGACAAGGGAAAGCATGTAGGTGTTTTATCTAGATTTGTATACTTACCCTAATGTCAGAGGTGTAGAGATTTGGTATCCTTAGAGAGCCTGTAAAGCTGTTTGCTGTGGCTATCAGTTGCCCTGAAGAAACAAATTATCTCTCTTGGCTTGTCTTCTTTCTTTTTTGTTGTTTTTTTTTTTTTTTGTTTTTTTTTTTTTTTGTTGTTTTTTTGGGATTTTTTTCTGCATGTAGTCAATCCTAGTCTAACAGTTGCAGTGATCTAAGATTGTGTGGTCTTTGCTCTGTGAAGAGTAATGATGAAGACTGTGTTTCATAAAATCCAGTGGTGGCAGATGGAAACAAGGATACATCAGCACTGTGATGGTTTTTACTGCGGCAAAATCCATGAACACCTTTTTGAGAAAGCTGATTTGACTCGGTATGACTGTGGTAGTCCTTTATGCACAGGTTCCCATCTAGGTGGATGCTACCCCAAGTATTACTACTATACTTCTTGTGGGGGAGGAAAAATTTGAAAAGGTGAAAAGAATCCCAAACCACCAAACCTGGCATTTTATTTCACTGACATCTTACTGAAGCAATTTCCCAGAAAGTTCCAGGGGTGATACAGTGTTTTAATTTTGTCTTTTCAAATAGAATTGTATGAAATTGTTCATTCAGCATGTCCCCAATCTTATTTGAAAACACATATTAAAAATAGAAAAGACCCAAACAAAATATATAGTTTGTAACCATTCTTTTTCTTTGCAGGAGGAGCCCCCAGGAATTAGCCCCCAGGGATTCCAGCATTCATTTTAGCATCTGGTACGTATGAAAGAGAAAGAAACTTGTCAGAACAGGTGACATGAGGATGGAATTCCCTAAATCTGTTTTAGCCTGTGGAGTCACCTTTTGCTTGATAGTAATCTCTCTGTGATTTAGAGAGAGGTTATAGTTTACAGTAGTTTGAGTCCTGACCCAACAACCAGGTTCTCCTTAGTTCTACCCAGTAAAACTGGCTTGGTATTAAGTCCTACTTAAAAGATTTTATGTATTTTTTTCAGAAATCAAGTCACATATATATATGGAATACTGTAAGACACAGTGTTATGTGTGCTTGCAAACTGTATCCTGAAGCTGCAGAGGGGCATGTGTGTAAACTCTGTGCCTTATGGTACATGTCAGCTAGCAGGACCAGCTTAAAGAAAATTTTCACAAATATTTTGTAAGTTTTGGAACATGTAACAAGAAAAAAAAAAAAACCCTTTTCAGTAACATAGCAGCATGGCTTTTTGGGAAAGAAATTAATTTTCTTCACTATTGATCTAATTGACAATACATTTCCACCTTGAAAAAATTATCTAAAAGCCCCAGCAGTATTCTGCATTATTTACTAATAACTGTGGTAGCCTTTTGTAAGTGAGAGGTATTTATTGGAATAGAAAAAAACTCATACATCTAATAATCCACTTATATCAGTCCAATAAGTTAAGAAACGTGTATGTTGCAGTTCATTATTTTATACTGAACCACTGACACTCTGAACTGCTGCAGAGTGCACTTTTAAGGGAACTCTTTTAGCAGTGTCTGAGAAAAGGTGGGAAAATCATCATTTGAGAAAGACGCATCACAATTCTTTGAAAATGTTTTGTTTACTACTAAACTTCTTACCATGTAGATAAGCTTGCACATTTTTTAAAAACTTTTATCTTCTTTTTGGTTCCTTGATAAGCTTGTAATAATATGAAAATTTCTTATAGGAGTTATAATTCCTTTCGATAATGACTGCTTTCTTTGCCACATTACATGGCAAATATGTGAAGCAAAGTTATTAAAAAATCCAAACTAACAGAAATGTACATTCTTAATATTGAAGTTTATTATATCAACACTAAAAAATCCCAGTAGTGGAACTGTTTCCAAAACAGCTCTTTTACTACAGCCAGAAAAATTCCCAGTATCCAGAAACTACAGCTACATGTCTGAAAGAATGCAAAAAATATTTGGAAGCATATATAAAAGTGTTTTCTATAATTATCAAATTATTAAATGATCATCATTAAATATATTGAGTGGTGAGTACCTCACTTTTCAAAATTATATTGAATAGACAATGGTATGATGTTTCAAAGATATTCCAGGAGAAATGAACCCCTTTACACATTTATAACAAGTTTTTGGAAAGAGATCAGAAGTCAAAAAAAGAAGATCAGAGGTTTCCATATTTTAATTCTGTTAAGATAATTATTGTAGCAATAGATTCAGAACTCTCATAGCATTCTGTGAAGAATTCTCTACAAGAATGTTGTTCTCATATTTAAAGTGTTGCTGGATGTACATGAATTTGAAAGTCTTGATATATTGCAGGGAAGTCAAATGGTTGTTGAACATGGCAATATCTGAATTATTGATTGCCTAATCGCCCAGAAGTTTAGCCATCATTACCACTCCTTGTTCAAGAGAATGTATTAGTACAGAAGCACCCTGCAGACTTGGGCCTCCCTTAAATACCTTTGCCTCATTCTACAAAAAGAGTAAGCAGTAAAAATCAACTCTTCAATGATTAAATCCTTTTATTTGACAAGGTGGTCTTGTAAAATCTTTTTGATGTGTGAATGAGTTGCTCAGAATGAGATGCCATTTATGTATTACAAAAAAGATCTTGTTAGTGCATTAATCTGTATCTCTTCCTTTAATAGATAGCATGAAATATATGGAGGTACACTGCTGATGATTGAGTGTTCAGTTTGATGTCTGCAGAAGTACATCATGTGTTAATAGAGAGAGCTGTGTAGTTATTTGGACATCTAAATTTGAGTCATAAAATGCTGAGAAGATAGATGTAAACTTCATAAATTCCTTTTTAATTCTAATTTTTATTAGTATTTTTAGATGATAATATCAGATTTATATGCTATGTATGTGCTTAAAACAATAGACGTGCCCTTTGATATTCTCTTGCTGTGAAAACATTTTACAAAGAGTGTTGACACTATTATTATTTTCTTCAGATAGATATTGAAATAATAAAATATGTTAACCCAAAATATAGCAAAATTTTACTTATGTAAGATGTGGTTTCAGTAATTAAATATCCACTGAAATGGAGAACAAGCCTTTCTCATTTATTCAGCTGTTGGCACGTTAACATTTAACACTTAACTCTTTTTCCATTTTCTGCCTTGAACTTCTTTTCCTTATGCCTTCTGTGTTGAACTTTCCTTGTATTTTTTCTAGTGCCTTCCCTTGCACAGTGCAGCTTCTCAGCTGCTAATTCTTTTGCTATTTTTACAATGTCTTTTTAAATCCTTCTTGTTCTTCATTATACTGAGAAATCAGGAAACATAATATCAAGATACCTAGGACAAATTTAATTTATCCTCCCTCCTCATCTATGAATATATATTAGGTGATGTAGTCTTTAATTAGATGTTTAAATTGCTTTTTTCCATATTTTCCATCTTCCCTCTGTGTGTAGGATAAAGTGGCCAGCCAGTATTTTAGTCCATTACAGTAAATGGGACTACATTAAGTCTCATTTCTAGAAGAGAACTCAAGGTTCCATAACTTGATTTATGTATGTGCCTAAGCCTGACATTCTAGAATCTCAGATCATCTCCCTCAGGTGCTAAAAAAAATCTGAAGCACCAGAAACCTACCTCAGGGAACTCTCTGCACAGTACTGTGGTTTTCAGGGCTTCTGAAGAAACTAATCCTTTGCTTTTATTCTGTAGGGCATATTACCTACAGCCACTTCAACAGACACAAGCTCACCCTGCTTCTGTTCCAAAGGGAGCAAAGCCAGGAGACTGCACAACAAATTGTGCCACCAAGCCTGATCAGCCCTGCTGCAAGGCAGACAACCTCACTTCTGAGGAAGGACAGAAGATTTCCACTGAAACCTTCGCTGAAGTTGTCAAGATGTGATTGGACACCATGCTAGATAATCTCATCCAAGCTCTCTTCCCATGAAGTGTTGGACAGGGTGATCCTTTTAAGGTCCCCTCCTACCTGGGCTGTTCTGTGATTTTGTGATCCTTCCAAGCTCTCTGCCTTTTTCCCAAGGTCACATGACTCTTGGATGGCTCAAGGCACTTCATCTTGTGTTTGCATCTGCTGAGGAACAAGATAGCTTTTAAATGCCAGCATTATACTGTGCAAGTATTAACTCTGAGAGCTGACTCTGCTGTGGGGCTCAGCAATTCAAACTGTCTTGGTTTGGTGTCCAGGTGCTCAATTCCTTCTTCTTTGAAAATGTAACTCTTTTTTCCCCCTCTGATTGAAGAGAAATCATGAATTATGCTATCAGCCTTTGCCTTCTATAAATACTAATTCTGGAGATGGGGAAAGATTTGTAGTACACACTTTAGTTTCAGGGTTTCTGAATTCCTGTCCTTGCTGAATGCTTTTACACACAGCAGTCTAAAACATCTAATTCTCCCTATGCATTTTTTGAGGATATTAAATACAAATTCAATTGTCTCACAGAAGCTGCAAGCAAAATATCACGCACAGTAAGTAGGAGTTTGCAGAGAAACAAGAATCCTTCTAAAACCCCCACCTAACAATATTCAAATGAACTATGTTGCTTGGCCTGTTCAGCCATTTCTGATATTTTTCTGATATTTCTATCCAATAACTTTCTGAAACTCCTCCATGTACTGTAAAAGAAACAAAATAATGATTTTTGACCCAGTGGAAGAAACACATGATTGTTAATGAAAATGGATCTAACATGTTTTGGACATTTAATTAATGAAAATATTTTAGTCTATTATGCCCTCATACTCTATGGAAAACACTGGGCAGATGCATTATGAAATCCAAATATTAACATGGTATCTAGGAAAAAAAAATCTTACTGATTTTAGGGAAACATGGAGAGTAAGATAACATCATTTTACCGAAATAGGTTGTCCTCAGCTTTTGGAGCTGAACACAAGATTCTCATTTCAGGAACCACTCTAAAGGTATATTTTAAAGAATTTTAGAAAGAAAAGCATAGAAATCCTCTCAGAAAGCTTCTCTCTGCAAGATGACCTTTCAGAATGGAAAAAGGTTAAACATCTTAGGTAATGCTGTGAACCACCTTCTGTTTCCACAGGACATGTTCTCATTCAGGAAGTCTGATGCTAATTACTTTGATTCAAAGAGCCGGATGAGCATATCCTTCCAGTTTGGGAGATATGCATCTGGTGGTAAGAAGGGATTCTGCTAATGCTCAGGTAACAGCTACATGGGAAAATATCACCACTCATTCTTCTGTTTAGCAAAACTTATTACTCGTGTGTGAATCACAAATAAATGGAAGAGACAGAACGACGTTTTAACTCTTTATCTTCTTTTTTCACAAGTTTGTACAGGAAAATTTTCTGGGGTGCTGGATGTTGTAAAATAGGAAAAAAAACACAGCAACGCAAAAAGGAAAAACAAATGGATTTTCTTGATACATTTGCTGGTGATTTGAATGAAATTAACTTGCTATGCCAAATCCAAAAAATGTGAATTTGTTCCACAAGATCTTGCAGCTAACCTTGAAGAATTCCACTGTGAGATGCTGGTAATAGAATCGTAGAATCACAGAATCATTGGAGTTGGAAAGGTTCTCTGGACATCATTTAGTCCAGCCCCTGATGCCAAAGCAGGTCTGTCTGGAGCAGGTTGCACAGGATTAGGTCCATCCCAGTAATTGTCCACCTCTATATTCTACCCAGTCCTTAGTGGACTGAAATGAAATGTATTCCTATGTCACCATAGGTCTTAGAAGTTGCCATAGTACAGTAGTAGTATAGTAGTAGTAGATATATAGCAATAGTAACTTGAACCATTGTGCTCAAAAAAATGTAACTCATGTGCAATGTGCAGTTTTGCCAAGAGCAGGGCTTTTGTAAGTTGCTGAGTTTCTCTTGAAAACAAAGTACCTGCAGAAAAAGAGCACAATCTGTTCTTTGTATCCATGGTGGATGGAATCAAAAATGATGGGCATAAACATCAAGGAAAAGTCTGGTTCCAGTTTGCGGAAAAATTTTTATCGCTGAGAAGAGTGAAACGTTAGAGCAGCATAAAATCTAGATTCTTAAAGCTATGTAAGTAGAGGTGATGAGAGATGGTCTTTGGCCTCTTAGGATTCTTTTCTACTTTAACTGTAGCTTTGTATATGATATTCTTAGTGTGACATGGTTCCAGATTTCAAAATTCCGGGAGAAAACCCATGAGTTTAAAAAATAAACAACATATTTTTAAGAAGCAAAATGGTGATGAATCAAGCCAACTTCAGAGTCACCCAATGTTTTATAAACAATTATCAATTTTAGGTATAATATTTTTGTGGTCTTCATTATATTTAAATGAAGGTGTGATGTTATTTTTATTTTTATGGTTAGGCATACATGTCTGAAAAATTCTATTTGAACAGAGTCAGTCTTCTTCCTGTACATCCATCTATTTTCAAGTCAAATTGCCTGGTTTTTATTACCTATTTGTCTGTCTCAGAAAAGGCAACTGGGAGTTTTATGAGCTTTAACTAAAGAAGCAGAAGCACAGAAAACATTCACATAGGTACCTTTGTTTCTGAGACTGTTGTTTAAATAGTCAATAAGCAAAACAAAAATTAAAGGCTTTGTTTATAGACTCAACTCACTTTGCTTTGAACATAGGAAGCTTCACAGAACACATAGAAAAATGCCTAAAAGGATGAGAAGATTATTTTGATGAGAGTCATGTCGGAAGATGAAGAAACCCATTCCTGAAGATCAGTCTAAAAGCTGCCTGCAACGGCCAAAGTAATGTGGATGGAATTAATCAATTCAATTAACTGTAATTCCTAGGTTGCTTTACTGTAGGAACTGAGCTGCTGTACCTTTGGGCAGCAATGATTCAGTGGAAAAGAAATGTTGTCTTGTTAAGTGACATTTCTCTACATTTTCTTAGCAAAATTGAGGCCAAGCATGGCACAGCTGATTTTCTGAATCAAACAGTTTCACTGAACTGAATAAAAATCTCTTCTGCCTTCTGCTAATTAATTTCAGTCAGCAGATGCTTTAATTTCTTAAATATAGTCTCTTGCTCATCTTCTGAATGTTCCTGAATTCATAATACCTTCATTTATCTTGTGAAAAGCAACCTGGAAATAAAATTAAGTTGATTCTTTTAAACAGAAAATAAGAAATTTATCATAATTCTGTTAGTAAAGCATTCATACAGCACTTTCTGCAATTCATTAGAAGTTGGTGCTGAGATGGTGAGAGATGAAAAAAATAAGAGTGCATTAATGATTTTATTTTTGTCTAGAAATCTTTTAAAATTATAGGATTACTATCACCACTCCGTGAAGGGTAAATGACAGCATCAGCATTACTACTGGGATATTTTTGAGGGGGTTAAGTCTTTAAAAAAACAGTCTCAGGAATAATTTTAATATATTTTTCTACAGTTTTTAGTATGTAATTTATCTATTGTATGCCAATCCTGGACATGTGTTTAGACAATACTGATGTCCTTAAATTATTTATTTAGCTATTCTATTTTCATCACAACTAGAAACTAATGACTTAGATATCTATAGCTCACCAGACAGAGCTTTTAGTAGAGCTTTGTTTCATTTAACTTCTGGTACACCTCTCCAGGACAGTGTGAAAAGAGTTCTTCTAATGTTGTCTAAGTAAACCTTTCAAAGGTGGAATTTTCCTTACTTCTTATTGCTTGAAAGACAGAAAGTTTGAAAAAAAATCAGTAACTAAATATTTAGCAAAATGTTAGCTTAAATGTTGTACCTGGTATTGTTTTTCATTTATTCCATAAGATGCATTGTAGGTATTTGGGAGTATTGTAAGTATTATAACTTAAATAAATTAATCCATAAGTTTGGCTTATGATGCAGTATTACCTGAGCATGCATTCCCAGTAGGCACACATGCACGCCCACCCACCACAAATACTCATGTGCACACAGCCAGCCATGCACATAACCAACAGGCATGCTCAGCACTCACACAAACAGGACACACAGCCTCAGCTGGCTCCCCTCTCTGGCTGAGCAGGGTGGAGCTCTGCTAGTGGGAGTATCTACAGGGTGGATCTACCCAGCAGCTGAACTCAGATATTCAATCAAGCCAGCAGTGGACCCTGGCTCCCAGTAGCCTCAGCTGCTGCCAGTGGGATACATGAACCCCTGAGTCTGCAGGCCCACTCCAGCTGCTGCTCCAGATGCATGTCTACTGTCCAGCTGATCTCAGCCTCAGAGCCCCACAGACCCTATGTTCCCAGACCCCACAGTCCCTCTGACAGTAGGGACCACCCTAGTCCCTCCCATAGCCAGGTCCTCTTGTGGTCTCACCCTTGGAAACACACCACGCCTGCCTTGCTCCCAGTCCATGTCCCATACTTGCAGCAAGTCCAGCTTGTCCAATGCCCTGCTAGTCCTCACACACCCACTTGCACACCCTCCCTCCCACCATGGGCACATGGGCTTGGGAGCACTGATCCCTTCCCAGGGGTTGGTCTTGCTTTCACTTGGGTTTTCACAGATGTTATACCCAGGCACATGAGCCCTTCATGCAGAATATGAACAGGCAAGTCCACTGATCACCTACTTTTTATGCTCTGCCTGCTCAGTTACCACTTTATCCCTTTATTTTCCCAGGCTTCTTCCTGCTTCAAACCCCATTGATCTTTCCTTTTCCCTACTGAGTACAATGCTAAACCATAATGACTTATGACCAAGGCTATTTTTCCAACACCCATGGTTCTACTGGGTGGGACATGTGTGGGTTGCTCAGATGAAGATAACAATTTAGTGCAAAGCTCTGGTCTGTCTGTCATTGCATCATCATGACTAGGTGCAGCAGTTGCATGAGATGAGAGGGTGCTGCTAGGATGGTGTGTCTGGTAATCAGCATTTTCCTGAGAGAATGAACACAGCCACTCATAAACTGCATCTCTGAGATATTGTGTGATTAATTTACTCTGAATGTATTATGTTAGAAAAGTGAGGAATCTTCAAAGAAATGGTCTACTGGACATGGAGTCTAGAAGATTGGATACCAGATACAGGGGATGAAGGTATCACCAGAGTGGTTATTTTGTTACAGACATGTAAATCTGTTCCTATGTCTTCCAATATTAATGTTCTCATATTCTCCTGTTTCTTTAGAGTTGTTTTCATTTATCCACAGAAGCAATGCTTTCAAGAGAGGATTCTGGTCTTAGCCATACCAAAAAGAGGTGTGTATTTTCCCCGAATTTCTGGGTAAGGCTTTAGCTACTGGTTCTATTAAATTTAGTTTAACCCTAGATGTTTAAACCCAACCTTGTTACCACCATCGGTGCCTGGCCACAAAAGCACTGTTATACACTTGTGAAAATGAATGAGCAAATGAATCTTGAAACTTGAAAGGCAATTATTACATGTCCTCAAGGATTATGTCAAGAATAGTAAAGAGTCCGCTGATACTTCATTGTATTAATAGTCTTATATTTTTTTCATGATACTTTAGAAATTAAATGTGTTGACACTTCACCTTTTATTCAGCTAATCCTACTCTGTAAAATACTGTTTTGATATCCAGCCAGACTGCCAAGCAATCCTTCATCATAACTTCACTCATGAACAATTTATTATTTTACCTGTGGCAGTATTGTAAAATAACAAATTATTTTTAAAAGAGCCTTGATCTTTGTTAAGACTGTCTCAGCTCCTCTTATTAGCTTGTCAGCTATAAATTGTGGCTGCTCAGTGTATGGCCATAGCTCTCAAGCTCACATTGACTCAGCATCAATCAAATATAACTATGGTTTGGCTGTTATTTACAAGAGTAACTTCCTTGCTCAGAAATTATAAAATTGGTTTCCATGCAAAACATTTATGTCAGATAGACATAGAAAAAACAATGAAGGTTTTCCTCTGGGAAACAGATAATGATCTGATATCCATACTAATCTTTCATGAAATCTGCTGATCTTTTCTTCTGACTAGCTTTAAGATGCACCTAAAGACCTTGACAGAAGAAAAGAGAATGATTCTTCATTCTTGTCCTTAGATGAAATCTCAGCTAATAGTCTATCCTAAGAGAAGTTCCAAGCATAGATTCCCCTTTTTGTTGTTAGTGTGTATTCCCATTGTTAGGGGAGCTGTTAGGAGGCAGAGGAAGTGGTATTAACCAGTGAAGTGCTTGTATGTAGTCCTGTGTCTGAGGCTTGGACATTGCAGAACAGGACTGCAGACATTATCTGGGTATACTGGCAGCATTAAAGGGAGCAACTTGTCTGGAACATAGACCATAACTGATATTGTCAGAACCCAGATGTCAAATAATGAGTTATGGAAACAGATACAGAAAATAGAAAAAGAGGATCACTGAGAGTAAGTCTGTGACTGCTTGCTAAAATTCACGAAAATGGGAATTTCAGTCAATTTTAGGTCTCCTAATTACTCTTTGGTGATCCTGTTGTATGAGTTAGCCAGTAAGAATATTATGAACTGTGTTTGGTACTCCATCTTTTGAAAGTAGCTTTTTGCTACTGCTTTCTACTCTTTTGCTACTTTGAAATTCAACTATTGATCAAGCTGATATAAGCAGTCAGGGACTGAAACTGATAAGGAATAGAGCACTCAAATTACTGCGCTATCAAATTGTGAGAGGCAGGCAACATCACATCTTCTAAGGTCTGCACTGGAGGCTTAATTGTTTTCAGAAGCTATTTAGGATGATGTAAATCACATAAGCCTACAAAATATTGTATTATCCAATTTCATATCACCACAGCTGCTGCTAGGAGAGAGCTGGATGCTGATTTCTTTTCATTGTCCATTCATTTTCTCATTTTCTTTTCCCTTCTCCCTGTGCACATACATGCAGTCAGGTGTGATCTCTGTAACTTCTCTAGGACTGTAAATATTGCCTCTAGCATCACCTTAGTCTGTAACTGCCTGATGACAATAATCTTTTTTTCAGGTTCCAAAAGACATAATTTTGAGAGGGCAGAAAAAAGGTGTTGGGAACTGTACATTCCACCAAGAGGTTGGAAAGTAGTGTCTGAATCTTTCCTACTTGCTGAGTTTGCAATGAAATGAATGTTGATGTACTGTGTTTTTAATAGTTAGGCTACTTAAAGCTTTGAATAAGTTTTTATTTTTATTTATGTTAAGTAGATCTATCTTAAATTCTAGTTATAAGAGCAATTTATAATGCCATTCATTCTTAAGTATTCACATTGACCTCTAGACCCAGTGGAATGAATTCTAATAGCTGAAGAATAAATAAAGTTATATATAAATTTCATAGCTTGTACTACATTATAATTGCTGTATGGAAAAAAAAAATTGAGTATTTTGTACTTGCATTTCCCTGGTTGAATTTATTAGGCACAAGAGATAGGTGTGTTTCATTGCATAGGAAACAAATGGCATATGCAATGAAGATCAATCACTAGTTTGCTTTACTAAAATGTATTTTCACAGACCATGAAAATATTTAATAGTGAATATGGTTGCTTTACTAAAATATATTTTCATAGACCATGAAAATATTTAATAGTGAATATGCTACGTTCAAAACCCAGATAACTATTATGATGATAATAACACAAGATGCATACTCAAGAGGACGACAATGGCGTTAGACAGAATTTTAATTCTCATTCCTTCTACATGTTAATATTCCTCTACTGTTGTTTTATAGCACATATTTATAGCATATATTGTCAATTTTATATTTTATAACAATATTGGATTAAATGAGCAATGAAAGTCACAAATAAAAAAAAATTGATGTTGATTCTTGCATCTAAATTTACTTGCTATGCCAAGGTTTTTGTAGAATAGCGATAGCAATATTTACAGTGGAATATATCTCACCTATTAGTCTTTAAATCTACTCTATGTAAAATTTCTAGACTTCCTCTAGAGTTAATGGAAAGGGATGAGCACACTCACCTGAGCCATATTTTTTTATGTTCCTATATTTACAGAATAGAAGGAATTTGTTTCCAAAATGAGCACTAGAAAATCATGGACCTGAACTGAATTCTTAGTTTTAAACACCTACTATATTTCTTAGTTTTCAAATATGCTGACCCAGCTCCGAAATACCAAATATTATTATAAATTATGCAGCTGTGCTTTAGTTTCTACTGTTTGGATATATAGAAAAATTCTTATGGAATGAAATATTATCATTTGAAATTACACCATTAGAACACCTGCCAAATATATCTCCAGCTATTGAGTTATTTGTTATGAAAACATACATTTTGCTTTCTGTGTATTGTGTATTGGTGACTATTCTTTAAAAGCAAAATATAATGGCTGAATTCTTATTAAAGCATAAAACTTATTTTGAACTGGGAAAGATACAGATATGTGTTCTATAAGTAATTATGCATGAAACTCAAATTGTGGCGTGGGAAAATACTTTTTTCAATATAGCAGATGCCTTTCAATGTCTTCAGGGGAAGTTAAATTATTTTACTGACATCAAAAGAATGTAATTA
Source organism: Urocynchramus pylzowi (assembly GCA_013397555.1). Lineage (NCBI taxonomy): Eukaryota > Metazoa > Chordata > Aves > Passeriformes > Fringillidae > Urocynchramus > Urocynchramus pylzowi. The sequence continues at coordinate 99,314 of VZRH01002546.1, forward strand.
AACACCTATGATGGCTAAACAAAATAATAGCAGGTAGAGGCTTCTTCACATTACATGAAGTAACTCACAAATTGTTTGGGCATTTCCGCTGACAGCTTATATATGAAATTTGATCTGGACTAATTAAAATCTGTGGTGAAAATAACACATACATTTATTCCACATTAGAAAAATTAAAATAATTAACAATTGATCTCTAAGTGTGGGCTTGCTACTTTCAGCAGCTTTCTAGTATAAAATGTGATGTCCATCTACTAAGAAGTGCACTGTAATTGAAAGCACAAATAAAAACACAGAAGAGAGTCTTATATGGCTAACCACTTCTGCTAGACAAGATTCCTCAGAAGAAAAATTCAAGTAGAGAAGACTTTTAGGAGCCAAAATTTGTTTATCTAAAATTTTAAGGCCTGAAATTTTGATTATTCAATTAATAGTAGGTATAGTTCCCATCTTTAACTTATTTGATCTTTTAATAACCATATTTCATTGTCTCTTAATTTTTAGTTTGTCTCTAAATGTACTCTCATTCATAAATCCACTCTGTGAGTACCTAACCTGGAATGTGAGATGCAACTTCTCCTTACTACCAAATATTTAAAGAAAAGAACTATGTGTAATACAAATTATTCAAATACCTAGCTTTTAGGTGGCTGAAGTTATTTAAGACTGGCATTGCTGCAATATGATTTGAAAACATACATCTTGTCTACAACAATTACTTGACCAGCTAGCAAGCACCACAGGTTAATAGAGGTGCCTCTTTTCCTGTATTAGCATGAACTCTTCATTGGAGAGGTACTAAAATTTCTTCTGATACATGGTCATTTCCCCAATTTTTTTTTGGTTTTTTTTTATTTTTTCAAGTCTTTAAACTTCAGATATTATTCCCTTTTTAAATCTGCAACACCAGAAGAATGCAAATCTTTCAACATTTTCTGTTTCTGAAAACAGACAGAAGATGCTTAGAGAAAAACTATATATGGAGTGGTTGGGTGCAAATTCTTTCTGCCTGTCTTCCTCTCCTCCCCTCCCAAGGCATCTATTGGTAAATAAGCAAGGGATTTTCCTTTGGCTCAGTTAAAGGGTTCTGATTTCGCAAAAATTATTTTGTCATGCATTACAAATCATTTTACCTAGTACTGTTTGAAGAGATTCAGAATCAAATAATCAATTCCTTGGTTTTGAAGGCTTTGAAAGCAATGCAGAGATGTAGATCTGAATCTACTCTATACTAAAGACAATACACTCCTTATTTCCTACAAAGAAGTGTAGTGGTTTATGTTTTTTCATGAAGTGGAGGAAAAGATATAAAAGGGCAGCTGAAAAGAAGATCCATGTCATTAAACAAAAGGAAATAACATTTATCAAGATACTTATGTCTATTTAGGAAGTATGCTGAGAGTGTGCTTTTGTGCATGCTGTGAAAAAAACCCCAACATATTTTCTTGCATTTTCTTATGTCGCATTGTAAAAATTCAGCTGTAAGTTATACCATGATCTCTTCAGTTTACTCCCAGTGTACATAGAGAAAACACATAGTGACTATAGATTTTGAATAGTAAAGCCAAAGCCTGGAGAATTAATGACCACTATAGTAATGTATTACAGACAAAATCCTGCAAAATTGTAGGCCAAGTCCTGCCAAATATCTTCATCTCAGCTGTCAGACCATATAACAGGAAAAGTTTTGTGCTTCAACTGTATGCAGCAAGTTCTGTCTGGATTATGCTAATACAGAAACACTTGCCTATCCCACTTTTAATACCAGCTTCAAAATGAGATTGCTAGTGTGATTGGTTTTATGGGAGAGTCATAAACCTACAGGCATATTACTGATATTGTTTATGTCAAGGAGTCATGAATTCAGACATGAAAGCAAAGGAATTCTCATTAGCATGAATATTTTAAGAAGTCACTTTAAGATGTCAACATTAACACTGCATTGAAAAGATCAGTATTATGGCAATAATTATCTTTAAGGTGTTAGCTTTAAATTTTATCAAAAGGCATGCATGTTCAGACATTTTTCTCATCAATGAAAAAAGACTGATTAGAAAGCCAAGCAAAAGTGACTGTTTGGAGAAGAGACAGCTGGAATTTTTTCTTTTTAAATCATTGAATTCTGAAACCAAAATTCTTTAGTAGCACACAGAACTGAGTCTGCACCATCTGGGCCCTCATTATGTCAGCAGAAAACATTTGTGTGTATAACATTCAGTGCAAGGGAATATTGTATGTTCAATATCAGCCAGCCTGTGGCATACAGGACGTAGGAAACAGACTTTAGCCAAATTACATAAAGGTTAAAAAACTGTCCTAGGACTTGAAAACCAAGTCATTTGTATCGACAGATTACTGCTCAACCTGTGTTACCTGAACTCCTCTGACAAGGTATTGATACAACTGTTGAGTGTTAATTTGTGACTCTATCACAGCTTGCTATTGGCAATGTACACTTAGAGTTTTTAAATTACAGTTTTTAAGTGATTGTTTGACAAAACCCTACTGCACATGCAACGGGGATTTTATGTTATAGAGAATAGTCTATCTACTATACAAAACAAAGAACAAGGGAGAGGTTGGTAGAGGCATTCACATGTTTAATGAACTTGTGTTATTTTAGGTAATCTACTCAGAATGACAAGAGCTGGTCTCACATGGCTAATTCTAAAACATCGTAGAATTTCTAAGTATCTTTCCTTCTAAAAATTGAAACCTAAAGCATGGTCATAAACAACACAATGGAATGCTAACATGATCCTCCTTCTGACAGGTAGAGAGAATTGCAAGAAAAATTAAAAATAAATACTGGCACAGTTGTAAGCGATCTTATTGCAGAATTTGAATCATTCAGGCTGCATTGGACTGCTGGAGATCCCCCCTCCTGCTTAAAGCAGGATCAGCTCTGTGGTCAGACTGGGCTGCTCACATCTTCATCTAGTCAGAGAAGCCTCAAAGGACAGAGAGAGATTACCTGAGCTTTCCAGGCATTGTGTTAGTTACCCTTGGTTAGTGCCACAGTGATTTTTTTCCGTATGTAAAGGTGGCATCTCAATTTTCCTTTTTTTTCTGCCATGCCCATCAGTAGGGAGTCTGGGTTCATCTTGTTGATAATCTGCCCTTAGGTACTGGAAAGATGCTATTAAGTCCCCACAAAGCCTTCATGCCTTCATGACAGGCAAGTTCTTCTCTCATCCTCTTCCCTCATCTGTCATTATGCTCCAATAAATCACATTTACAAGGTGCATAGAGAATGGAAGTACAAAAGTAAAATATATATGTAATGATTTAAAAAGATCCTATCATAAAGGCAAAAAACCATAGCTAAATCAGATAGTAGTAAGAAACTTCGCACGACTGACATTTGGATACTACTTTAAAGCATTTTACTAGGTGCTGTCAAGCTTGCTATCAGTCCATTAGAAAAGAGATTCTTATCAAAACCAAAGAAATGGAACTAAACAAAAGGCCTCAGCATTTAGAGTGGAAATGAAGAAAATAACAAAAATAATAAGTGGAAGATGGGAGAAGCTAATGCTACTGAACATCAAACATAAACTAAGAAGTATGGGAAACTATTGACAAAGATTAAAAGTACTAAACCAAGGTTTTGGTAGAAAGTATAAAGGCAAGTAAGGTAAGGTAAGTGTACAATAAGAAATAAAGGATATTCATACTAAGTTATCACTCATTTTCTTAATACATATACACTGGAAAAAAATTTGCTGATAAAACATTCAAGGGATCTGCTCAATACCTGTTGAACAACTAAATAAAATTATCTGCGTATTTACTGGCACACCCATCCAACTTTGATTAAAGGCAAAATAGAAAGTACCTAAAATTAGACATCATTAACAAAATACTTGAATGGGGTAATCTAATAAATACCAGTCAGAATGGATTTATAAATAATGACAGTCATATATATGTACTGATACTTCTCCCTATGAGCTAAAAGTGTGGTTTCTAAAGATATTGATGCATTGTCTGTGGAGATTTATGATTAACTGTGGCATTATATTTTCATAAGGCTGATTGATGTGAGAGCAATACCAAGAGCTCAGTGGCTTATAAATTACAGACCTGCAACTGCTGGCATTTCTAACAAGATCTTACATGAACTTATTCTTAGTTCAACACTTTCAACATATTTTATCAATTATGTGGTGTGAAATTACCACTAACAGAGCTGTAAACATGACAACAGTAAACACAAATGAAACACTTGAAGACAAAGCAATGCCATATAAGAATTTAAATCATTTAACAACCTGGATGCCATCAAAACATTTGTGTGAAGCACAACCAAGTATGAGGTTGTACTTCTGGATATAAAAGTCCTAGAGGTAAGAGGAGAATATAGTCACCCAATATAGATTCTGTGATTCTGTGTCACAGTGAAAGCACATACTCATGAGAAGAGCTCAGGCAGCTCCTGGATACAAAACTCATGAAATTTATTGCAAAGAGAAGCAGGATATTTTATATCACTCCCTTTGGCACTGTGTCACTGCAATACTGCAGCAAATTAGGGAATTACTGGTTCAAAGAGGAAGTTGAAAACTCAAAATTTTAGAAAAAGCCATGACAATTCTAGGCTGATGCAGTTTTTATCTCCTATTAGAGAAGACAGAAAGATGATGTGACAGTATAGTCTTTCCTGAAGATAACCTCTTCATGATAAATAATAAATCTGTTCATGCTCTTCATTCCAACAGCCAAATCAATATTTAAAAACAAGAATGGAATAAAATAATAAACAAATGTCAGTATTGACAATAATTTGTCAATGGAAAAGTTTACCAAGATATTTTGTGGATCTTTTCTTCACTTGAAACTTTTAAACTGAGGTTACATGTGATAGAAAGAGATGCTGTAGCTCATCTATAGCTTTTTGACAGGATGCAGTAACTGACTCAGGTAATCCTCACAATTTGTCAAATGGGACAGGTTAAAGATGAGCAAAAAAGTCTTTCATAGCCTCAAAATCAATTTAATATGATGATCCAAGGTAACAGGTCCATATGGTCCATTCATTTAGATGAAGATGTTGATCTGTGCTGTTTGTGGAAGGAGTGCTCTTTCCTGTTCCATTGCCAGTTAAAGTAGCTTTCTGTCATGTTTTGATACTGGTTGCTAAATGCTAGAATAAGCTTACCAAATAGCAAAGCTGTAAATGCTGTGCCTGTTGCCTGTCAAGATATTCAGGGTGTGCCTTCTCTGTTACTGATAGCCCTTTCTTTGTCAAGCAGGCTGATGTAGGAATAGCTGACAGGGTTTTCTGGAAGTTAGATTTGGCACATACCGACTTGATTGCACAAAACATAGTCTTATGGACAAGTTAAGAACTATAATTTTGCTGAATGATTGAAAGAACAAATAATACAGATTTTGAAGCTTCCTCTAGGATTTTTTTAATGAAGTGTGAGAATGTTTGTTTTTTCTAGCTGGTTCGATTTTGAAAGATTGTATCATCTTATAATAATTCCTTGCAACTGAAATTTCCTATTCACTAAGGGATAATTAATTTTCTTTTGTAAAGCAAGTTCCTTAAAGTATTTGCTTTAAAGGTGGCTGTTGCCTACCATTGTTTTGTAATGAGGTTAAGCTTCTCTTCAAGTCAGATGGTGAGTCTAAAAGCATAATAGCAGTATTTTGTGTTTTTAGTTTAAGTGAATGTAAAAACATGTGTGAATTAAATATGACAGTGAGTAATAGCAGATAATTGTGAGAGTGCAAAAAAAACTTCTAAGAGGGGAAAGGTGGAGTTTTACTAGTTAATTTTTCCAGCAAATTTAAATAAACTAAAAAGGAAAGAGGGAACACTGCTTTAGATCAGTCATAATCACTAGTGCACTCCATAGACTAAAATGACTGTTACAATGTGGAATCTCTAAAAAAAAAAAAAAAAAAATCCATATAAAATATACTTTTTCAATATGAATTTGTTTAACAAGTCTTAAATATTAATCTTTGGTTATAATAAAATAATATGTTGCTGTGCTATGAACATTTTTTTCCTTCTTAATGAATAAGGTCAGAGCTGTGCTTAAATTTCCCAGGACAACTTGTACTGCATTAAATATGGTATACCAACAATATTGGACAACAGCTAACAAATATACTTCATAGACTTATATAGTTTTGCTTTCACCCTACTTTGTAAAAAATTAAGCTCCTGTGTATTGGGTTTTCATGACCAGCTTTTGGTGTTGGGAGAATACAAGGGTGGCTTCTGTGCGAGTCTGGCAGAAGCTCCTCCCCATGTCCAAGGGAGCCAATGACATACAGCTCCCCCCTAGCCAAGGACAGGTACCTCAGCATAGAGGCAGCACCTCTGGGATGACAGGTTTACAAAGGGGTAAAACTTCTGGGAAACAGCAGCTGGAGAGAGGAGTCAGACTATGTGAGTGAGAGCACCCTGCAGATAACAAAGTCAGGGAAGAAGGAGGGGTAGGTCAGGGGTAAGTCTTCCTGCACTGCTTGGAGGAGGTGTTGCAAACTAGTAGTAAGGCTAAGCCCAGAAGAAAGAAAGGGGTGAGAAAAGAGTGTTAAAAGATTTGGGTTTATTTCTCATTACTCTATTCTGAAATGCTAATGTAAAACAATTAAGCTAATTTCCACAAGTCAAGGCTGTTTTGCCCATGACAGCAATGGGTGAGTGATCTCTCCCTGTTCTTATGTTGAGCCAGGAGCCTTTGGTTGTGATCTCTCTTCACCACCCTACTGAGGAGGGGAGGGATAGAGAGGCTTTGGGAGGCAGGCACCTGGTGTCCAGCTGGGGTCAACCCAACACAATCTTGCTGGGGAATCATGTATGATTTTGTACTATTGCTAGTAAGCTGAAGTATGACAGAATTTGATTATAGAAAACAGAAAAAAATTGAGGGGATCAAGAGAGATGAGATGTTGAAAAGCATTTTAGAGCATAAGGATTTGTATTAAATGAGTAATATCACTAAATGAAAGCAAGGTTAGTGAAATACATGTTATCTTGAAAATTATTCAATATGTATATATGACTAAGTGCTCCTAGGTGAATGTCCTGCTGATTCAGGGAATAGCAATCAATATTTGTGACCTGAAAGATGACCCTTGAAAAGGATGTTGCACAATGATATATGTATACAAAGAAATTTAATAATTTGTTATTTGCTGCTTTGTGGTTAGCACATGAACTGAATGTATGACGATAAGAATTGCTGGCATCTGACTGTATACTTAATGTATGGATAATAGCCAGCTAAGAAGGGCTTGCTAAAACTGTGAAAGAAGGCAGTAACTACTGGAAAACTCTACAATGGGACTAAAAATGTATTTGCCTGAGGAAACAGGATATTTTACTCTTTGCATTCCAATCACCTTATTTTGGGCTTTGATAACCAATACCAGTGTTATGCTTGCTACCTCTGGTACACTTTATTTAAGAATCTCAGCCTGATCTCAAGGCAAGCCTTAACAAGCATTAGACACTGAAGCACAGTTACAAGCAGACTTGTTTGAGGTAAATTACTGACTGTCCCTTCTTATGTCTGAATTACAGTGGAGTTCCCTGAGTGCTCAGATTGGTGAGTGCATACCTGCTACATATAAATGCAGCATTCTATTTGCATACTTTTGCACCTGCCCTTTCCTGGGACTTCTCAACAGGTAAGTCTTCCATTCTCATGAAAGTGCTTTATTAAAAGAGTATTTTAAAAGCTATTGTTGGCCTAGTTGCCCAAAACACATTCAATGTTGGCCTGAATTGTGTGGATGTTTATGGATGTGCATATGATGATTTTGAAATGGTTTAAAACTTGCTCCATTTCAACACAAAAGAATTAATACACTTCAGGCTGATGTGTTTAAACTCACTCCAGATATTCCTGCTATGTGTCATACTCTTTGCACACTGGTGTTGGGCAAGTATTTCTGTTTGTTTTCTAAAATGACAGTAGTTCTTTTGTAGATAATGTACAAACACTTCTCTTGAAGATAAGTTTCTCCAAGATTGTAAATGTTTATTTTCTAGGCTAACTTCCTCCCAACCAAATTAGTTCCAAATAAAAATGACTATCAAATACAAGATGTTTTTTTAAGGTGGTATAATTTACTTAAGCTGAGTGGGTGAAGGTGCCTATGCCCAGTTAAAAATTATTATTCTGTGAACTGCTACCTACACAGTATATGACTTTACAGCAGACATTTTTGTTGTAATTGCTCTCATCAGAACAACACTCAGTGTAGCATGTATCAGACTTCTGGATTTTGCCAAGGAATTTTTTTACTACTTACCAACAATGAAGGAAAGCATTGTCATTATATTACCAATCACTTCCTCCATTTTTCAGTTCTTAGGAAATTCACAGCTCAGGAAACTTCAGATGTATGCAATCCAATTCAGCAAATTCACTACACGGTTTCCCAAAAGAATCATTTATATGCCTGTTTAGATTAACTTTTCATGATCCTGTTTCTAAATTCCCATGCACTTGAAAATTAATATCCAAACAGTTGGAAATCTTCTAGTCAACTATAACCAAAATTAAGAACCTTACCAGTAATTCAGCTTAATAAAGTGTGTTGGAAATATGCTGTTCTTTTTAGGGGAGCATCATGGCTTCATCTGATATACATTCTTGTTAAACCATACTTTTTTCTCCAACTGAAGTAATATGTTACAGTTGCTAAAATGACTATAAACAGCATCTGAAGAGCTAAGTGTATAAGGTAAGTTACCATGTAGTATATATTTGACTCAACAAGCTCAGTTTATCTAAATTAATATCTTCACTCAGTTGTTTATAACTTATCAGTTGTGGTGTTTTGCAAGCTGTCTGTTTGCATGCAGAGAATTTTTTTTTTCATCATATAAATTCTGAAAATTCATTAGGCAGTGACAAGCCATTCATTTGAGTGTTTGCATACAAAATAGGAATATAAGTACCCATCCTCTTATAGGTATGAATTTTCATGAAGTTTTAAATTCAATTTTGTATTGATATGTATGTGAATCAGTGCAATGCATATGTAGTAGTAACTAGAAACTGCCTATTTGTTGATATTGCTACTGTACCTATTTAATTACAACAAATGTTGCCCTTCTGTGAGACTTTAGTTTTGCTAGTTAAGTTCTGAGAAACAGATCTTAATTTCCCAAAGAAATAGGAAAAATTAAAATCACAGCACTACATTTCACCATCTGAAATCTAGACCCTAAAACGGGTTAATGTGGCTTCTTCCCCGTTTTCTTATTTCTTCACTTTCTGCATTCTGATTTCATTCACCCATGCCTCAAGTATTTATTTCAATGGGATTTTCACACTGGAATTTCCTTTAGCAACTCTAGCTTGAGCCCTGCTAATCAAAACCATTGTACCCAGAAGATAACATACAATGGGGGCTGACACCCACCTAGTCTCTATGTCACTCACCATACTCGACAGGATGAGGGAGAAAATGAGATAGAATAGGTGAAGATAAAGGTAGGAAGATCACTTGCCAATTATCATCCTGGGCTTAAAAGACTCAGGGAAAATTAATTTTTTGGCAATTAAAATTGCAGCAAGAAGGTGAGATACAAACACCAAAACTGGCCCACCCTGCTCTTTTATACTTTATACACTCTGAGCAGTGCAAAGGGATGGGGAATGGGGGTTGCAGTCAGCCCATAGCAGCTCCTCCCTCTCTGCAGCTCCTTCCTGCTCATGCTTCTTCCCTTCTGCAGTGGGCTGCAGTCCTCCAGGATAAACCTTCTGCAGAGTGGGCTCCTCTCTGCAGGCCAGTGTTCCTTCAGGGCATATTCACCTGCTCCAGTGTGGGGCCCTCAACAGTATGCAGGGAAATACCTGTTCCAGCATGGCCCCCTCAGCTGCCAACAGGCAAACCTGCTCCAGCACCTGGGGCACCTCCTCCCACTCCATCTTCTCAGATCTTGGGATTTGCAGGATTGCTTCTCACACATGTACTTCCTCAGTCCTCACTGCCTGTGAGGTACTTTTTTCTTTCTTAAGTGTGTTTTCTCAGAAGTGCCACCAGCTTTGCTGACAGGATCAGCTGTGCCTTGGGAACAGCCCAGGTCCCATTTTGGACCTGGCTGGACCCAGCCATGTGTGGCATGGAGCAGCCCTCAGTTTTTCATGTCACCTGCTGCATCTCCCTCATTGCCAACACCTTCACACCTACATCCAATGCAAAAAGTACACTAAAAATATCTAATGAGCACAAATAATAAATAGGGTCAATTGTCAACTTTAAAAAAATGAATATATTCAATCAGAACTATCACTCTAATATTTAATCTGTTATTTCTCTCGTAATATAATCTGCACTATATATTCATAGATTTTAATTATGTTAAATGTTATTGAAATAAGGTTTCATTTGATGATAATAATGCAAATGGATTTGTGTTCTCTATGGGAAATATTAAATTGTCTCAGTTAAATGTGTCTGTGATAACTTCACACAGAATCCCAAAGGTGCCAGAAGCAATGTAAGAATTGATGACTAGAAACTCAATGAGGTCGACTTAATCTGTTTTCACCAAGACTATTAATTAAATGTTACTAATATTTTTGCAAAGTACAGAAATGACCTTAGGAAATTTCTGTTAATCCCTGTAGACACCATGACCTCAGTAACAACAGTCTATTTTTAAGAAAAATAAATGGAAGACAGAATGGAAAAAAGTATTAGCCATTTCACCTTACAAATAATTTCTATATTCGTATCCAGAGTAACTCTTTCCATTTTTGTTTGCATGTATATGTCTAATTTAATTTAATATTTTTCTATCAGATCAGAGTAATAGCTACAATAAAAGGTGTGGTTTGTTGTCATTGCCTCTTAGGGGGATATATAGTGCACCACAGCTGGGGTTTTTTTTGTAGTATTAGTAGATCTTAGTTTTTGGGAAAAAAATAGCTGCCTGGCTGTGCTTATAAATACACAATGCATTATAAAATTATTCTCTTTATTTGCCTTTCTCATTGGAAATACTTTTCAGAACAACTGTTGATTTATTTATTCGTTAACTGTTTTAAATATATTTTTCTCTCTTTTTTTAGTAGTTAGCTTTTGAGCCAATTTGAGTTCTTCTTAAGGTACTGAAAGGTGTACTACAGGGCCAAAGTAGATACTCTCTGCTTTTTCTCTTCTTACCTGGAGAAATTCAGAGGTGGCAGTTTTTGCTGTAGGGGTGTACAAACTATTTAATTGGCACAGACAAAGATAAAGAAGTGTAAAATATCACTGCAACTGCTATACAACTTCTCAGCAGAAATTGGAAACAATTCCCTGTAATTAGAGTTGGTTTCAGTTTACCCGTATGAGTGCAAATGTTCAAAAAATTCTGAGGAGAAGGAATATATCATTATATACCAAACATGGCTTAGGCTTATATGTAAGTGTGGTCCCCAGCTGGTGTTCCAATGAATAAAGAAATCAAATTATTTGAAGCTGTCATCTCATTCTAGGGAGACTTTGACTGAAAGAAGGCGCTGGGTTTTGTATTTTCAAGACTAAAGGGTGTACATAAATTAGAAGTTTCCAAGAACACACACAAAATAATCGAAGGATGAGTAAATATTCAGTACATGGAAATCCAGCCTCTATAGTGTTGCTTAGCTACAAATGAGGTAATGACTCCATCACGAATTCAACAAGAGAGCTTTTTAATTTATTAAGCCAAGTTAGAACACTGACTATAGGTTAACACCAGGAAGAGAGGTTGTAGAAATATCATATGTACTTTTTTTGCCACCACTGCAGTCAAACTTCTTCATCACTAATATCTTTAATTATACTGTCATTTTATATAAGACTTTAAAAAATCTTTTTCTAAATTCATGTGATCCAGTTCAGCCCTAAATTACTCTGAAATGTCATATGGCTCATGTCACACAAGTTTGACCAGGAAGCACTTTTTCTGGTTTCACAATCAATAGAGCTATAAAGGTCACCTTATAAGTAATGTAATTTCAAACAAGTTTCTTCAGAAAATCAGGTGATGCTGCACTTTGTGGACACAGGATTGTGCAGCTAGTTCAGTATTTGTAGATAACTTTTTTCTCTTAAATGGGCAACACTGATAATAATGGGAACTGAGATTTATTCACAGAAAGAGTATTTTTATTATCAGGCAGAAATAATTATAAATTAGAAAATGGGCAATGAAACATTTGTTTTATCAAAGGTAATAAGTATTTATTTACAAGTGTGGCAGAAACCCTACCCTGCTCTTCCTGAGAATTCTGTAACTTACATAGGTTACAAAAAATAGTGGTAAATATTAAGGTCCTCTGAGGCATGGAAATAAGGTATTCAACACCATATCACAATGAAAGTGTTAATTGTTATCTGCTTCCTGGTTTTATCCTTGTGGAGGCAATGATATAAGAATGTATGGCTTTATTGCAAAGGTATTCAAAGCATTTCTGCAGAAGCAGGTAAAACAGCCTTGTGTATGAACAGAGGTAATAGAAATAATTGAGATAAGCTTTTTTTTTTTTTTTTTTTTCCCTTTTGCAGTCATATTGGTCATGTTATAATGAGAAGAAAACTGAAAATAAAAAGATGTTGCTTGAAAACTGAGAAGAAAAAGATCATGCTTTGCTTGAAGATAGATCTAATGAACTTCAGATGCCAAAGAATGATGGGTAGGTCTTGAGTACTTACAATGAGGAAAACAAAACCATTGAAATGAAGCTGAAAGGGAGGAATAATTTCTGAGGGAAAATTGTAGCAAGTGTAAACATATTAGTATCCAGACTATTGTTTAGTTCACTGTTCTGGTGCAGAGCAGGTATATAGTTTCCAGAAACTAGTGAAATCATCATCTTGATGATTGACTAACTTTTTTGTGTGTGTTTTATAGGAACAAAAATACATGTCTGTAACCTAATGTTTGGATTGCTTTATACTCCCACTATGATTTTTATGTCTTTAGAGGGAAAATATGTAACTCTTCCTATATTATTCTCATTTTTATGAAAATAGCTGTGTATTTTTTGCTGAAATGAAGGGTGTCTACATATCTGGCAATTCTTGTAACTTCTATCTCTTCCTAATTTTTCTAAATCAAGACACAAGCCAACAATTTTCTCTTATCATTCACCTATTGTGCCAAATTTCCATTTATTTTCTTTATTGGTAACTGTGAATAGTAAAACTGTGAAAAATCAGACATGTGAAAAGACTGATACTTTAAAGATAAACCTGTATTTAAATCTGTAGCTAGGTCAATGGTCACACAGTTCACAGGGATCTTCAAAAGAATTATTACATCCGAAGTCTGAGTCTTAGACTGGCCTTTCCTAACTAATAGTTCAGATAGCCCAAGTTTATTGGGGAGAACTATAACTACCTGGTTCCCAGAAGTTCTCATATTCATAACTAGCATCCACAAAAAATAGATTTAAAGTATGTTTGTGTAAAGATGTGTTCCTGGACTAAGAATACCCAACCTAATATCTCCAGAAAGGAGGCTATGCATTATCACAAACCATGTCTCATGAAATAAATTTGTGTAGCCGTGCTTCTCTCTGAAGTAAAATTTCTGACTGGCTTTGCTCTATTCAGTCTCAGCATCCATATGGAAAGCACACTGTGGGTGAACCCCATTGAAATTGCTTTTTGTCTAATAAAAATAATGTTCTTAAGAAACATCTAAAATATTTGTTAGACAGAATTATTAGTTATCTAAATATTTTCATCAGATCAGTGTATTAAGTTATTTTTATGACTGGAACACATGCTGAAGAGATGCAGCTGGGGAAATAGGCAGGGGGTTAATATGCAGCCACAACATATCAGAGGTGATATTTTATAGTGCACAGATAGTAAGGGTCTGACAAGAACAAACGTAGAGACTAAAATGCTCACAGCTTTTAGTCTTCCTCCTTCTCCCTGTCACCAGAAAATCCTTATGTGCCGTCACATTCTGGAAGCTGTCCCCACTCTGTTAGCTGTGTCTCTCCAGTCCAGTTAACATTACCCATCTTCTTTGTCTAAAAGTTTCAAAGCTTTTATTTCCACTGCAGTATTTTGCCTGAAGATAGAGCATTAGATTCGCAGCATGCTGAGGTTTCCCTCATGTTTCAATATGGTTGTTGCCTTTCTTCGCAGCAGCAGCAGCAGCAGCCCGTGCTTATAACTGAGCAGTTCAGTTTGTTTGCCCAACTCTCTTTGCATTCCTGGGACTTACAACTCACTGCAATATTAGTTCTTGTTGCCAGGGCACTTTGTATAACACTTGACTCTATTTTAATATACACCTATTTTTGGAGCAGTGCAATGAGCAGAGCTTCGCCTTAGTCGTTTATTTTGCTCAGACATTTATTTGGAAGATATTAGTTCTGTTAGGGTATCCACAGATGACAGATTTCTCCATTCATCGGTAGTAGACCAAATATGGCCAAGACCAGATGCTCATGGCTTAAATGTGAGCACAGAAAGCCTTATACTCTGTGTGGTAGATTAGTCCCAGATAATCTGCACTGATAATACGTGTTCTCAGTTTCCTTCTTTTACACTGTGTTCAGTTGCTTGTCTGTGAGAACAAATTGGCTGTAAGCTTCTCCTAGTGAGCAGAGTACTCTGGTGTCACACTGTACCAGCTCTGAGCTAATATACATAATTAGCTAATATTCACCAGTACAAAAATGGTGTTGCTCTGAAGGGATAAGAGAAAGCTTCTAAGTCTGTACTGTGCATTTGTATAACCAGTATACTAATGTTTGCCTTTGGCTGAACTGTCTGATCTCTTCTGCACATGCTGTACAGTCTTAAGTGAGGCTGCCCCAGGCTCTCTTAAGCAGAAAGTCATGAAATCTCTGGCTTTAACATGTATTACATTGGCTAACAATTACAGTTTCTGTATGCAGGCAGCCTGGGCTGGAGGCTGAGGTTGTCTTCCCCAGCTGGGTGGTTTAAGTCTGAGACAGACATTCCCACCAGGGGAAAAACCAACCAAACACCATCACCAGATAAACTTTTCTTCTGTATTCTCCTAGGAATGTTTTGTGTTACCAGTATTTGAACAAGGTTTGGCTTTAAATCTCAACTGAAGTAAGGTACCTGACTGCAGAGGGCAAAGCAGTCCGTAAAAATGGGAATTGTGTGTCTTAAATGCACTGGGTGACAACACAAACAGGTCCATGGAGTGAATGATACCTTTGTGGAAAGACTAATTCATGTTCATTAAAAACAAAGTCAAATTACAGGTGAGTGAGGCAGTATTGGGAAGTTAATCTGTATTTTCACACCATTATACAATGCCTAGATTTGCTTCTTCAGATTTTATACAAATAACACAGCAAAACTTTTAGAGCATTCACTACTCTTTAATTTACCTTAATCACACAGTCAGTAATTCCTGCTTCACTTTCTTTCTCCTACTTTTTCCTTGTCTAGTGTTTTCTCCCTATTACCTCAGATACAAACTAGTATGGTAAAATACCTTGCTAAAAATTGAATATTTCTCCTTATCAAGAGAAGTCATTTACCACAGTTATGTCCAGCTTTTTCTTTTGTTCAGTCTTTGTCTCTGGTAGACTTAGTGAATTTCTGCAGCTGCATAGACTGACTGGTATTAAAAAGTAATGCAAAAATTAATACATAAGGAACCTCTGAGGCCAGTTTTCCCTAGGAGATCAAGGGAGGTATGTGGATAGAAAAGGGTTTGGTTCCTCCATAAGGGATGTATTCTTCTGGGTTTGTTCTGTACAGTAGTCTATCTTATGCTATCTAGCTGGAAAAATAATTTTCAGGTGTAAGTAATAACTTCTGGTGTCCATACCATAGATATGAATGAGAACAAAATATCTGAACAGTACCTCAGGAAGACAATATCCTCAAAAAGGGATAGAAGCAGAAATATTTCTAGGCACATGAACATGCTCAGTATTATCTAAATCCTTCCCCAACAGCTATGTTAAGAAAACAGTATTTTCTCTCTTTAGACCCGCTGTTCCATCTTGTACAGTGATGGTGGAAGTGTTCAATATTCCTCCCTTTCAATGAGTGCATCTAATAATGGACTTCCATGTAGATGTGCTGAAAGGCAGTCCTGAACCTAGGGAAGGAGCATGCTGCTTTGCACAGTTATTTTCTTAAATGGAACATAATTGTTAGCACTAAGCCTTCCAACAGTTTTGGAATGTACATTGTCACTACATCTCTCTCTAGGGAGAGATGGGAAGATGTGCAATACCACAAAAACAATAGCCATGAAAACAAAAAACACCATTAACCACTATAACTTTCAAATAGATTTATGTTCATCTAAACATATTTTATTTGGGTATCTGAGACAATTATTCTAAATGTAGACCAAACAGTGGCATATTCTACTATTACACTCAATACTCCAACAAAAGTTTTGGCAGCAGATAACTCACACTTTATCCATCTCTGCATGTGGTAATAGACCCAAAGCATGTCATTTGTCAGCATAATGACAATTCCTGTATTCCCTGAATGCCTAGAGGAAAAGATTTAACTGCAACATTGTTTCTGGCTAAGGGGCAGTCATCTAAAAAGTTTGACATTTAAGCCTCTTGTTAGTTTCACAATATCTGGGAGATCTGGTACAGCATGTTCCTGCAAAAGCCCTGCTTAAATCTGTGGACAGTTTCTCCCAGGCTATGTTGGAAACAGAGAGCATGCATAAGTTGTTTTATTTAGGTTCTACAACAAGGTATCAAAGGACTGAGGTAACCTGACAACTGTTCATTTTAAGAAAATAGATTCAAAATTAAAAGTGTGAAATCAGCTGGCTCTGCAAACTCTCAGGACTTCTGTCCTTTCTGAATACTGCAGCAGTGGAGACCAGTTGGTCAGAAGAGGATACTGTGATATGCAGAAAGGAAAGACTCCTACAGTTTGCTTTCCTCTTTCCTAATGTATTTCAAGGGTTATTTTTATAGAAAGTCCATAAACCTCTGATGAGGTATGATTAAGAAGTAAAATGCAATGTGCAATGAGCTACCTAGCCTTGGTGGAGCAATTTAAAATCCAAAGTAGGTCACAAGTCAATTCATTTTGTAGACTTGACCTTGTACTCAGTGGATATTTAATCCCATCACAAAACCACTGGATAATGTTATAAATAGCAATTTTGAAACAGCCCTTTTGGGACAATATCTTTATCTTGGCAACTGGTTTCTGCTGAAAAGATACCAAGAGTTAGGATAAAAACTCTTCTAAAATACTATTCTCCTGCATCATGTGCACTTGCATATTGATAGGTCAACAGCTGGATGTTTCAATTATATTAATTTCTTAGATATTTGAAAACTTATACAGAAAATGTGACTATAAATAAATCTGGGCATGAAAACTACACCTTTCAACACTACAGCTACTTCTCAATTTAAGCAGTAATTGTTATATTTTTTTGTTTCTTCTAGGTTTTTTTCTTTTTTTCCCTTCCTCTGTTATGGTCACTGCCCTGTCCTGCTACTGGGGTTTAGCAACAGCCAGTGAATAGGCCTTCTGTGTGAATAGTATTAGAAAGGAGTCCACTATGAAGAGTTCACACCAAATGGAAGAAGTACTTGTAGTGAAGGATATAATCTGTCCATTAAACTTTGTATTTATGATCAAATATTATCAAATCAAGGATTTTGAGATCTGGGGTTATTCCAATTATTAATTTGTTCCTTTTCCTTAACCTGTGTTGTTCTTAGTGAGGAGAAGAAGAAGAAAAACAAAAACCAAAACAAAACAAGCCCCCATGTGCTTTGAGCAGAATTAACTACAACTGAAAATTTTGGCAGCTCTAAAGACAAATAGAGTCAGACAGGCAGTGCTTTGCACCAACAAAGAATTCCATATTGGAATTCATTTTCTTTTACATGTATTTACTTTTGTTTCTATTTTAAAAATAAAATATTGGATGACATTTTGACATTGGGGTGTGGTCTTTTTTTTTCTTTTTCCTCTACAAATTAATGTAGATTGCAAATTAAGTGTGAGGTAGGCTCTTTAATACAATCCCTAGAAAAGTCAACCCCCAAATTTTAAAACTCTTCAGGGTTGTTCAGTTAACAACAAGAGAGTGCACATGAGATGCCTGGAGTAAGGAACAAATTAGTTAAGTTTTTCAAGTGTTCCACTGAAACCATGGAACTGATTTTAATTTATATTATTGAAGACCAAGGAATCCCTCAATACTAGTGACAGTTGAGAAGCAGCCTGGACCTGTGGCAGGGACAGCCATCTTATGACTATTGTGGCAACTTAGGAGCATGTGGACCATAAGGACCCATTCCAGCACTTCTCTCTGGGGAACTGGGGCCCCAACAGACTTGAGCTCCAAAATGCTGAATAAGTTTCACCAAGAATCCAAACAGGGGAGGAAAGGAGACCCACACATACGAGGAACTTCTGTGAGAAGAAGTTATGAGGAAGGTAGCTTAAAAAAAAAAAATAGTTAGATAAGTTTATTTGACTATTCAAAGCAGTTGTGTACTTTCCATCACATGCAGAAAATGAAGTAATGCATTTTAATGAAGAAAAAAGTGCCTTCAGTAGATAATACTGCTCGTGTACTAATAATATACTTTATGCTTTAGCTTCAGGCCTATAAATATTTTGCTTGACTGCTGTTACTGTTGGTTTCCACTTTCTTTGTCATCTATTTTCTCCATCTATTTGTTTTAATAAAAATTGAATAAAAATTGTAATTTAGCAAGTGATTTATCTTTGATAATCTAGATATCTAAAAGCTAATATCAAATTAGACTCAGGTAGTTGTTCAGGCTTTCCCTGTAGCTGGCAGAGATAAACAGACACCTTCAAATAATGACTCAACCCCTTCATAACATATGTATTAGACAGATGGAATTAATTAAACCTATTTTTTCTCTTGCTCTCTCACTTCACTGCAGAGGGTGCATGCATTAGGACTATACACCTCTTGTCCATCTTTCAGACAGTGGAAATTAGGTAAAGCTAATTCTGCTGCATAGCTTGAATAATGCTCCATACAATGGAGTCCTGAGCTGGTTGATGTCTCCAGTAATTACAACCTAAATAAAGCAATATATTTGGCAATATTTTAACTGGAGCGGAGTGAGTCTCTATTTTGACTGCTGCTGTGTAAGTATTTCACATCAGACCATATATTAATGCTGGGAGAACTAATAAAATAATAACTCTGATCCCAATGTGTCCTATTATGTTTAATTACCTCCCCTCTCAAGAGGGAAATGTGATCTTAAATTGTATAATTTTTTATATATTTAGATAATACCTACCATTTTTTATGTAAATATCTTTTATGGTGTAATTTAGAATTAAATATTGAAATGGAAAGGCATTGCTTTATGTAGCCAAACATATTTGCAGTTGAACTCTACTTTGTCCTTATGAGAGGCTTCGGTGCCTGTTCTTAAGATAAAAATGTGTATTGTGACAAAGTATTGCAGAACAGAGCTGTGGAAAAATGCACTAGATCACAAAAATGCCTATTCACTAGGTAAATGAGCTGAAAAACTGGTTTTGTATCCCTTGTCTTGGTAAAGAGCTGAAAAATATCTGTTACCACAACACAGTCTGCATTTACTGCCTTTTTCTTCAAGGGTCATTAAACGTTTCAGACAATAATTGACCTAATTCAGTTTAAAACAGTTAAGAATTCTGATCTCCTAACCAAAGTCAAACGGGTAAAAAGAAATAAGGATAAACTGTAGACCATATGAAAATACAGTAGCTCAACAGTGGTGTTCCCTTTGATGTCCATAGGTATAAGCTCAGCAGGGATCAATAGCAATTTTTTTTCTGGTCTAAAGTGGTGGTTGCTGGTTGCCTTTAGGGCAAATTCCTGCAGTAACTTCTTTTGCAAGACATTGCACAAGACTTGTGGAAAAAAAAAAAAAGTGACACGTTTTATCACACCATATGATATAACTAAAAATCAGGCAAGGTTGAGAGTGCATGATGGATGAAGTAAAAGCTTCTGGCTTTTCTGTCTAACAAGAGACATTACATCATATGACATTCTGCATATCTATTAAATAGGCATTTCTTGGCTTCTTTGTCCATTCCTAGGCTATGACCTTAAGAACACAAATCCAGTGTCATTGGCCTCTGAACTTAATTTAAAAAATCACATTTGCCTAAGACCTGAGCTAATGTACAGCACAACACTAGCTGGACCCTTTACCAAGGAAAAAGTAGAGAATACCTAGTTCCCCTTCTAGATACTTCATAATCATTTCCACTGTTACTAGTATTCTTAGAAACACTGATAGTTTCATCAAGTTCTTTCAAAGCATCAGAAAATTGCAGGCCAAAGACTAAACAGACTATTATTAAATGATACACAAAGTTTTATTAAAAGATATGCAGGAAAATGTAATAATGCACTGAGAATAATAATAGGCTGCTGTACCTCAAGGACTATTTTAGGATTTTCTCTTTATCACCAGGAGAACCACAGATGTGCTAACTTACTGGTGGATCAAAAGTTAACCATGAGCCAGCAGTGCCCTTGCAACTGGGAGGGTCAATGGGGTGCATTGGGAAGAGTGTGGCCAGCAGGACAAGGGAGGTGATCCTGCCCCTACCTAATCAGACCTGGTGAGGCCAGTCCTGGTGCTGTGTCCAGTTCTGGGCTTCTCAGGACAAGAAAGAAAAGGACCTGCTAGAGAGGGTCCAGTAGTGGGCTACAAAGGTGATTAAGGGTCTGGATTATACCTCTTATAAGGAGAAACTGGGGGTGCTGGGTCTGCTTAGTCTGGAGACAGAGGGGATCTTATCAATACATATAAATATTTCAAAAGCAGGTGCCAAAGAGAATGGTGTCAGACTCTTTTTGGTGGTGCCCAGTGATAGGATAAGGAGCAACAACCTTAAACTAAACCACAACATGAGGAAGAACTTCTTTACCTTGAGGGTGGCAGAGCACTGGAAAAGGCTGCCCAGTGAGGTTGTGGAGTTTCCCTCTCTGGAGACAATCAAACACATTCCTGTGTCACCTACTCTGTGTGACCTTGCCTTCCCAGGGTTTCGGACTGGACGGTCTCCAGAGCTCCCTTACAACCCTAACAGTTCTGTGAGTCTGTGATTCTGTATTTCTGTGAAACTACTTGATAAACCCCAATAGATTCTGTTATGTGGATACTTTGTTTTGCATTTGTTAAAAACAATTGTAAATTTTTTGCTGGTATTGAACAAGCTAAAGAAAAGCCACAGCTGTGACAATGAATTTCTAGTTTATCTCTATGCATGAGGTACTGCAACAACAGAACATCACAGAATTACAGAATTTTGGGTTAGAAGAGACTTTTAAAGATCATCTAGTTTCAATCCCTCTGCCATGGACAAGGACACCAGCCCAGGTTACTCAAAATCCCATCCCACCTGGCTTTAAGCACTTGCAACCGCAGGAAATCCACAGCTATTCAATCTGGCAATCTGTTCCAGTGAGTCAACAATCTCACAGTAAAAAATTCTTCCTTATAAATTATTCCAATTTAAATTTAGCCCCTTTTGGTTCAAAACAATTGTCCCTTGTCCTGTCACTACATACCCTGGTAAAAGTATCTCTCCATCTTCCTAATAAAGCACCTTATATACTTAAAGAATGCAACAAGGTCTTCCCAGAGCCTTCTCTTCTCCAGGAGAAAAACCTTAACTCTCTTAGCCTGTCTTCACAGGAGAGATGCTCTGGCCATTTGATTCTTTTTGTGGTAGTCCTCTGGAGCAAGGCTAACAGAAGTCATGTGTTTATTGTACTGCAGACCCCAGAGCTGGATGCAACACTCCAGGTGGGGTCACCAGAGTTGAGTACAGGGGCAGAATCAGCTCCCTTGACCTGCTGCCCATGCTGCTTTTGTTGCAGCCCAGAATGCAGTTGCCTTTCTGCTTCAAGCTTATGTTGCCAGCTCATGTACTATTTTTCAATCAACCAGTAGCCCCAAGCCCTTTGCAGGACTGCTCTCAGCCAGGTCATCACCCAGTGTGTACAGACATTGGGAATTGCTGCAACCCATTTGCAGGACCTTGCATTGGCCTTGTGGAACCTCATGATGGGTCCATGTCTCTAGACTGTAAAAGTTCTCTTCCCTCAAGCATATCAGCTTTACCACTCACATTGATATACTCTGAAAACTGGCTGAGGATACACCCAATCCCCCCATCTGTCATTGACAAAGATCTATTGTCTTTATTAATAAAGATTGATAGGATCTTGGTGAATGGAATTCTGGAGATATAATCATGTATCAAGTTTCTGTGGAAAACCATGTCAGCTTCCATATTGTCTGTAATCATAATCTCATTATACCCATGACATTTTGTGGACCTATTCTGGGCACAGAAAACTTAGGCAGCTGGACCTCAAGGACAGTAGCCTTCTTTGGATACAGCTCATTCCCTGTCTTAGCTCTGAGGTAACATGTCACTGCACAGTGGGAGAGAGCAGAAGGAAGGGTGGGATCTGCACAGTGATCTGTAAAGCACATCTCCTGGGTTTGGCTACAACTCTTTTGGTAAGCCTAAGAAGGCAGAAGGAGACCAGAAATAGAAGTATCAATCAACAACCACTCTAATGCCTACTTTTCCACCACAGGCTTGGTTCAAGTCCTTTCCTTCAAACTTCCCTACCATTCAATTTTGCCTACACTACTGAAAAAAGTTGATACCTTCAGAGGATGAGAAAGTTAGGATCTTAGGGGGAGTTTTAAGAGCAGGGAGCATGGTTGCCACCTGCTGTTCATGGTAACTGAAGCATTCTGAAAATGTCACTGGGGTCCTGTTACTGGGCTGCACAGTGATAGTCACCTCTCCAAAAGGATGAAAAAAAATATGCCAACATATACTGTCTGGGCTATCTATCTAGGTATTTGCAGAGCATCTGTGGAAAGTGACTGTACATTGGAGGAGATAAATAAGTCAGGATTTTTAATGCCTATTTTGGCAGCAAGTTTGAAGCTAAAAGCCTATTGTTAAAGGAGACAGAAGAAATTTGAAAAAGGCAGAAAGCAGCCAAAAGAAATCTAAGGAAACTGTAATAAAAGTTACTGGGGTATTTTTTCTCCACACACTTATCTGCCAAAATTTTATTAGGCTGTTCAATTATTGCTCAGGAATACTCAACACAACTCACTAGGCTGTAGTCCTAGGTTTACTTTCTCTAAACAGAAAAAAATGCAGCAAACTATGAGAGGTGAAATAATTTTCTTGGTTCCTCTCAATTGATCATATGCTTCTTTTTGGTGAAAGTATTTTCAAGACATAGTTTGTCTTGACATATATCATCTGCTGTGAATAGAGGTGCTTTAATCTGGAAAGGAAAGAACAAGTATAATACTCTGTAGTGTTAACTGTTGCAGGATAAATTTTGCCATTGTAGGCTCTATTGTCTCATTTACTCACTCCATTGACCTGTATTTCCCATTGTCCACCAAATGCTCTGGGAAGGTTCTGGCCACCTGTAGCACATGACCTCATTCTCCTCATCTCTCCCCAAGAACAGTCTATCAAGAAGTTCATCTTCTCCAGAAAACCTCTGAAATGTGACTCTGTCCTTTCCTTGTAATCTTCCTCTCCCTCCTTCCCCTTTTCAAGGAGACTTAACCAGTCTATGAAGAAGGTTTTCCTTTGTGATCTAACCTAGCTATTACTTTTAGCAGAAATTTTTAATCTTTAGCACTTAAGTTTCAATCATTAAGCAGCAGAATTTGAAGGCTTAGGATTCATGGTTACCCAATTTAAGATAACTTAAAGAATTTTAAATTTCAGAAGGAGCTAACATCCCATCTCAGGTCAAGGCAACTCCTCTTCCCCAGTGATACATAGTGATAATTACTCTCTCCTATCACTTGGACTCACTGACCAGCTGTAGTACTAAATATGGTGAAACAAATGCATGGTGACAAATTCAAAGCATTTGTTACCCAGAGCTTGGCCCATGGGTCTTAGTTGGGCACAGTTTGACACTTACTGAGAGTATACTGTCAGCTTATAGCACCCTCACAGTAATTGAGTGATCTAACCAAATTTGACAAGAAGGGCCAATCAATGCGGTTTCTGTACATGTTGGTGGCCACACAGACCTGTCCTTGAGACTGAAGTGACACCCTGGCCACAGCCTGTAGTCAACCACAGTCTGTGGTAAGCTATTGGAAGATGAAATTGTATTGATGAGATTAGAGTCTTATAATTAAATGAATTTCATCATGACATGTCACATACCATGAACTTGGGAAAAAATTCTACCAATTTACAAAGTTGCACGGGCCACTTATATTTTACCCAGAACAGGGACATATAAAAATTATATATGTTTGATAGCTAGCAGAAGTTGCAAAGTTCTCACACCTAGGCAGATGTGAACACTTTGGTGTGAGTGGGCTGGTGCATCATATGAGCAGCCAGGGATAAGTTAGCTATAAATCAACTAAGCTAAATGAAGGGATGAATATCAAAAGAGTTTTAAAATCCCCTTTTCATACCAGCATCTGATGACTCAGTGAAATTCTAGGTGCTATTCTAGTGGGAGTTGTGCATTTCTACTGTGATTCAGCTACCTGATTGACTTTTGCTGTTGTGTTGCACAAGGAGGGTAAGATCAAATTCCTGCCTCTTAGGAACAGGGGCACTTCACATTTTGTTACAAATATTGGAAAGATCGNCTACCTGATTGACTTTTGCTGTTGTGTTGCACAAGGAGGGTAAGATCAAATTCCTGCCTCTTAGGAACAGGGGCACTTCACATTTTGTTACAAATATTGGAAAGGATAAAAAAAAAGTGTCCTTAGTAAAAAAAAAAAATAAAGAAAACTGTGTCTCTGAAAGCTGTTACAAATTTTTGTGAGTGTAAATTAAAATTAATTTCCTTTTTGTATCTGAAAAGAAAGTTGAAGTTTACATTTACAAAGAAAAGAATACAGTTGTTTCAATCATGAGTGGTAAATAACAAGCAATATAGTTATAAACTCAAACAAAAAGAAAAATTTAAAAACTGGAAGTATGAAAAACTTGGTTATGAATCAAGGGATCTTATCCATCCTATTAGTTCATTTCCTTAGTACTTTGAATTAAAGGTACACATTAGCTCCTCCTAAAATAAATGTAATGTACCAGCAGCTCTCAAACTGTGATCTCTGAGGTACCAGTATTTTGCAAAGCCAAGGCAATTACTCAGTTGTACCATTTGTTTTAGTATATTAAATATCAGTCACTAAAGGAACATTTTAAATTAAGTAAGTCTGGTCTCCTTACTCTAGAAACAGTCTAGTATAGGGTAAGATTAATTTCCTTGCTCTAGTGTATGATATGCTACTGACCTTGGCTTTCTCTGATGAGCTGAAAGCATGTAAAAAAACCCCTGTAAGTACTCAGAAATCAGCTAGATGTGGATCTTTAGTTCTTGCAAATCTCACATGATCTAGAACAGTTTTTTACAGTTTGCAGTCAGCGATCTGCAAAGTTCACTCCAGACACATGGTGTGACTTCCTTTCCTTCTAAATAATAAATCACATTGAATGGCACTAAGGAGTAGAGGAAATACTTTCCCAATATTATTTTTCCATATGTACACACACTGCCATTGCCATAAGGTTGTTGTTTAACTGGAGACATATGTGATCTGCAAGTCGCATTCCCGTTAAAGTGTGATCTGTTAGGCAGAAGTATTGTCAAACACTGATGCCTGTTTTGCAGTGTACCATGATAGAAAAGCTATAAGGGCATCCTTATGTCAGTGTCACCAATTAAGCATGGCATAACTAAGCCAAGAATATCTGCAAAAGAAAGAAAGCATTTCTGGAGAAAGATATTTACTGGCAACATCTCTGCACAACATTTCTCCAAACTTTTGTTTTCATGAAAGCATCCTCATTTAGGTAATGGCATTACAGTGAAACATTCAATATGAATTTGTCTGTGGAGAGGCAGATTCTAATGCAAAAACCTAATTCAATACTGCCTAATAGGCAATTTACTGAGAGCTAGAGTGCTACAGTGAGACAGTTTTCAGAAAGTTAGCCATTACTAATCTTATAGGAATGGCAGAATTATTAAATTTCACCACTTTCTGGGAAAGTTTCAGAAAACGTTTGAACTGGTCAGGTTTTTTGGCTAGATACTACGATAATAAGCATCCTATTTATTGCTTACTCATCACATAAATTAATTAGATTGGGAATTGATTTCCTCATGTAAATATGTGAATGCCACAGGCCTGCCTTTATGCATCAAACCCCTGGTTTTTTGACAATTTTTTATTCAGTCCATAATACACCACCTTATAAACCCTTCAGGGGCTATAACTTCCCAACACATAGTTCACATACATCCCTTTTTAGCTGGGCCTCTACACATTGGGCCTCTACACTGGGCCTCTACACTGTGTCTACTCATGTGAACTCACTGCCTATTGCTTTTTCCCACAGCTTTTTCCCACAGTCAGAGTTTTCCCATATGATGTGAATTGCCTTGACTCAGCATATTCCAAGTGCCCTTATCACTGCACCATTTCCTTCTTACTGCTTAGGCATTAACTTAAAACATTAGCTTCCCTTTTGCCCACAGACACTAGGTTAAGTGGGCCAGCTCAGTGTACTTCTATCTTGTGCAATTGCTGTATTGACTGTTGAATAAGTTGAATTCCCCAGAACAATTAACCTAAAGGGAGCCTCACATTAGTGGTGCTGTAACGTCTATATAGAAAAATTGTTCTATGTTGATAAATACCTCACTATGGTTTATACAATATCTCATTCTTTCATTTTTATAAGTCCCCTTAAGGTATTAGAAAGTGGCAATGAGGTCTCCCTGAAGCCTTCTCTTTTCCAAGCTGAACCCCAGCTTTCTCAGCCTGTCTTTGTAGGAGAAGTTGTCCATCCCTCTTATCATCTTTGTGACCCTCCTCTGGGCTGTCTCTAGCAGGTCCATGTCCTTCCTGTGCTGAGGACACCAAAGATGGATGTAGCACTGCAGGTGGGGTCTCACAGGGGCAGAGTGGAAGGGCAAAATCCCCTCCCTCACCCTGCTGGCCACTCTGCTTTTGCTGCAGCCCAGGATGTGGTTGACCTTCTGGGCTGCAAGTGCTCACTGTTGGTTCATGACCAGCCTTTCACCCACGAGAACTCCTGAGTCCTTCTTCACAGGGTTGCTCTCAGTGACTTCTTTTACCAGTTGGAACTCATGTTTGGGATTTTCCCTACCCAGATGCAGCACCTTGCACTTGGACTTGTCGAACTCCATCAGATTCTCACAGACCCACTTCTCCAGCTTGTCCAGGTCCCTCTGGGTATCATCCCTTCCTTCTGTTGTGTCAGCTGCAGAGCTCAGCTTCCTGTCATCAACCCTGCTGAGGCTGCACTCGACCTCACTGTCTGTCATCAATGAAGCTACTGAAGTGGAATGATTCCAAGAGAGAACCATGAGGGATGGGATTCATCACTAGCCTCCACCTGGACATAGAGCCCATTGATCACAACTCTCTGGCTGTGTCCCTACAGCCAGTTCTTTATCCATTGAATAGTCCATCCATCAAATCCATGTGTCTCCAATCTGGACACAAGGATGTCATGTGGGACTGCACTGAAGGCCTAACAGAAGATAGATGTCTCTGTCAACCATTGCCATCACTCCATCATAGAAGGCCACGAGGTTGCTCAGGCACAATTTGCCCATAGTGAAGCCATGGTGGCTGCCTTGGATCACCTCCTTGTCTTTTATGTGCCTTAGCACATCTTCTAGGAGGATCTGCTTCGTGATCATCCCAGACAAAGAGGTGAAGCACACCCATCTGTAGTTTCATGGGTCATCCTCTCTCTGCTTTGTAGGAAAGGGAGTGATGTTTCCCTTTGTTCAGTCAATGAGGACTTCACCTGCCTGGCATGACTTTTAAAATATGATGGATAGTGGCTTGAAGACAATGTCAGCCAATTCCCACAAGACCCTGGGTTGCATGTCATCAGGTCCCACAGACTTCATCAGTGGTTCTGAACCTGCTCTTCACTTGTAGTGGGAGGGATTCATTCGGCCCCCACCCGCCCAGAGGACTGGAAACTGAGAGATGCAGTGAAGACTGAAGCAAAGAACTCACTGAGTATCTCAGACTTCTCCTCAGGGTGAACAGCCACTACAAGTTCACCCTTCTTGTTTATCAGGATGAATAAAGTCTCCTCACCCTTTCTTTACTGACTTATGTTCTTATAGAATCCTCCTTGTTATTCTTCAGGTCATTTGTCAAGCCATCTTCCAGCTTTGCTTTCCCTTTCCTGACCCCATCCCTACACATGAACCATATACCTATAGTTTCCCCAGATCACCCATCCTTGCTTCCACTGGCTGTGCATTTGCTCCTTACTCCTCAGCTGGAGGAGCAGATCCTTGCTTAGCCAAGCTGCTTTCCAGCCCGTCTTGCTCAACTTCTTACACACAGGGATAGAGAGCTCCTGTGCGCTAAGAAAGGTGGCCTTGAAGAGCTGCAGGTCTAGTCAGTCACTCTGTACTGAATGATGCAATGTTTTATAACTCCAATTTTTTTCCTAGGAAGTGGTCTGAAGAAACAGTTTTTAGGTGTTTTAGAGGTTCAAAGCATTAATATGTGCTTAAGAGGACCTTAAAAATATAAGCTTACTTTAAGTGCACTGTAAGCACGCTGAACAACTTTGAAAGGGCATGATGCATTCTCCAACAATTAATCAGCTTATCATTCTAGCCCTTAGGAGAATGAAAATAACCAAAATAACCCATTATGTCAAGCTATTAAATTCCCCGTCCTTAAAAAGGTTTTTATGATCTCACATGCCAGATTCTTACTTTATTTACTCTGAAGAACTTCATTTGAGTCAAAAGATTTACTTTGGATTTACACCACTTGAAATTGAAACAGTATTTACAAATGGATTGGATGAAACATATATTTTTCCTGGTATCAGGATATAATTTAATCCATTCCCCTGTAAGCTTTTAGGTTTGTTTGTAGGTAGGTTTTAGACAGAATTGAAAGTGTACTGGCAATTATTTTCCTTGAAATGTTGCCCATCTGTAGATTTATTCAGACTTCAAATAACCAAATAATAAAAAGGTATTTTTCGAGATTTTGTTTGGAACAGGCCATTCTTGTGCTCCTAAACTTTATGAAAGCATTTGAAAATATTTTGTTGTTGTTGTTGTTGTTGTTGTTGTTGTTGTTTTTGTTGTTGTTGTTGTTCATAGTTAAGATGGACTGTGAATTCTTCTAATGGTTAAATGACTGGTTTTTTTCAAGTGTTTTCAATATGCAGTTTCAATAAGACTAAACAGAACAATTTTTTTTAATATTAAAAATTGGCACATTATTTATCATATGTGTTATGCCAGTTGGATGCTTTATATTGTGTGATATAGGAATACTCACAGACATAGGTGAAAGTACAGAGCACTTTCCCATCCCTGTCACATCCCATTCAATTTTTTTCTGCAGCAAAAACTTGAGGGTAAGAAGGAAGAACAGTGGAGACCATCTTTTTCTGAATTTTACTCATCACAATATTGACAGCCAGGTTTCTGGACTCCCTGTGGTAACAACCAGCATTTTGGAAGCCACTTGTTCATAGGTATAATTGTCTGAGGACTGTTTTAAAACCAGAAAGGGCTGGGGGTTGGAAGGAAGGTGTTCAGAGATGCTAAACACTTTGTGTAACTTTCTCTAGAGGACTCAGTCACTCAGTGAAAAAGTCTGTAACACAGAGCTGCATTTTGTCTTGAATGAATTTAAAGAGTGGAAAATCTAAGTTGCTTAAGAGCAGTGCTGAGTTTAATATTCTTGAAATTAGAAATCTGCATCTGCTAGTGAAGATGTATGAATGCTCTGGCAAGGTATAACTGCTGGCAAAGCTGCGTGGACAGCTGCACAGAGCCCTGCATACTGCACTTGCATTCCCCAGGCCAGAAGCAAGCCAGCTGTGGTAGGGAAGCCGTGCATATTTCTTTCAGGAGACATTTTAAATCAAAAGCAGTACTTTGCTAGCAGGACTGTACAGCTTCTGGACTAGAGGTTTTTTTATTGTTGTTAGGTTTGGGGTTTTCACACTTGATTTTCTGAATGTGTAGTCAGATAAACTTGACTCTGGCAGGACATGACCCTGAAATTAGGCAGAAGTCCTGTGGGAAAAAGGATGTGATCGTTTAACTTGAGCCTTTATTATAATCACATGGATAAAAGCCTGAATTAATGTTGGACAGGCAAATTTAATATTGGCATTTTCCAACTTATTTTGAAGAATTATGTTGCAATTTCAATGAAGTTCTTTTGTGCTTGTAATCTCACACACATTTATAATCAAATGGGGTTTATAACTCTTTAATTGTGTAATGCTCAAAAAATTCCTATTCAGTCTTTGGCTTTGCCATAAATTCAAAGCAATGGTCCAAAGAATGTCATTAATTATCTGTTATGCAAAAAAAAAAACCCCTTACCTCCATCTGCCAGCTTTCAATGAGATACCTGACAATATCAGTGATTGTCTTTGAGTCTTGACTTCAGAGGAAAAATGAAAGAGGAAGGCCTGCATTCCCAGCTGACAGCTAGTCATTAATTTGTAGAGTTGTAACATTCCTTTTTCTTCCTAAGGAAATATCTTACTTTTTTCCTACTTCTCCTAGTAATTATCATTATCTAATCCTCACTCCACTGTGTCAGCTACTATTACCAGATACAGGCATGGCTGAAACTGAACTTGGTACTGGAGATGGTGTCATACTGTTGTTATATATTATGTATTGATAAAAATTGCATTATTATTTTCTACTTATTTTAATGCAGACCAATTGTTCACTATTGGAACACATAATATAAATAGCTGAAAGCAATGTATTTTTCTTGATATTTCAAAATGTTTTTATAACCAGTTATGATGTTTAGAGTCCTATTAATACCCATTAGTACTTCATATCATTCTCTTTGGCGTATTTTCTTTTGAACTAGCAAAATGAAATTTCAAATTGAATTAAAATTCAAAAATTTTAAATCTTGTTGGTGAAATCATAGTAAACTTCTCCATGTTGTGCAGTGGATAATGGTTCCTTTGCAAATTGATCTATTTTCTTTGTCCAGTTATGTTTTGCACTCTTATTAAATGTGTACAGCATCAGTTACAGCACACAACTTCAGAATATTTATTTTGGATTAAAAAAATAATAATACTAACTCCTGATATATGCTAGGCATTCATAAAAACCTTCTCTGTGCTGACCAGTAACAGGATGCAAAGGATTGGCCTGAAGTTGGGTCATGGAAGGCTTAGGTTGGATTTTAGCAAAAAGTTCTTCACCCAGAGGGTGTTTGGGCACTGGAACAGGCTTCCAAAGGAAGTGGTCACAGCACCAATCCTGACAGAGTTCAAGAAGCCTTTGGACAATGCTCTCAGGCACAGGGTGTGACTCAATGTGTCCTGGGCAGGGCCAGGAGTTGGACTTAATGATCCTCGTGGGTCCCTTCCAACTCAGCATGTTCTGTGATTCTGTGAAGCACTCCTGAAAGTGTTCTGAAAGGTTATTCTTCACAAAAGATATCTTACGAACAAAAAGCAAAAATATCTGTCAAGAATGTAAAATAAACACAGAGGCACAAAACCAGGGAACAGAATGACAGCAGAATGCTACTTGACAATGGTAGGCTTGCAAAGTCCAGTGGAGTCCTGCAGAGCTTTTAAAATGATGATAAAAGTGTACAGCTGAGGGCATAACTGAAATATTAAAATGAGGCAAATGAGAAGGAAGATTAATACAATACCTTAAGCACTTGTCTGTATCAGCCACCTTTGTGTAGCATTGCATGTTTATTAAAGATGGAAATAATAGACAAAATGCACGTAGTTTTACCTTTCATTATTTGATAATTTCTAATATAATAGTCTCCATTATTGCCCAACCTTTCTATCTTTATTTTTGTTGCTGCACAGCCCAATTATCATTGTCAAATTTGCAGCAGCAGGGAGGGGTGGAAGGAAGAACTGGGCTTGTAACCTTTTATTAGCATCATCAGGATCATCCACCTTAATGTATACCTTTTAAAAATATTCAATAGCATTACTCTAAAAGTGTTTATCTTGGAATATATGCAATATGTTCAATATAGTCTTCTAAACACCGATGCACTGCACATGGAATTTTTTACTTAAATAATTTGATTTCTGAAAAAAAAAAGTGACATATTTCACTCTTTTTCTAGTTTAATCCAACATTTTTGCTATTAGCAATTTTGACTGATTGCTTTTACAGTAACATTAGTTTGCTTAGCACATATCATAAATATACAGAGAACATATCAGGAACAGTACAGAACCCAATTTTCTAGTATAGAAAATCCTATGGGTTAACCCATCAAAACATGAAGAAAAATACTGAAAAAGTCTCTGTGCTCTAAACAAAATAAATTTGTCTTCTGTGCTTTTAGGAGTGTCAAGCTGGCCCCTACTGACCTGTCAAAATGTGTTTGCTTCAGCAAGAAAATATACTACTGGAAAGGTCAGGTCACAGAAAATTCAACTCAAGAATCAGTAACCAGTGAACCTAAACAGTCATCAGATCCCAGCAAGTTGTCAGGGGAAAGGTTATCAGCCAAAGCACAGGAGTACACCATTGGTTTAGAGAGCAGCTCTAACAAATGGCTTTTCCATCCTAAATGTTTTCTTAATTGTGTGGCAATAATTACTCAAGGGGATGTTAAGACTGGAAAATATGACAACAGCAACTAAAATGTACAACAGAGAATGAGAGAAGGGCATGAAAAACTTTTTCAAAGAGACATTCTTTCCTTCCTTACTAGTAAAGCAGAGCAAAGACTCATGTTTAACTCCTTAAATGAATACATCAGATTTGGCAAGGGAAATAGCTGTATGTAAACTTATTTCCAAGTCTGAAATTTGGTGGGCATATTCTAATGCATTTAAGTGATTATATGTTTACTTCTGCATGTTTTTTAGCCATATCTAGTTCAGACTGTACGGGTACTGGTACTTATATGATCTCAACAATACTCTCCAGGTGTCCAGTGCAGAACTAAGGTACAGATCTAGCTCATTTTAACCTGCAGTGAGAGTGAAATTGTTCTATGCTTCCTGCAACCAGTGGAGAATGAAGAGCCCTGCAAGGCACATCTCCCAGTACAGCATCATAAATGCCTCAGTATATGTGTGTGTGTCTCTCTCTCTCTCTCAGGTTTCTAAGGAGATTGAACTCCAGATTCAGGCCACTGGGTTAGGTAGGAAAAATCTTGCCTCAGGCTCCTGATTTTGGGTGCCTGAGTTGAATTCAACTTAGATCAAGTAGCCTAGATTAGTTTATATGAGTATTTTGCACTGAAGAATCTTGCCTAAGTTATGTTGGATATTTAACATTTTAGCGGCTAAGAATTTAGACAAAATAGTGATGGATACCCTACATTAGAGGTGTGGAAACTCAGTCAGAGACAGAAGGACTCAATGGAATGTCTTTCCTCTTATATGGATTTAAGCTCTTTGTGCAATGTCAGTCTAACCTGTACATGAGAGGGAGAAAAACAATGAACTTTTGAGTCTCCCACCTTGTTCTTTAAGGACAACATTAACCTTTAAGCAGTGGAGAGCAGAGAAGAAATTCTGCAATACCAGCTTTTTCACAGTTCTGCTAACTTTACTTTACATTTTCTGTTTTGAATGGAGTTTTAAACAGAGTGCAAGGCCTGTGCCCATAATTCTTTCCATTAAATTCTACTGTTAAATAAAAGACATAGTTGTTGCTAATAGGAATGAAAAGCAGTTACTATGAAAAGCAATTACTTCATCAGTGGTAATGCAAAAAAAATTCTATCTTCATTCATTGAACATTCTTGAAGCATAGTACTGGTCATCCTTTACTGAAAATTCCTTGGCTTATAATTCTGATTTATATTTATACAAATGTAGAAAGAACTGGAGTTCCAAATATCTACCATGCACAATGTTGTTAGGACTATTTTGTATAACTGAGGAACTGAGCTGTGTTAGCTGACACTTCAAAGCTCTCTATAGTAGACTTATGTGAATTGAAAGTCTTTTTTCTCCTCATTTCTGGTGGGGCAGATTCTTCTGTGATCACATTGACAGTCCTATTGTGCCTGACACTGGCTGGAACAAACTATTTTATAACTTATCAAAAACAAAAAATATGCAGAATCCTTGGTTGATGGAATAGATAACAAGCAAGTTCCTACTGAAGATTTCTGAATGGAATAATGGCTTAAAATATAGTTATGGTAAAAGCCTTAAGCCATCTTTTATTTTGATGGTTGATTTTTTGAACAATCATTGAGGTTTTAGGTATTTTACTTAGAAGAGGTGCAGAATTTGGTCATAAGTAATTTACTGTACTTTTCTCAATAAACTACTGAGAAGTAAGGTAAAAATCACTTAACTCTTCCACTGAAAAAATGGAAGTACTTGAGATAATTTGGATTCTTTCTTCTAATTAGTTTTTCTACAAATTTATGAATTGTAGTATCTGTAATATTTAAAGCTATTTTATGTGTTGTCACTTGAACATAATCTCTCCACCTGTAGAATCAATTCCCTTTTTAAGAATATGTAACCACTGATTCCAAGAGTCTAAATACTCTTTCAGCTATACAGGACTTTGAAAATGAGGAAGTTCTAATTTCCAAGGAGAATAAAGGATTAAGTGGGTGATCATTGCAAAATATCACTGTGTGTTAACCCTGCAGGGGTTATCAAATTAGAGATAGAGCTAGCTCTGTAAAAGGACATGAGCACTACAATACCTTCCTGCACTTTTAGGTACAGGATATCCATCCAGAAATCCCGGCCTGGCTGCTTGCTGAACCACAGGAGCAGTTGCATCCTGCAGGCTCTCCTGTTTCTGCCACTGCTTGTCTAGAGTGCTTAGGCTGACAGAGGAGCCTCAGATATCACAGCATGGACTGGTTCCATGCTTTAATAATATATTAACTGATAGACTTACCCCATCATAGTCAGGCACCTTTTTCCTTTGCATGGCACATCACTCACATTGCAAAGCAGAAGATATCTAAATTACCCACAGACTAAGATGCTTTGCTCACCTACGGGATTTAAGTGTCTCATGTAATTAAGACTTAGTGGTTAAACAACATTTGTCAATAATTAATTCAGACATGTAGAATTCAGATATGGTTTTGGAGTTTTACAAAAAATATTACCCAGAATAGATCTAGAAATTAGCTTTTGCTTTTTGCTCAGTTAGTGTCTAAGCCCAGAGGAGTTTGTTCTTGTATTTGAAGAAAACGTCATCATTTCATCCACAATAAGATACCATCCAAAGAAGGCATCCATGCAAAGAATTGCACTGTTTGGACAGAGTTTGGACTGTCTCCTAAGGTAAAAAATGTTTAAATCACTGCAAGATATGTTTGAACTGACTCTTCCCTGGGGGAAGGTATGATCATTAGCAAGCAGGTGACTGAAAGAAGGAGGGTTTTCTACAGTTAAAGGCATTCCTTAAGAGAACAGACAGAAGATGATGTAGGGCTATCAGTCCTGATTAGAGTGGGACACATTCCTTCAGAAAGCCATAGACAGGCAAACCTGAAGTTTTATTGCTGTTCTTTGTTTTGGCTATTGGACAGCTGTGGTAGCCCACCACTTGTTCTGCTGCCATCTCAGATATCATACTCAGACAATTAGCACCTTCTGTTTCTTGCAGGGGCAGCAGCCTGTATACTGTGGGAGCTAGTGGGGTGCAAAAGATGTGGGTGCACCAAGGGGTGGTGCAGTGCTTTCCCTGCAGACCCTCTTGACGTGTTGCAGCTTTCTCCTGTGTTTGCTCCACATTTTAGTCTGTTTAGAAAGACTGCAACTGTGTGAGGAGATGCAATTGTCTCCTGAAAAAACACCCAGCAGCAAGCCACCCACCCAACCCCCACCAGCTGCTTCTTCCTTTAACCATCTCCAAATAACATTTCTTGCAACAGGCCTTTCCTGAGTTCACAAATGTCTTATACTCCTGCCACTTTCTTATGAGCAAGGGGGACAGAGTTCTCTCCACAGAGCTCTCTGACCCAGGCATAGCCTCCTGAACTGTGTCATGATTGGGGTATGCCTGAGGCTTTCTCTTCTGCCTCCTCAATAGTACCAGTCTTTGTTGCCCTACTGGCCTGTGCCTGAATGAATCTTTTGGGTGAATGACGTATTCCTTGACATTATGTGTGCTGGTTTCACAGAGAAGGATATTAAAATGACCTAGCCTTATTATTCACATGACAGTCACTGATAACCCCCCTGTATTTACTAAATTATACCCACTAGGATTCATGACAGACCACATTAATTACAAGCAATATGTTGGCGTTTAGAAAAGGCTTTCTCTTTCCAAACAGCAGTGCTTTACAGGGAAATACAAATCTCTGCTTTGCAGTTCCAACAGCCAAAACTAGACAGAAAAAGAAAGCAAAAGTACTGAACACACAATGGGCATCAATGGAAAGGTCTTGTTAGAAAGAAGCAGTAATAAGCTTTATTTATGTATCTTAATGTTTGAAATCAAATTATTGTGCCTTGTATATCATCACACACAGAAACTCCAGCTTTCCTTCAAAAAGTAATACTTTGCATCACAGAGTGTACAATCTTTGTTGCTAAACCAGCAAGTGTGACAGATTGGAGAAAATGATTACTGGCTCAAAACTACTGAAGAATGTGTTGGGGGGGCTGGGACATGCACTGTTCCACACCCACCCCCCCCTGGAGCTCTAGTCCAACCCAGTCTCTGTCACATCTGGCACACCTGAAGCCATGCCCTGCACCCCATCTCTGCTACCACCATCTAGCCCCAGAGTGGCCAGATGACCAGATGGCCTGCCTGGGCAGAAGGTGGCCACAGAAGGCCAGAGCAGACAAAACCCACTGCCCTGATATGCACGTGGCCGAGTCCCAGTTGTCCTTGGGCTTTATGGCAGCTGAGCCCATGTTAGGCTCTAAGGCTGTAGCTGTATCTTGCTTTTCCCTCTTTCTTTGTCCCTCTTTGTCTCTTTTCTACTCATCATTTCATTTTCTTGAAATATGGGTAATTTAAGGTTGCATTGTGTGAAAGGTTTAATTTTGATTGAATATTTGTTTTAAATTTTGCCAAATGACTGATTTTCTAAAGTTTGCCAGAAAGGTTTGGTTTTTAACCTCCTGAGACCATTGTAGTGTTTCTCCCACACATCCACCTCGCAGAAAAGTATCTCAAGCCCTTTTAAAATAAACTCACTGGGTGAGGACTGCAGCTCAACAGCACGATACACATATGCCTGGAACTTCTTATTCAATACTCAATAAAAATATTATTATAGTGTGAAAGACATGGAAGTTGTGTATATTCCTATTTTTAAAAAAAGGGTAAAACTGAAAAAGACATAAACATTGCTGAATTGACACCAGTTTGGTTAAGCAGGAGACTAGGAAACCTTAACTTTTACATAAAAACTAGGCCATGTGGGCTAAGCAGACAATGTACAATTTATGCATGATTATACCACAAATCCTAAAGTGGGGAAAAGGCACATAAACACATAGCACTAAGTTTAATGATGAGACAGATTGCTCCTTTAGACAGACCCAAGACTAGTGAAATACATTCACAGAGAAGAAACAGAAAATTTTCAATGACTGACATGACCTTTTCATGCATCAAATGTAAGAAATGTANTATGAGATAGATTGCTCCTTTAGACAGACCTAAAACTAGTGAAATACATTCATAGAGAAGAAACAGCATGCATCAAATGTAAGAAATGTACAGTTTTCAGTATGAATGACATATGTATGGCTAACTCCCTTACCTGCCCCTGAGAAATGCCAGACAAAGTGGCTTTCTTGTGAGGGAGAAGATAAGATCATCCCGAGGTGAGCTGTTTCATATAATGAACTGAGGAACTGGATCCATATATAGATAAATTGTCAGTAATGAGTAAGATCATTAAAGTGCATGCTATAACTCTAGATGAATTGCATTATTATGTAACCATAAAGATTACTATAATAAAATGGCACACATGTATATTAAGATATTGAAAACAGAAGTAACTCCTGATAAAGCTCTCCCAATAATTTTTCTTAATACTTTCAGACAAAATGAACCAAAATGCTACTAAATATTTGGGTATGTAAACATGCTAGGGGGTATTATTGAAGCTGTGTGACTCCTAGGAATGGTCATACACTAAAAGTCTAATGTTTATTTTAGAATCAAATGAAAGGATCCATGTCATGCTCATTGACATTCGCAGAATAGAGTCATGAACTCAGAAACTCATATACAGGTCTGGTATTTCATTATGAACCCTAGGTTTCAATTTACATTGGCAAATTATAAGAGACCTACCAGTGAAGCCCGCTGGTGTTAGCTGAATGATCTTCTAAATATTTTAAGCAATTGTTTAATAATGGTGTGAATTTATCTATGATGTCAGTTTCTTAAGTAACCAAATAACTGGGTTAGTTCAATACAGCATGACAGGCAATTCCAACTGCTATCACCAAAGAGAGAAAGACTTTGTGTAAATGATAGCAACAAAAATCATTTGCCATGAAAACTGTGAGAAACCTAAATGGCTCAATCTGTTTAGCCTTTAAATACTACCAAACAAATCAAACTAATCAAACCATGATTTTTTTTTATAATTTTAATACTCTAGCTATGAGAAACAATAGAGTGGGAAAGATTTCTATCTTAAAAGAGAGATTACAAGAACTTATGACTGGAAGTTGAAAGATGGTGTATTTGCAATAGAAACCACGAAGTGACTTTTGTTTTAATAGTGATTAGACATTTTCTGTCTTCTCCTGTCATCAAACAAAAAGTGGAATCCTTTTTGAGCATTTGGTAATCTTAAACCTTAATTCCTATGAATTAATACATGAGTCCTCCAAAGCAGACATCACTAACGACAGTATGAGGCTAACATTTTACTTGTGGATCTCAGATGTTTTCTGACAGCAGGGCTGACAGTAGTAAAGCTCCACTGAAGATTATGGAACAGAATGCTTTTTAACTAAGACTGAGTCTTTTGCCCATTTTCACACTTTGCTTCTCTTTCCCTTCTCAGTCCATCCATTTCTCCACCCTTTTTCTTACACCATGTTTTGGCTTAGTCTCTTCAGCAATTTCACTTCTGTCACAGCATTATTTTTCAGCTTGCTTCATCTCATTGCCCAGAATCTGTTCTACTTTTTTTGCTTTCTTCCTCCTCAGGAGGAAGCTTTCAGCTTTCTAGACCAGCTCATCCCAATGGTTCTACCACATCCCAGCTCTTGATGGAATCCCAGCCTTTCCATATATTAACCCATCAGTTTTCCATACATTGCTTTTTAATTTTATGTTAATAAAAAAACAGGTACTGCTACTCCTATCTCCTCTTCTGATCAGCCAGTCATCCCATCACTCCCTTCCCTTTCTCTTACTGCCTTACAAGACTAGATGTAGTTCTCAGTTTCAACACTTTTTGTTACCTATTTATTTTTCCTGTGAAAAATATTTTCCAGTCCTCATAAGGGTAGTTTGTAAGGGTAGTCTACTTGCCAGAGGACCACAGCCTTGTGTTTTCTGATGTCCATTTGTGTACTTGTCCATCCTGTTCTATGTATATCAGTTACTCTGTAGAGATAGAGCAAATGCAGGCTTTTCTCATCTGCAAGTCCCAAGGTGGCAGAATATAAGAAATTCTTCTTTGATGATGGAACACGAACTTTTTGAGCAGTATTGCCATCAGCCAGGGGATGTGAATATGCCTCATGAGCATGAAGATTTTAACTTTTAAAATGGAGGTTTTTACTGAGATTATGCAAATTCAAGGTCTTTTCACTGAACAAAATTTAGGAGACTAGGAAGAAGAACCATTGTTTACAAAACTTTTGAAGGTGAGGAGCAAAGCCACATATGCCTGTCCATTTCTAAGACCCGTGTAAATTAAGAGTAAGATTTGCTGGCACCATGAAATTGTGTCAGACATGAGAAGCTCCTAATGTGCCATTTGGATAGAGTCCAAGTATAATGCAAGTTCAGTTACATACATTTTCATAATCAGGACATATGAAGATAGGTACAAGGTTTTGACACGTCTTTTCCTGCGAGTATCCCGTTTTCAGGGGACCCTTCCGTGGAAAGATGTGACTTCTGACGTTTCTTTGCCGCCTTTGAATCAGGTGAATAGACAACTCAATAGACTGTCTCAAAGTTGCAAGATTGTTTTCAGCTAAATGCTACCACAACCATTTCTGAGGGTTTTTTTAATGTTTATTTTTTGAAATCTATGCCTGTGTACAAGTCATTTCCTTGCACAACTTGGCACCATACCAAAACCACTTTCATCTCTGTTGATTCTTTTAAACTTCTTGATGACTCTGTCAGCTTCCTGTAATTGTCCCTCCAGTATAGGATTTCCTCCATCCCCTCCTACCAGCTCAGGCAATGTCCTTCTGGTTTATGCTTTAAAATACTTGGACACACCACACAGACTAAACGGAAAGACCAGCACATATCAAATGCAGATAGTCTTAAAAGCAAATGGTAAAAACAGACACCTGAACTATACTTACATTTGTTGTACTTGATCAGGATCTGTGAGCAGTCTGTTGACTTTAAATGGTTGCTTTATGATGACGTCTCAGGAAAAGGAAAAGGAAGCATGAGAACACTGATGAGTAACTAAAAATAAGATAGTGATGTAAAGAATAAAGGGACTAGTCAGACTGTGGTAACTTCCATATCACTTAGTGTTTAGGCAGCATTTTGCAAATAAGAACTAAAAACTCTCAAAACTTTCACGCCAGCTCTCACAGTGACAACTGAGTATCATTTTCATTATACCATGAAGGTAACATAAGACCAAAGTCTCCAATGGCATGAAATAGTCATAGTTCCAATCATCATGACAGTAGCAAATTTGATTCAAAAGCTAGAAGTA
This sequence comes from Urocynchramus pylzowi, assembly GCA_013397555.1. NCBI lineage: Eukaryota > Metazoa > Chordata > Aves > Passeriformes > Fringillidae > Urocynchramus > Urocynchramus pylzowi. The sequence goes on from VZRH01002546.1 coordinate 140,206, forward strand.
TTTGATTAAAGCCATACAAAGCATCTAGATAAAGAATTCTGCAGACTCCAACTTACTTTTTGATCTCTCATTCTGTCCTCTTTCTTGAGGATTTTACAGATTTGCAGAAATGCATCGTATTTTGTATAAGGAACTGGTCCTCCTGAGCCAGTGATATAGATCACAAAAATGTTACATCATCTTGGAAAAGTGATGACTCTTCTAAACAGCAGTATATTTGAAAAATATCTAAGAGATTTACATTGCCTCAATGTACAGCCCTTCAAAAGAGTTACAGAAACGATTAGTTCAGTGCAAAAGAGCAAGCAACAGGCACAGTGGCTTTCCTGTGCTATGTGGGGGTCCCACAATCTATAGTCCTATTCAATCTCCTTGTCCAAGATTCCTGACTACTTTGCATGTGCTGACTAGTCTTCTTACCTGAGGATGAGCAGTGTTCCTCACAAAGGGGGAAAAAACAGCTTGCCTTCCAGCAGGTCTGCATCTCCTATCAATTAGAGAGTGGATTGTATTCACATGGAAGTGACTTGCTGTATGTGCAAGTTCTTAAGCTTAATGATTTCATTTCCAAAACCTCTACTAAAATGCCATCTGGCACTAAAGAGTCCCAAAGTATAAAGCATTTAAAGTTTCCTCAGTAACACCCCTACACATACAAGAGTTTCTGTGAGAATGGTCTTTTCGGCAATACTGAGACAGTAGGTACCTGAGCTTTGTTGAAACTCACCAACTCCATGTTCTTCAATTTGTCCATCTCCATGGCCAGGTCATGTGGCTTTTTTCTGAAGAGTTCCCTCTGCTCAGGGCCTGCACGAGCAGTGGAAGGGGCAGTTATTCTCTTTGCATCCCCATCCAGTAGCTAGGTGATTAGCAAATTCAGGTGGGTTGTGAGAGACGCGAATTTGCAACCCACCTTCTGCCTAAGGGGATGTAAATGTACAGGTTCAATAAAAAAACAGGTACTGGTTGCGAAAACAGGTTACTGATTACAAAAAACAGGTACTGGTTACTGGTACAATAAAAAAAATTGTACAGGTTCAATAAAAAAACAGTGTTCCAGCCAGCTGGCCAGCATGTTCTGCGGTGTCCCTTGTTAATGTTCTCTTATCTCATAGTGAATAACTGAAGAAGAGATAGAAAGTCCTGTATCCCATCAATAAAATATGTAATTGTCAACTACATCTATTCTTACCCAAGCAGTTTCTGTCTTCTCTCCTACCATTGCTTTTCCTCTATGAATTAAAATGCCTCATCATATAAATAAGTTGTAATATCAGGTGAGTCAGGTCTCACCTGTATGCATCGAAAGACAAGGAAGGTCAGTTGTGTGAACTTGCCTAACTATAGAATATGGCAAAAAGTTAAGTAATTAAGAAGACAAATCAGTTCCTTTCACTTTTACATGTACACGATAAGAAAATATGTGAAGCTGTTGAATGATAACTCCTGGATTCTCGTTGTGGGAAAAAACAGACTATGCAACGTGAGCTTTATATCATATGCCAGATTCTTATAATTTTAACTCTGAAAGAAAGAGAGAATGTTTTATGCTCTGATGTTCCTCCATTGACCACCCAAATACAATTTTTTAAAGAAGGAAAGACCATGCTCAAAAGCCTAAATGATGAAACAGATTCTTATATAGTACATTTTACTTGAAAGTGCATAAGTGAAATCTGCCTGGAGGATGAGAAATTCAGGTGTGAAATGGGTGCGGCTACAGTTGCAAATTTAATAATACATTAATTTGGTTTTTCCTTCAGTGTGCAGTATTGACATGTCTGTGGCTGCAGGCACATTAGAGACTGAATATAATTGAGGTACTGGCAGCAGACAAAAATTGTTGTATATTATATGTTTCTTTGTAATTAATACACTTTTCATTATACCTTTTAAAAATATATTGGTGAATCTCAAGTTTCTGGAAGAAAGATCAAATGTCCTATTTCATTGTATTTTGTTCCATTAAGAATACCTTCCATACCATCAGGAAACTCAGGACCTTAGTAGCATTGTAAATACTGTGACACACTCTATCAAATACAGTTTGCTTTATCTTTAATGACTGGGGAAGAAATTCATTTCTCAGCAGAGTGCTTAGATTACTTGGTCTGTTTTTAAAAATCCAGGATGTTCTGAAGCACCTCAATGAATATGACCCACTGTCATGAATTATGTTGAGCAGGTCAGCTGGAATTGTAGACAACAGTCCTTAACCCAGACAACAACTAAATCTTTTAACTGTACTAGCACCAAATGTCTGAGTGCTTTGCATGGAGGGATTTAAGGCTAGGTGAATGAAATCATGGAGATAACTAAAGATGAAATCTGAATTTTCTACTCTGCTGTCAGCTGACATAGGAGATGGAAATACATTGTCATGGTGAGAAATTACAACTGTGTTGAATGGGCAGGGTATTTAAGTTTCCTTCTCTACATTCAGGTATTTTCTGGAGTATTTCTGTCAATTATTGCCAAATATCATCTGAATTAAAATCACCTTTCCTGAATTGTCTAGATAAAAATGAATTATATAACCAGCCTCAGCCATTAGCAGCACACTGGGTGAGCCTTTCCTTACAACTCTGATCTTCCAGTTTGTGTCTTTTCCCTGTCATTAGCCTATCAAGCTCAGGAAACTGCACTTTCTGTGCAAGTACCCTTTTTACCATGTAAAAGGATGTGCCTTCCTATAACTCAAAGAATAATCAAGGATTCTATACAAAATTGAATAAGTTGAATGAAAAAAATAGTTGAAGTTGAACACAGAGCATTGGTCAAAGATACCCTGTAACCTTCAGGGAAAAAAACCCTCATTAATGGGTCAGAAGAGCAGGGTTGGAATCTCTGTTCATGCACACAAATGTAGAGAGAAACATTTTCAGCAGAGTAATGGAGACAGGCTAAACCCTACAGTCATAGTATGGATTTTAGAAGGAAAAAAATTTCTATTCTTCTTTAGTGTCTTAGTGCCTTAGTGAAGGTGAGTACAGGAGTCTCTCTTTTGCTTTTGCCATCATCTCCTTTGAGTCAACTCCTTGAAATACGCTGATTTTTCTGACCCTCATCCCATAGGAAATGGAGTGAAGGTGCATGACCCAGAGTTGCTCATTCTACACCAGAGAGAAAATCAAGAAAGTAGGTGCTGTCATGAGGAGTGAGGCCGTGTTTTTAGAGAGTCTAAATATGAACTTCAACTTGGCTTAATACTTCAAGGATGTTATTTCAGGGAGCAGGTTATCTTGCTGCTGTGCCTGGTGTATACATTCCTGCTGTATAGCTGGGCTTTATACTGCATGGAAGGCAGTGTTCAGCTTCAAGGGTTTTTGGCATGGGATCATCAAAGATATTGGGACCAATACAGGTAACTGCTGCAACTGTAAAATCAGGTAAGCATACTGAAGGGAAGCAGTATTCACAGTGCTGCCATGGACCCTTCTATATCACAAGTACATGAGCATACATAAGCTAAAGTCCTCCAAAAATAATTTTTAAAAGACTAATAAAGTTTATTTATCCTCCAGAAAGAATTAATTCACATAGTCCATTTACCTTTCCTTTCACTCCCTTTGTGTCTGAGTACCTTCACAGATCCTCTAAGGAAATGAGCTTTAAGAGCAATTCTCTGTTACCACCTCTGCGTGAAAGAGGATCATCAACTTTTGTCCTAACCAGGAGACATGAAGTCAGAAAACCACTTTTCCTCTACATACAGACTCATGTATTCTTTGAATGCCCAGATATCTAGATTCTGATGGCTTGCTATTTGTTAGAAACTATTGACTTGAGGAGGAGTGAGAAAGAGACAAACTGAAAGCTCAAACAATGGGCAGCTCTTGGTGGTATCTCAAAAGCCTTAAAGACATGACAATAGATCCCATGATTCTTATGTAAAAAAAAAAATTCCCACCTTCCTGCCACTTCAGCACGATCCCTACATAACAACAAAAAGTGTGGAAATTCCTCAGGTAAGGGGTGATTTTACAGGGACAAGAGGGTAATGGTTACTATGAAAGAAATAGGTACTAAAACATTTTTACAGATCACAGAGGGTGGAAATTCTCCAATGAGAAGAGCTGAAAGAGAATCAATGATGAAACCATTGCACTGTGCCCTTGGCCATCCTTTACAGAATATTTGACTGGAATAGGTATCCTCAGTCCTTTCTTATTCCTGTCACTTTGCTCTCTGTCAAACAGAATGCATTTTTTTTTTAATTAGGCATGATTCAGCCCTGTGTGGAGGCAAGAGTAAGTAATGCAGCTGATAACAAAAACACTAATCTCCTGCCCAAACTAGGTGTGTCCCAAACTTTGTTGCTAAACTTGCAGTTGCAGGTTTAGCAGTTGCTTGAAGGTCGCGACTGCTGGTTCTTCAAGGCAAGAACTGCTTTTTATTATGTATTTATGCAGTAGATGTACCTATGACATAATGGGTCTCTATTTCTTTTGGCACCTCTAAGTGCCTTTATAATATAAATCTTAATTATAATACTAAGTATTTCGGACAGGGGCCAAGGGATTTATCTATGTGTGGGGAGTTTAATGTATGCCCCAGAGTACTGGTCCCCAAGTCTAATTGTGACCTTTCAGCTCATTCGTACTGAGATGCAGCTAAAAGTCAGAATAACAAGATCATTGATAATAATAGCTGTGTGAGGACTCAGCACTGTGTGGTAGAGAACACACAAGAAGGCTGCATGGGTTTAGTTAGATCTGTGTTATGATAATGCAGCCTGGGTGCCGAGAGCTATGATTTCTGTCCACATACCCTGAGTTTCAGCCAAATCAGACTTCTAGGGAAAATTAACTCTTACTGGAATTTACTTGAATAAATTTTGTTACCACTCCATATACAAGGCAATTTTAAAAAAAAGTAATTAAAATTTGTGTGTCTCTGACTTTGGGGTAAATGAAATACAGAGCTGTACAGAGGAGAAGTCTGGGGATGCACTGGCTTCAAGATATGGGAATGTAGGTAGGGGCAGCTCAGGGGATTTATATTTTCCATATAAGGGTTGTGAGAATTCATTTTTCTTTTCCATAAAGTCACACCTCAGTCTAAGTTAAGGCCATCTCTGTTTCAGCCTAGAATGACAGGTCATAGTGCTTGGAGGATTACTAGAGGAACATGCTCATCTTTGTTGCTTACTCCATCTGTTCAAACAGAAGTTAGTGTGCTGTCAGCACACTGACCTGCATACACGCCCTGCAGGTGCCTGTGGAGCAATGACAGAACAGTATTGGATTTTTCCTTCCCTTGAGTTCCTCAGTGTTTTGTAGATAAGATCATGTTGCTGCTCCTGTGGCATAATGGAAAAGAAAAGGAACCCTTTCTCCTGTGTTTCTTTTTGTCAAAATTTAGCTGGGGTTTAGCCTGTTTGTTGCCACAATGCTCTCCAGAACCACTGAGAGACACAATCCCTACATCACTATTGCTAAATGAGAGCGGAGTAATTTTCTGACCATCAGAATGGGTAGCCCAGCCTAGCCACAGTTATGATTTGTAATGTTTGGCTGCCTATGAACCTTGAAAGGTATCCTTCTAGGACTAAAACATAACTCTTTTTACATGATTTTCTTTTTGTTTCTCACTACAAAGCATGTGAAAAAAAGCTGGACATTTTTCTGGGGTCTCATCATAATTATGTTTACATACATGAGATCTATGTTTTCATACATGCTTGTGTACATTGCTTGCTCTAGGTTAAAGCATGAGGAATTTTTGGATATGCAAAGCTGGAATAATGTTGGAAGACTGTTGAGGCTGGAGGGAACAAATCCTGGTGCCATGGTGTCTAATACTGCCTACTGGAATTGATCCCTGCATGGGCTATCCCTCTAGCCAGGCTTAGGCACTGCTCCCCAAAGAATTGGCATAGACCAAAACAGCCTGGAAACATGCTAGCAATTAAAAAGTGCAGATGATCACCAAGCCAGTGCTCAAGCTTGTTCCTTGTCCTTGTTTTATTTAGCAGTATGGAAAGAGCTGAAATATCCACACACCTAGGATTAGGTTGCCAGGGGAACTGGAAACGTTGGATTTAATTCACTGGGACACTTGACAGTGCATTGTTTTAATGCTACTGTGCAATATTGTTTGTCACTAAATCAAGAGGTCAGTCGTCATGTGTGGGGGTGGGTTAAAATTAAGCACTTGAGAGACACATTGTAGCCATCAAAACCCAGGGTTTTGGTAAAGTCTGAATAGACTTCTTGTCACTCCCTTGCTCAGACAGATGTTTTGCTCCTCTCAAGCAAGGCCATGTCTTTTATCTTATTCTCTCAATTAAGAAGCCAGCCTGTCTTTGGTGAAGCTGTACTGCTGTTTCTGTTACTTCTTACAAATGGAAAAGTTCTTTTTTAGACAGTAAGTAGTAAAAAAGAGAAGATCATGGCTTGCTGCCTTATGCCTTGTTTATGAAGGCTATTATGACACAGAACATGGCAACTGTGGAACAAAGAGCTATGATTTTCCACTTTTTCAGGTCTTGCCCATGGTGTTCACTGCTGATCCTCACCAATATTGGGTGTGGTCTCTTTTCAGCTGTTCAATACATGAGGTACTTCTGCGCTCCGTATTTTTCCGTCCTTTTCAGCTATCTCTGTCCTGAGGGGTAACTGAGTGCAAGATCATGGAAGGATTCTGGCCTCAACTGATGTTTAAAAGCTGCACATACTCTGAGGGCTAGTATGGATGCATTTCTGCCTACCTGAGTCAAATTGGGCTTTTCTTCCTGTTTCTGCCCATATTTTTGTCATTGCAGTCTAACTAAAATTAATTTTAAAAATTCTTATAGTTGAGGTCACATGATCCTTCTATATATTTCTGTGATTGTCAGTTTCTGATCCTCTCATCACCTAACATTTTGTCCTGGTTTGGAGTAGAGGGAGTGGTTCAAATGGTTAATACATCCTGAAACACTTTTCCTCAGTTATATTTCTTCAAGCCCTATACCTTCAAATTGTTACAAAGCCAAATAATTTTTTTTTAAGACAGCCAAAAACCCCTCTAACTGAAAAACAGGCTTGACTAGAAATGAACATTCTGAATTCACTTTTAGAATATAAATAATGGACCATTTGAGAAACACACCAAAAAATTACCTTTTTTGTGATAGCTGTGTTTCTGTGCTATTTCTGACTAGTACAACTGATTTCAATGGAAGTATTTCTTTTAAGGAGGGGAATCAGACAGATTTAACAGTCAGAAGGAGAAGATGATTGCTTATGTATCGTAATCTTTACAATAGAAGGAGGAGTGGAACACTGGCATACATGCCCTTCCATGCCCACATGCTAGCAATGCTGCGTGGGAAGGCTGGAACCACATATCTTTTCCATTGTTTTTAATGAACTTTAACCTACCTGGCAAACACAGGAACTTTGAACTAAAGAATGGCAGAGGGAGAAATCATCAAGTAAAGCCTGATCCTCCCTTTTGTTGCATCAGTAACAAAATTTCAACATCTCTGACAAGACCTGCAATTTAACTGCAGGATTTAATACTGGAAGATTGATGTGTTTACTGTAATGGCAGTAAATTGACTATCCAGAAAGAGCTATATATCTTTGCAGCACAGGAAGTGTCTGAGGGAGATAGTGAAAAGTTACATCAAAGAGCAGATAATCAAAACAAAATGGTCACACTAAAACCATAAGAAATAATTAGAGAAATAGATTGTGAAGAAAGAGAGAAGGAAGAATGGAGGCTACTTTAAGCCTTACATTTTTTGTTTATATTGACCTGGAATCTTGGTCTAATATTAGAAAATTATGTGGTCTTGAGCCAAGTGAAGACTCAGAGAGAATAAAACTGTCTTGCTTTTATTGAATGAAAAATCTCTGTTAGCAGCAAGTAATGTGTTTCAAACCAGAAAAAAAAAAAAAAAAAGAGAGAGAAGGAAGACAATATTTCAGAAGCCTCTGTTACAAATTGCCTTTAATTTGAAGTAGGAAATCTTCACAATTGATGGAGTAAAAATTCATACTAATCACTGAGATTCTTTTTCATCTGCATCTGTGACATCATGCAAGATAAAAGATAAGATAATTGGTGACTTCAACATACAATTATTGTCATGTTATTTGCAGAATGGTACATATATTTCAGACAGTGACATTCAGAGATATATAGAAAACTTAGACAGAGAGATAGAAAAGAAGTAAAATTTTTCTACCCCCTTTTTCCTCTTTTCCCTAGATTGTATGCAATGCAGAAACCTACAGGAAAAGAATGATGCATTAAGTACATGGTGCTCAGTGTCTTCCTAAGGCATCTGATATGTACATTCCTTGCTGTATCATATTTTCAAAGCTGCTATGAAGAAAGCTGCTTGCCAAAAGAATACCAGAAAGTGAAATATTTCTGACTATTGTGCAATCACTAGAAAGTGACCTTGGGCAGGACCTTGGAATGAACTTCCTGTGGGCAGCACGTGTGTGGTCACAGCAAGCCATTGTGAATACAGAACTTATGCCTTATCTGTTGGACCAGACCTTCTGTTGTTACATTTCTATATCTCCTTTTCTCACTTGTCTAGTATTTTTTGGTTTTTGACCATTATGTCTTTGGGCACCATTTTCCCTCAATTTCTGTGGTTTACACACTTCTCCCTCTACCTTCCTCTCAGATATTTTTCTTTACACTTTTATAAGTACTACTTTGTGTCTTTGGCAACTATATTATCACTGGTTCAACTTTATCAGCATTATAGCAGACTCCTTTTCTGCTGTTTGTTTTGGGATCTGGGCAGTATGTACAAGATTTTAACACTCAGTTTTTAGTCCTTGATATTGAAGGAAGGGTCTAGGCTTTTCTTCATTTCCTTCACCTTTTTGCCCAACTCTTTTCAGTCATTTTTACTCAATAAGGTGAGGAAGCAGACTGAGGGTCTAGTGCAAATGTACAGTCTTAGAGAGAAGTCCTTTCATTCTCTATTGTGTCTATCAATTATATTCTCACGCTTCTACAAGAATATTTCAGCAAAGCCAAGATGATGGGACTGTAGTAATAATCATCACCCTGTCTGATAACAGGCTTCCCAGGGACTCAGCTGGCAGTTTGAAAGTCCTCTGCCATAGCTGCTACACCCTGCTGATAAAACTGCTGTTGTTACAAATTGATCCTGACAAAAACAACTCCATCTCTATTCTGAATTTCAGACTTGACCTTGGTGTGTTTGCAAGTTTAACCATCATACTGGGCACAAAATATGTAGCACAAAAGCCATATAATGAAAAAATATCCCAACTTCCCTCTTTTACTATCTGTTTATTCTCTCTATTGCATGATTATTTTAAACTGTTCTGGGGTATGGCTAAAAGTCAAATTTGACTGTTTTTTAAAGCAAAAGAAAATTACCCACTAGTGGTTATAAGGATTGTTTACCTAGGCACAGAAGCTCTGTCCTTCACCAATTTGTGATTGAGATACCCAAGCCCCTACCAATGGTAGTCTGGGGAACAATGTTAAAAGGCAAAGATTGGAACAATGAGGGGAAAAGCAGAGGGAAAAGCTACAGATAAGCTGGCTCACTATAAAATAATGCCAAAATAGAGGGACCCTTTTTTTTTTAATACATACACTGTGACTACAGTAAATGCTGTGTAAATGCTGTATAAATACAATAGTGAGCAAAGGACTGCATGGGGATCCTTGTATACAAACCATCAATCCTCATCAATTTTTCAGTATATCTATAAGCTTTACTCAACTTCTGGACTTGAGGAGAATGACGAGCAAAGACATCCCCAGGAAGGCACTTTTATTAGCACCAAACATATTTTTAACTATGTAGATTCAGGGTATTATTGCAGATAGGCACGAGCAACAGGGAAAACTACTTGGAATCCCCATTTCTGGGAAACCTCACTGGTACTTAAATTTTGTAGCCGTAAAGTTATTCTGTGTGCAGATGTAAGTATGGAAGGGTGCATGTCCTTGACTCTTTCTGAAGTTCCCAGAATTCTATCCCTAAGTCTCACATATCATCACCTTCCACTGGCTCTGGCTAAAATCTCTGGTCTATCATCTGCTTTTTGGACTAATTTCTGAGATACAGGAAGCATTGACATGAATTCCTCAGAAGACAGAGTTAAACCCAGGCCTCCCACATTGTGGTTAGTCTTATTTTCTGGATTAATTCTGAAAACATCTTGAGCAATTCAAAAGAAAGGGACACATGCCTCTGTATTTTGTGAGATCTGAAGCTTGTGTTTATAGGTATATAGAATTGCTCAGAACTCAAAACCAGATTTAAATAGTAGTGAGGGCTGTATCTGCAGAGCTTCAAGTCAGATACACCTGAAAGAGCACAGTTTAAGGGTCCTCAGAATTATGTGGCAGCTGAGAAGTTTTCAACTACACAATATTGAACATAGGCACTTAAATGTCATTCCATTACATGTTGTCTGGTATATAAAATTCTGTCTACTTATTCAGTCCTGATGTCAGGGATGTGCAGGCATACATATCTGGGACTTTTAGTTCACCTAAAATGCTTGCCAAAGAGTCATCAGCAATCCCCCCACCTGCCAGCATCCAGGCAGGAAGATAACTGTCTCTGAGAGAAGGCAGAGGCAGTACCTACCAGCAGATGTGTAAAGAGAATTCTTTTCCTGGTGGCACCAGCAGAAAAAATGTTGTGGGAATGGGAAAGATGGCACAATTCCTAGCTGGAGACAGGAAACAATTGTGTTACAGCAAACAGGAGAGAATATAAACATTAAAACAGAGAGGATACAGAAGAAAAGCAAGCAGTGATGAAAAGGTATTTAGGAGAGTAAGAAACAGAGGTTAACAAAAGAGAAGTGGGCAGGGAGAGCAGATATATATTCAGTGGAGATACAGGTGACTCAATGGAACTGTAACTGATACAAGCAGGAGAAAAATAAAGGAGACCAATTGTTCTAGGGAAATGAAAAGAGAAGTAACTGTGCATGGGATAGGGACCTTGAAGCTTGGGGAACTTTCCTGCCCTTTAGGAAGAGTGCCTCCAACTGCTTGACGGGTGTTTCCAAGTCATCTGAGCATTTATTCTCTTTCCTTAGCACTGCTGGCAACATCCCAAGCTTAACATCATGATGTCACAAGGAAAATCTCTGATACACTTTGCAGAAACAACATCTTGTCTATCTCTCAGTGACAAGTTTTAATGGACAATCCTGGAGCATCTGAGTTGAAGCATTCTCATTTATAGACCATCTGCTCTCCAACAAGATCCATCCAAATGGCCTCTGTTTGGTCAGATTTCCAGGGTGCTCTGTGGTGTGTGCATTGCCAAGGCAGCTGCAGAAGGCAAAATTCAGAGTGAGGGCAGGTGTGGAGACAAGGTCGTTGTGGGTAGGTTTGTGGGCAAGAACATCTGTGAGTTCTGAGGGCTAGTCTGCAGCATTTCTATTTGCTGATTTGTAGCTGTTGAAGCACTTTGGGCTCTTGGACCAACCAAAAAAAGAGAAAAAGAAAAGAAAGAAAGGAACCCCATATAATTAGAGTAATTCTGCTGCATGCAGAAATAAAGGTGTTTGATGGCAACATTGAGATTAAAATCATTGTGGTTGGATACATTCAGGATAAGTCACAGCATTGCCTTAGAAGCCACATTAATCAGTTACTTTAATCACAGCTGTTTTTCATAAATTCAGTCTGTGGATAAAGAAAGTGTGAGGGTACATCAGTGCAATTTTCTTACAACTTTAAAGAAGAATGAAATAACACCTTTAAATACCTGAGGTTTTCAGACCAATGCTACTACTTGAGAAGAGCAGAGTCATAGTCTAAAATCACAATGTTTCCTTTTAAACAATGTCCAGTGTCACAGGACAAAGGATCTGTCATTTGCTGTGGGAAACCTAAAAATAACAGCTTTTTAAGACTCAGCTCAGAAAAGGTCTTTATTCTGTTAACCATTTTGACCTTTTCTTCCTGTATTCTCCCTTGCGAGGGATAAAATCATGAGCTATGTGCCTGAAAAGGGTAATGGAAAAGCAGATTTTTCTGGTAATTTTTTAAAAGAATGTTTCCTTATATATCTGTTTGCATAAGAGCTTAAAAGAGGAGATTATATTATTATGCCTGTATTTAGTCGAGGCATGTTTGTGACGCTCTTCATGTTAGTATATCTCTCATTTCATAAATTATCAACTACCTCAAAAAAAGTGGTTTCATCAGCCACTCTTCCTTTCAACTAGTTTCTTTCAGATAAAAGGACTTCTGATCCATTCCTTCTGTATCAGGGATCTTTTTGTGTTAATGCTTTGTTTAAACAGATGGTAAATAAAATTACAAGAATATTGTATGTCTACAAACCAGTCCTGTCAGGTCATAAAGACTGATAATTCCCACTAAAGCGAGAGGATACCTGAGGAGACTTTGAAGACACCCCTCAGATCCTCAAGAGCTTACCCATGTCCTTGGGCATCCTTCGCAACCTCCACTCATCTGGATAAATTTTACTGAGGTTAAGTTAATGGTGTACTTAAGGCTATAGCTTGAGTTGTGGTGTTCTCCTTTTTATCAGTATATGGGCACAGCTCTCTTTGATCTGCACTTATGCATCACCTTCCATCTCAAGATCTTAGATGGCTTTTCAAATGCTAATGAATTCTACCCATTCTACCCTAGGGAAACTGAGGTGATGAGAAATTACAGGAGATACTTAGGTTCACAAATACAACCTACAACTAAGTTGAGAACAGCCCAGTGAGATCACTTATTCCCATACCATGCAGGTAGTACAGGTATCTGTTGCATAGTCTGCTCTTAAAACATCCCTTGCCATCAAAATGCGTCCCCAGTGAATAGAGATGTCTGGTGCTGATGTGAGGGGAATTTTGTTCTTTGTGATGCTTTCCCTGGGATATGGAGCTCATAATTACTAAAGAGAGGGGGTTGGTAATCTTTCAAGAGTGATGAGCCAGATCATAGTTTTTATTCTCAAATTAGTGCTTCAGTGTGACAACTGAAACCCAGCAAGATCTGGAAGAAGATGGTGCTCACAGAGGCAAGATGAGAGGCAAGTAGGCTGTGTGAGGTAAGAAAGCTTTCACAGACCTAGAAATTCAGGAGCGCTGGAAATACCTGCCTAAAACTGACACTGATTTGGAGATTCCTTGGATCGCAGGGCTCAGATCTGCTCAAGAACCTGCTCGCCACACCTGTGTGGCGTCCACACTTTAAGTATCCAGCTCTTGTATGAATAGTTTGAAAAATGGCCTCCAGCTGTGGAAGTACTGGACACACTTTTGGTTAAACAAAACCCTGGTAACTAGAATGCATCCATCATGCTTCACCACAATAGTTTCAGGAAAAAATAAAGACTATGCTTAGTATTTGAAATATTCTAAAAGAAAAATATTGACTTTCCAGTCTTTTGCTCTTTGAATTTTAGTGTTGTCCTTTAGATGTGTGATATCTAAGGAGTACTTACACTATAAAATAGGTGATGAATGAATATGGAATGTTTTATGTAGATTTCTATGTGGGAGAAAACCATTTTAATTTACACATTCACTCAGTTGGTTGAATCATTGGTGTTATTTGCTTTTATATACATGAGAAGGAATTGGGCAGTTCTTTTATCACTGACTTTATGCTGAAGCGGCAAAATCAAACTCATGTAAATGACTTTCACATAGTTATCTGGCTTAACTTCAATGGGCGTTAAAACTTAGATTTCACAGCTTACATTCTCAAGTGTTTGTTCATTTAAAAAAATTAATTTTTACACATCAAATATTTGAATGAGAGAAAAATAATGTGTTATAAATAATGTGCTGCAAACAAATATATCTCCCAGTCATCACAGAATTATAGAATGGTTTGGGTTGGAATGAACCTTTAAGATCACCTTGTTACAATACCCCTGCCATGGTGGGTATCAACTTACACTAGACCAGGGAGCTCCATGTCCCATCGAATTGGCCTTGAACACTTCCAGGAATGGGGCATCTACAGCTTCTCTGGGAAACCTGTGTCAGTGTCTCACTGTCCTCATGGTGAAGAATTTCTTCCTAATACTTAATGTAAACCTACCCTCTTTCAGTTTAAATCCATTACTACTTGTCCTGTTGCTACACACCTTTGTCCAAAGTCTCTCCCCAGTTCTCTCATAGACCCCTTTCAGGTACTGGAAGGTGCCATGAGGTCTCCTCATAGCCTTTTCTTTTTCAGCCTGAACAACCACAGATCTCTCAGTCTCTTTTCATAGGAGAGGTGCTCTGGCTCTCTGATCATCTTGGTTGCCTGTTGGAATCCTAGATGTTGAGAATTTTAAACTTTCTGTGCTTAAAGGCACAAGAGAACACTGCATTTGACCTGAGGTCATGGAACAGGCTTCTAAAATTAATTGATACTATTGGGATTACAGGTGTGTAGTTGGTTAGAAGTGTGTAACATGACAGGGTGGAAAACTTAAAGTTTGGGATTTTAGAATGTAGAAATAAATCTGAAGCATGATGGAGGTTTTAAGGTGGAGGCACGTTGTTCTTCTTTACCTTCTTTTTCCTTCTTCTTCATGGGTTTGGGTGATGTTTTGTAATTGGACAGAAAAGTCCGCATTGCAGGCTTCCAGGGATCAGTTATTGGGCTAAAAGGGAAAATAATCTAGGTGTCCTTTCTTAATTGGATAGGTTAGTCTTAGAAGACCCTGTAACAAGAGATAGGGAGCCATTTTGTTCTTTGCTAATCAAAAGCTGCTGAACTCATGGTTGTGAGACTGTTTTACTGATAAGAAATAATAAACACAGGAGGCTGAACATGAAATGCCATCTCAAGTGCCTTCAATCCAGACCCAGAGAAACCAACAGTGACCCTCCTGTGGACTGGCTACAGCAGATCCATGTCTTTCTCATGTTGAGGACCTCAGTTCTGCATGCAGGTTGGGTCTCACAAGAGCAGAGTAGAAGGGCAGAATGCCCTTTCCTCACCCTGCTGGCCATGCTGCTTTGGAATCAGCCCTTTCTGGGCTGTGTGTTCTGGGGCAGGTCATGTCTGATTTTTCAAACAAACAGTATCCCCAAGTCCTTCTCTGCAGGTCTACTCTCAGCCAGTTTGTCACCCAGCCTGTTCTTGTGCTTGGGATTTTCCCAACCCACATGCAGGGCCTGGCACTTGGCCATGGAGAACTTCATGAAATTTGTACAGCCCTATCTCTCAAGGCTGTCCTGGTCCCTCTGGATGGCATCCTTTCCTTTCTACATGTTGACTACACCACACAGCTTGTTGTCATCTGCAAACTTGCTAAGGGTGCTCTTGATCCCACTGTCCATGCCACCAGCAAAGATGTTATGCAGTGCCAGCCCCAATACCAACTCCTGAGGAAGCCGTTGTCTGAGGACCCTCACTTGGACAGAGTGGTTGACTGAAAACCTGTGAGCATGACCATCCAGCAAAATCTTTATCCACTGAGTGGTCCATCCCGCAAATCCTTGTCTCTCCAGTTCAGAGAGAAGGATGTCAAGCAGGACAGCATCAAATGCTTTGCACAAGCCCAGCTAGATTAGCTGCTCTTAAATCAGTTGCTCTTTCCTCACCCACCACCACTTTCTATCACCTGTCATAGAAAGTCACCAAATTGCACAAACACAGTTTGCATTTACTGAAGTCATGTTGGCTGTCATCAATCACCTCCTTATTTTCCATGTACCTTGGCATAGTTTCCAGGAGGATCTGCTCCATGATCTTGCTGGGCGCAGATGTGAGTTTGACCTGCCTATAGTTATGTGAGTTTTTATTATTTCCCTTTTTAAAAATTTGCATTATATTTCCCCTTTTTCAGTCAGTGAAAGCTTCAGTGCAGAGCCATGACTTCTCAAACATGATGGATAATGGCTTTACCACCTCCTCTGGCAGTTCGCTCAGGACCTGTGGATGCCTTTCATCAGGTTTCATGGGCTTGTGCAACTTCTAGGATGTTCTCAAACCTGATCTTCAACAGCAGGCAGTTCTCCATTCTACCAGTCTCTGACTTTGTATTATGTGACTTGGGCAGTGTGGCATACCTCCTGAGCTTGGAGGAGGTGATCCTTGAATATTAAC
The DNA here is from genome assembly GCA_013397555.1 of Urocynchramus pylzowi. Classification (NCBI taxonomy): domain Eukaryota; kingdom Metazoa; phylum Chordata; class Aves; order Passeriformes; family Fringillidae; genus Urocynchramus; species Urocynchramus pylzowi. Next base: position 156,244 of record VZRH01002546.1, read on the forward strand.
CAGCTTTCTTGGCCACCTCTTCCCTGCAGGGTTATATTCCATGGCACTCTCCCAAGCAGACCCCTGAAGAGGCCAGAGTCTGATCTCCTGAATTCCAGGGCAGTGAGCTTTCTTTGCACCCTCCTCGCCCTGCTAGGGAGCTTGAACTCCACCACTTCATGGTCACTGCAGCCCAGGCTGTTCTTAAGTTTCACATTCCCCACCAGCCCCTCCTTGTTGGTGAGAACAAAGTCCAGCATAGTATCTCACCTCTTTGGCTCCTCTATCACTCGGAGAAGGAAGTTCTCATAAGTACCTTCCAGGAATCTCCTGGGTTGCTTATGCCCTGCTATGCAGTCCCTCCAACCAATATGGAGATGGTTGAAGTGCCCCATGAGGGCCAGGGCTTGTGAATGTGTGGCTGCTTCTATCTGCTTATAGAGGGCCTCACCCACTCCATCTTCCTGGTCAGTCGGCCTGTAGCAGACCCTCAGTACAATGCCACCTTTGCCTCCCCTCTCTTTAATTCTAACCCATAAACTCTCAGTCAGCTTCTCATCCAGCCTCAGGCAGAGGGAGCTCCATTCACTTCAGGTGGCCACTGACAAAGAGGGCAACATCCTTTCCTTGTCTCCCCGGCCTGTCCTTCCTAAAAAGCCTGAACCCTTCTATTCCAATAATCCAGTCAAAAGGGCCACATCTACATGGTGCCAATATGATCAGAGTCCTGTAGGTGTGGGCACGCCTCTAAGTTCTCATGTTTATTCCTAACACTATGTGCATTTGCATAGAGGCATTTAATTTGGGTCCCCAATGAAGCTGACTTTCTGGCTGAAGTGGAAGGAAGTCCTTTGTGCTTCTCCTCAGATGCTCTCTTGCAGACATGCAATTCCTCTCAAAACTCTGGGCATCTATTGCTGACACTAGAATTACTTTCAGCAGTCCTAATAAGCCGAAGATTGAACTAATAGTTCTATATTTTTGATTGAAAACAAGTCATAAGAAGGAAAAATAACTAATATTGTAACCTACTGCCACAATAGTCTATGTTGTGCATCACTACAGGCTGGGGACAGAGTGGCTGGACAGTGGCCAGGCAGAAAGTGACCTGGGAGTACTGACTGACAGCAGCTGGACATGAGCCAGCAGTGTGCCCACATGGCCCAGAAAGCCAATGGCATCCCGGCCTGTATCAGGAATAGTGTGGCCAGGAGGACCAGGGAAGTGATTCTTCTCCTGTACTCCACACTGGTGAGGCCACACCTTGACTGCTGTGTCCAGTTCTGGGCCCCTCAGTTTAGGAAGGATGTTGAGANCTGAGGAAGCCGTTGTCTGAGGACCCTCACTTGGACAGAGTGGTTGACTGAAAACCTGTGAGCATGACCATCCAGCAAAATCTTTATCCACTGAGTGGTCCATCCAGCAAATCCTTGTCTCTCCAGTTCAGAGAGAAGGATGTCAAGCAGGACAGCATCAAATGCTTTGCACAAGCCCAGCTAGATTAGCTGCTCTTAAATCAGTTGCTCTTTCCTCACCCACCACCACTTTCTATCACCTGTCATAGAAAGTCACCAAATTGCACAAACACAGTTTGCATTTACTGAAGTCATGTTGGCTGTCATCAATCACCTCCTTATTTTCCATGTACCTTGGCATAGTTTCCAGGAGGATCTGCTCCATGATCTTTCTGGGCGCAGATGTGAGTTTGACCTGCCTATAGTTATGTGAGTTTTTATTATTTCCCTTTTTAAAAATTTGCATTATCTTTCCCCTTTTTCAGTCAGTGAAAGCTTCAGTGCAGAGCCATGACTTCTCAAACATGATGGATAATGGCTTTACCACCTCCTCTGGCAGTTCGCTCAGGACCTGTGGATGCCTTTCATCAGGTTTCATGGGCTTGTGCAACTTCTAGGATGTTCTCAAACCTGATCTTCAACAGCAGGCAGTTCTCCATTCTACCAGTCTCTGACTTTGTATTATGTGACTTGGGCAGTGTGGCATACCTCCTGAGCTTGGAGGAGGTGATCCTTGAATATTAACCAGCTTTCTTGGCCACCTCTTCCCTGCAGGGTTATATTCCATGGCACTCTCCCAAGCAGACCCCTGAAGAGGCCAGAGTCTGATCTCCTGAATTCCAGGGCAGTGAGCTTTCTTTGCACCCTCCTCGCCCTGCTAGGGAGCTTGAACTCCACCACTTCATGGTCACTGCAGCCCAGGCTGTTCTTAAGTTTCACATTCCCCACCAGCCCCTCCTTGTTGGTGAGAACAAAGTCCAGCATAGTATCTCACCTCTTTGGCTCCTCTATCACTCGGAGAAGGAAGTTCTCATAAGTACCTTCCAGGAATCTCCTGGGTTGCTTATGCCCTGCTATGCAGTCCCTCCAACCAATATGGAGATGGTTGAAGTGCCCCATGAGGGCCAGGGCTTGTGAATGTGTGGCTGCTTCTATCTGCTTATAGAGGGCCTCACCCACTCCATCTTCCTGGTCAGTCGGCCTGTAGCAGACCCTCAGTACAATGCCACCTTTGCCTCCCCTCTCTTTAATTCTAACCCATAAACTCTCAGTCAGCTTCTCATCCAGCCTCAGGCAGAGGGAGCTCCATTCACTTCAGGTGGCCACTGACAAAGAGGGCAACATCCTTTCCTTGTCTCCCCGGCCTGTCCTTCCTAAAAAGCCTGAACCCTTCTATTCCAATAATCCAGTCAAAAGGGCCACATCTACATGGTGCCAATATGATCAGAGTCCTGTAGGTGTGGGCACGCCTCTAAGTTCTCATGTTTATTCCTAACACTATGTGCATTTGCATAGAGGCATTTAATTTGGGTCCCCAATGAAGCTGACTTTCTGGCTGAAGTGGAAGGAAGTCCTTTGTGCTTCTCCTCAGATGCTCTCTTGCAGACATGCAATTCCTCTCAAAACTCTGGGCATCTATTGCTGACACTAGAATTACTTTCAGCAGTCCTAATAAGCCGAAGATTGAACTAATAGTTCTATATTTTTGATTGAAAACAAGTCATAAGAAGGAAAAATAACTAATATTGTAACCTACTGCCACAATAGTCTATGTTGTGCATCACTACAGGCTGGGGACAGAGTGGCTGGACAGTGGCCAGGCAGAAAGTGACCTGGGAGTACTGACTGACAGCAGCTGGACATGAGCCAGCAGTGTGCCCACATGGCCCAGAAAGCCAATGGCATCCCGGCCTGTATCAGGAATAGTGTGGCCAGGAGGACCAGGGAAGTGATTCTTCTCCTGTACTCGACACTGGTGAGGCCACACCTTGACTGCTGTGTCCAGTTCTGGGCCCCTCAGTTTAGGAAGGATGTTGAGATGCTGAAGCATGTCCAGAGAAGAGCAATAAGGCTGTTGAAGGGTGTGGAACACAAGACCTATGAGAAGATGCTGAGGGAGATGGGGTGGTTTAGCCTGGAGAGGAGGAGGTTCAGGAGAGACCTTACCACTCTCTACAACTCCCCAAAAGGAGGTTGTAGCCAGGTGGGGGTTGGTGTTTTTTCCCAGACAGCCAGGGACAGGACAAGAGGACACAGTCTTAAGCTGAGCCAGGGGAGGTTCATTTTGAACATTAGGAAGAAGTTCTTCCCAGACAGAGTGATTGATCATCGGAATAGGCTGCCCGGGTAGGTGACAGTCACTGTCCCTGGAGGTGTTTAAGGCTGGATGTGGCATCAATGCCATGGTCTAGTTGACAAGGATGGGCTTGATGATTTCAGCAGGTTTTCCAACTTAGTTGATTCTGTGATTCTATCTTCTATCATAATACAACATTTTAATGAAACAGATAGCATGGAATATAATAAACTCTGGCTTATCTGTCCTTTTTTCCCAGTACAAAAAATGAATAGCTGTAGTAAATAAGACAAGAACATCCTTGAAAATAATAAGTATTGCTACTCTCTCCTCCAAATCTTAAATCAATTACTTTTACACTACAGTGGGACTAAGTGAAGTACAGTAGAACAGTTTCAAGTTTTAGAGCATTCACTGATTTCAAAAATCTTTCTTTTAAAGTATCAAAAATGAGCCCTGGTTTAGAGAACCTGAATATGAGGGCAATCCAAATCAGTGTATACTTTTCAAATTTTTGTTCTATGACATTTGGAACAGTTACCTAGTTCTTCAAAGCTGACTTTTTTGTGTGATGAACTGTGTAGGATTACAAATGCTAACTCTTACCACCTTTTTAATTTCAAACCGCATTCCACAAAAATACAAAAACAAAACACCAAAAAAAGAAAAGAGCATTTCATTATAAATTCAGTATTCCAAGTTTATCTCATGAAGAGAAAATAAGTTACAAATAATCTCCAATACACTGCTGCAGTGAATTATCTGAAATTTTGAACTCATTTGTGTTAGTAAAGAGACCACAATATGAGAGAACGTTAAATATGGCACAAGTGGCTCATCTGTTAGTGAAGACAGGAAGTTAAAGAGATGGGTTTGTGTAGAAAAATTCCAGCACTGAG